>SJYA01000890.1:873274-927970 GCA_006410615.1 Neotragus moschatus | reverse complement strand
ATGCTTCTAATGCAGTGGGTGCAAGTTTGATCCCTGGTTGGGGAACTGAGATCCCACATGCTGCATGGCAAAGAAAAAAATGAAATTAGTAAAGTAGTATCAACCTTTTTTTATTCTTTATTTAGGGTTCTACAATTCCCATCAACCAGGCCCGTCCAAATCACAATCTGACCTTTACCAAGAAGGAGCCTCTTGGGTAAGACAAGGAGAGTGCCTCTGAGTGATGGGTATTCAGTTAGTTTGAGGGGACTGAGGCTGTCTCTTTCTCCCTTGCAGAGTCTGTGCAATCATCATCCCCTGGAATTACCCGCTGATGATGCTGGCGTGGAAGAGTGCCGCGTGTCTGGCAGCAGGCAACACCTTAGTGCTCAAGCCGGCGCAGGTAATAAGACACATGAGGCCAGGTGTGGCATCAACCCCCTCCCACAGAAGAACATTGACAAATGTTATTTCTTGAAAAAAATGGGATCATATATTACACCATCTTTTCATATATCCTGGGCATCTTTTCATATTAGTAAATATCCATTTTTAATAGCTACCCAATGGGGATTCCAAACTTTAAAACGTCCATGACAATGGAAGCAGGCATAGTGTATGTCAGTGAAATCCCCTGAATTTCTACAAACCAGTTCAATGCTTGCAAAATGCCACATGCCCCGAACTGAGGGAGTTATTTAGTAGTTATGAAATATCAAAAGAAGTTTTATATAGGCATTCAAATTTTAATTATCAAAAATATTATAAAGTTATGGAAGATGTGGGAAAATCATGCAAATAATGTACATAATTGTAGCTGTATGAAATATATATATATGTGGAAAACAAGAAGTTTAAAAATAATTCAAATGATAGAGTTCTCAAAAACATCTTTTTAATGCTAGAGTAGCTTTTCAAGAAAAAAAAAAATGTGGTAGCAAACTTAACATCCGGCTAAGCATTTCCTCCAGACTGTGAACAAGAGTGGACATTCTGAGGTACCCAAGTTGGTGGGGAAAACTTGGTCTCTATTTAAGAAGAGTCTACAGTTTGTTACCTATTATTGTTTTATTTCTTCTCTTAGGATTAAAAAATTTTTTTTTCATTTGAAACAACATAGTCATGTGACCACAGCCATCTTGTCTTCCTCATTAAAAAAAAGATATACATTCAAAATTTTTTAAATTAAAAAATACAAAGAGATAGATGATGAAAAGTCTCTCCCTCTTATTCTCCTGGCTAACAAATTTACCTCCCTGAGGCAACCAGTGTTTTTGTTATTTATTAGTTTCTGGGAATTTCAGATATACTCTCTGTGTATACAAGCATATTTTTAAAATTAAATAATTAGGTAATTTTTTTAAAAATATTTTTTAACCAACTGAAAACCACATAGGAGGAGAAGGGGAAATGGGAAATTGCTAATCAAGAGGCATAAAATTTCAATTATGTAAGATGAGTAAGTTCTAGAGGTCTGCTATATATCATATTATTGGACATGAATTTGCACAAACTCCAGGAAATAGTGGAGAACAGGGAAACCTGGCATGCTGGGAAGTCCATGGGGTCACAAAGAGTCAGACATGACTTAGCAGTTGAACAACCATAATGTTGTATTGTACACTAAACAAGTTGTTAGGAGGGTAGATGTCAAGTTAAGTGTTCTTAGCACAATACAATGCAATATAAAAATAAAATGAAGTAAAATAGAAGCACTCTATACATACTTACCAAACAGGGAAAAAGCTTTTTTAAAAAAAGTTTCCAGTGTAAAAAATGTGTTAGTCACTCAGTTGTGTCTGAGTCTTTTCAACCCCATGGACTATAGTCTGCCAGGCTCCTCTATCCATGGAATTCTCCAGGCAAGAATACTGGAGTGGGTTGCCATTTCCTTCCCCAGGGGATTCTCCCAACCCAAGGATAGAACCCTGGTCTCCTTCATTGGAGGCAGATTCTTTACCATGTGAGCCACTAGAGAAGCCAAGTATAAAAAATAAACAGTATTTTATTTAACCTATACCTAATTAATGGACATTGAGATTTTCCCACTTTTCGCTGTTATAAACTGTTACAATTAATAACCTTTTAAATATTGCATCATGGGACTTCCCTGGCAGACCAGTGACTAAGACTCCGAGCTTCCAGTGTAAGGCGTGTGGGTTTGATACCTGATCAGGGAACTAAGATCCCGCATGCAGCACAGCAAAAACAATTTTTTTATTGAAAAAAATATACAGCTTCATGCACATGTGCAACTATCTCTGTAAGATATGTTCCTAATAGCAGAATCACTTAGTTAATAGATCCACGTTTTGTGTGATAGATATTGGCTCATTCTTTCACAAGGATTGAGTAATTCACCAGCATCCTGTATGAGTGCTGTTTCTCCCAAGCAGCAGCACTCGTTCAATGGCAAAAAACTAGTAAAATGAAGAGAGGAGGCGGATAACTTAGCCCAGCAGTGCTCAATCCCGGCTGCACGTTAGAATCGTCTTTTAAATTCTCTCTAGAAGTTAAAATTCTAAATTTTAGAATTCTCTTTTAAANCCCAAGCAGCAGCACTCGTTCAATGGCAAAAAACTAGTAAAATGAAGAGAGGAGGCGGATAACTTAGCCCAGCAGTGCTCAATCCCGGCTGCACGTTAGAATCGTCTTTTAAATTCTCTCCAGAAGTTAAAATTCTAAATTTTAGAATTCTCTTTTAAAAATACAAATACCTTGGCCCCACTGGCAGAGATTGTGATTTAATTGGTCTGGGTCAGAGGCCAGACCTTGGTATTACTTAACTTCTTCACATTAATTTCTAACGTACAGCCAGAGTTGAGAACCACTAGATGGTGGTATCCAAAGAGAGTGCTAAGCATTGGAAAACTCCAGTGACTACATGGAATATTCAAAAATTACAAACATGTATTGAGTGCACACTAATTGTTGGGCACATTATCAGTGACAAAGACATAAAATGTCTGTCCCATGGAAATTACTAATTCAGGATAGTTTTTAAAAGTCTTTCAAATCATGATGATTTCATACTAAGGCATAAAAATATACACTTTGGGCTAGGATTTTCTTTAACTATAGTAGATATAAAGCCACTATTTGAAATATCTTCTTGCCAATTTTAAATATTTGAGGATTTGAAAAATTTCTCATCAAGTATAACTAGATTGGCTTTTTTAAAACATCATAACGTTTATTGCCATGGACCTGTTACTAGAAGGAGGAAAAATGTTAACCCTGCTTTTTTATTGTTGTTGCTTGTGTTTGTCCTATTAATATTACTATTTATTATGCAGTTTCTATATAGATTCCCTTTCAGTCACTTGACCATTTTATTAGCTAAAACAACAATGTAGACTATGAATATGCAAGCAGGCCTGTAAACTCCAACACATGGCACTATTCTGAAAGCATATTGAACAAGTGAGGAAGCCACAGCCTGTCCTTCAGCCTTGTGAGCTTCTGTTCTTTCCTAGGACACCACACTTACCTGTGATCAGTGATCATCTGACCTTCATTCAGAGTGAGAGTACCGTTATCCAGCCCCATATTAACGGTTAGCTATGTTTGATTTATTTCCTATCTTTCTCTGTTAAAATACATAAATAGAAGCTCTACTATTTTCTATTCACAACTCAATTTTCGTCCATTCCATTTTTTGAGACCAAGCTAACAGAATACTAATTTAAGGCTTAATCAGCATTGTTTTCAGTGTAAACATATGACTTTCATTTTGCTGCTGAGATATGCGTTGCTGTAATAGGTCTTTAAGATGAGATCCATAACTATACCACTTTTTTTTGGTAAAAAGAAAGGGAAAATATTATGTGTTCGTTTGAGCAAAAAGAAACATGGTAAGGCTAAACCAGAGACTAATGAGATTGATTAACTACTTGGGAGGATGACCTAGGAAGGATGGGGGAAGGGGTGTTCAGGAGAACAACACGTCTCTGAATGTACTGTTGTATACTCCTCACTTTTGGAAGCANTCACGCTGTTATTATTATAGAAAATGTAAAACTAAGATTTAAATGAGAGCTTGGAAAACTGCTTGAGTGAATTCAAAGACACCTTTACCCTAAGACCTTGATAAAGTTTTAATTTGTGTTTTATGCCATTAATTGCACAGGCGGTGTCGTGGGACAGCGCCTTTCAGAGCACCCTGATATCCGCAAACTTGGTTTCACTGGTTCCACTCTGATTGGCAAGCAGATCATGAAGAGGTATTGGCATTAGTGTGCTGATTTGCTAAGGAGCCTGTTAAAGCAGGTCATTGGCTTTGTTTTCACTTTTTTAAATAAAGTGCTTTTGGAAGGAGAAAAATCACATCAAATGTGGAAGAGAAATCCTATCGCACCAGGATATTGAAATGTTTGAGTATAGTAAAATACTTTCTAAAGTGTGAAACCCAAAGTCAGTGAAACCAGAGATGTATTGAAAGCCTACAGGCTTCTGGCAGCTTTAACAATTTGGCACAAAAAAATTTTGATACTAAAACTGTGGCCCAAATTGGAGTTGGAAGCCTAAGTAAGAAACTGAAAAGACATATAAAAGACAAATCTGGATTCTTTATAAAATGCGTTCCTGAAAAACAGTAACATTAGTTCAAAAACATGCAAACCATTTAAATGTCTAAAATAAGGCAGTGGTTAAAATTTGTTAACATAATGGAATACTGTGTGGTCAGGGAGAATTTTTAATAACTCTAGACTGTTATTAAATGGTAAATGGAAAGAAAAATAAGATACAAAGTTGTACATATTGGGTAATCCTAACTATGTTAACTAAGGCAAAGGCTGTGTTTGGAAATAGACCAGAAACAAGTATATCAAAATGGTTAAAAAAAGAAAATAGTCATCAATGAGCCATGGAATGGAACTTTGTGATTTTTTTCCTTCTTTCTGAATTTTTAAAAGTATTTTTAAATGCTTTAAATAAATTTTTTGCAAATAGGAAGTAATAAACAGAATTTTTAATAACTTCTAAAAATGGATATTTTCCTCCAGTGTGCCAGTAATCTAGTTAAATGTTAAATTCTTTGCCAAGCCTTTATGTAATCAAAATTCTTACACCCAAAGAATGTGTATTTACCCATGAGAATCTCTAATTATTTGACCACAGGATTTTTTAAAGAAGCAATTTTTACAGAAGATTTCTAATAGTCACAAAGGTCACAGAAGAGCATAATGAACCTCCATGTATGTGCTCATCACCCAGTTTCAGCTATCATCACCATTCTACCATTCACATTTTGTCTTTGATAAGTTTCTTAATATTTCTGAGGCTCAATTATAGTTTCCATGCTAAGTAGTAATTGTGTCCAAGCAATAAGAGAAAGAAACTGAGAGAGTAAATGCTCATATTCCATTTATTTTTCTCCAGCTGTGCTGTGAGCAACTTGAAGAAAGTTTCCCTTGAACTTGGTGGAAAATCCCCACTTATAATATTCAATGACTGTGAGCTTGACAAGGCTGTGCGAATGGTAAGAGTAGGTCAAGTCCAGTGAAATAGGTGCCTACTTCTGAAACACATTTCAGCTTCTTGTTTATCAGGAGCCTTAAAATGAGGTCTGGTTTTATCTGACCATAAACAGAAACCATTCTCTTTCTGCTTAGATTTGGGATTGCTCAGGGCACTTAATTTAAAAAATTATGTCATTATAATCAAAGGTGTTTTTAAAACTTGGAGGCCAGCTTTTTACAAACAGATGAAGAGATTTATAAACATTCATGACTTATAAAAACTGATGTAGAGATTCTAAAAGCAAAATTTGGTATACAAATATTACATTTAAATGTATAGAGTAGTCTACATTTTCTTACAACACAAAATCTTTTTGTCGGTATATGATCCTTGATAGGTACATCTCTTATAAAGTACTCATGGATAGAAATGGGGAATGGAAAAATAAAATTTCTAAAAATATTAAAACCAAGAATCTCTAAGCATCACTAGCTAGACCAAGGGCTTGTGGTTTTTCTCTGACTTCTCTGTGTTGCCTGCTATTTTATGATAAGACAGTTCTTAGTGTGTGCAATTTTATGACAACCTTGACTTCCCAAATAACAACAGTATTTTGTCTTTTGCTGCCAAAGGGCATGGGGGCAGTATTTTTCAACAAAGGAGAAAACTGTATTGCAGCTGGTCGGCTGTTTGTGGAAGAATCCATCCACGATGACTTTGTAACAAGAGTGGTAAGCATCTTCAGATTTGCTATGTGAGTTGGATAGAAATTGTCTTTAAAAAGTACTTCTGGGATTATTAGTGATGAAAGTATATTTTTTAAAAACAGCACAATCCTTATTTTTTAGAAGTACTTTCTGACATATTTACAGATTAGATTATGATATCTGGACTTTGCTCCAAAATAATGCAGAAGGAGAGGAAGTAACTCAGGGAGTAAATTGATCATGGGTTGGCAGTTGTTGAAGCTGACTGATAGGTATGTGGAGTTTCCTTATGTTATTTGCCTACTTTTATATGTAATTTTATAATTTTTCATAGTAAAAAGTTATTAGGTCTATATTTAAAAACCTGATAAAGTATACTGAAGAGCTATTATTACCTTTATCTCGCTTTATAGTATATTAGATCTTTGATATTTATGGAATATATACCCCTAGGTTATTATAAATCCCTAAATTGCCTATGAGAGATATACCACTAGACTCTTACAAATCCCAAATTTACAGTAAAATGACAGCATATATATATTTCCTCCACTAAGATAGATACATACCTACACGCCCCCTGATGTTGGACATGATTCCATAAATATGAGACTAGAAGCATTTATAGAACTACTGAGATGAATTTTGTGGTAAAAAAGAACTCTGAGCATACTACAATGTATCATCATTATGGTCGCAGTAATCACAAACTTGTTTCTAGTTGAAAAACCAGCACCCAGCTTTTCTTTTCCTTCGGAGCCAATTCCCCAATTCCACCCCCAAGAAGCAAAGGCATCTTTCCTCATGAGAGTAGGAAACAAGGATACAGAAGGGCAGATGGCGGGCAGTGTCTGGCTTGTGAGCAGCCCGGAAATTCACTTTTGTGCCTTAGTAAAATACAGGGCACAGCGTGGCACATCATGGGCTTTCCCAACTGCAACTTGTTGAAATTTCAAATGCTAAGACCAGAAATGTCAAGGATTTGCTGCTATCAGTCCATCAAGAATATGTTTTGCACACACAGGAACAGAATTAATTTATTCATTCAACAGCTATTTTTTGAGCGCTTACTGAGGGATTTTAGCCAGACCTAAATTAAAAATTCATGGCCTTGTGGGGTTGTGGTAACTCCCATTCTTTCTCCTTATTAGAATTGGTCTTAACATCAAGAAATTCAGAAACAGATTAAGATAATTAAGGAGCCCTAGAGATTGTCATTCTGAGTGAAGTCAGTCAGACAGAGAAGGAGAAATATTGTGTGACTTCCCTTATATTGAAATCTAAAAGGAAATGATACAAAATGAACCTATTTACAAAACAAACAGGCTCAGAAATTTGGAGAACAAACTTGTGCTTACTGGGGCAGGAAGGATGGGGGGACAGGATAGTTAGGGAGTTTGGGATGGACATGTACACACTGCTGTATTTAAAATGGACAACAAGGTCCTGCTGTACAGCACAGAGAGTTCTACTCACTGTTATGTGGCAGCCTGAGTGGGAGGGAAGTTTGGGAAAGAGTCTCTTTGCTGTGTCTACCTGAAACTGTCACAACACTGTTAATTGGCTAGAACTATCACAACATTGTTAATTGGCTATACTCCAAAATAAAAAGTTTAAAAAAAAAAAAGATAACCAAGGAGCATGTGTGAGTGATGAATGTTCCATATAAAGATGGGTTTTCATCAGAACATTCTAGTATCTCCTCCGGTGTGGCTATACCGTAAGATTTTCACGAGGGCAGTCTGCCACATTTAGGGAGAGGAAAAAGGGGACAATGTGGCAATTTAGAAATTACTTTGCCATGAAGAGTATGCTGTATTGACAAAAATTCCAGAACATCAGGCTTGCTATTTTAATGGATAAACAATCAGGATAATTTTAATATAATGCATGTGGCTTGTGTTCTGTTTAAAACTCAGTGGTGAAAAGCTTGGGCTTTCACATCAAGAAAACTACAGTATTTAGTGGTTGTGTGCCCTTGGGCTAGTCACTTATCCCCTCTGATCCTCAGTTTCCTCATATGTAAGATGGAAACAAATATCTACTTCCAATGCTACCATGAAGATTAAGTGAGGACACATCTGGGAAGAGCTTAGTACAACACCCATCACAGTGGAAGCTCGGTGAAGGGTATCCATTGCTAGTATTAACAGTCAATTGTGTTCTGTGAACTGGGTGACATACAGGTGGAAGAAATTAAAAAGATGAAAATTGGTGATCCACTTGACAGATCTACCGACCATGGGCCCCAAAATCATAAGGCCCATCTGGAAAAGCTTCTGCAGTACTGTGAAGCTGGAGTGAAAGAGGGGGCCACCCTGGTGTACGGAGGAAGACAAGTCCAAAGGCCAGGTATGATCACCTCCAGGGAGGGATGCTGGGGGCCTGGCTTCTTAAGTTGGAATAATCGGTAACAGGTTTCATTACAGCACCATCTTGCCTCAGAAGTAAACAGTGGCATTTATGTTATGATCAGAAGAAATACGTTCTAGATCCTGCTTGGCCACTTTTAAGCTGTGACACCTTCGACAATAGTTTTGTTGAGCCCTAGTTGTCAAATGTGGTGAAATCTGCACATCCTGAGGCTGTGAAAATCAAATAAAATGACGTGACAGGCCCTCAGCTGTGCAGTAAACAAGTGTAATGGATAAGTGTTGTTCAGGCGCTGGCGGTTTTCATTCCTGGCAATGGGAGGCTTAATCTTAGCCAGTTTAGCCTGGGAAGGACTCATTCCTGTTGTGTAACTGTTAATGAAGAACTGACTCATTAGAAAGATGCTGCTGCTGGGAAAGGTTGAAGGCAGGAGGAGAAGGGGATGACAGAGGATGAGATGGTTGGATGGCATCACTGACTCGACGGACATGAGTTTGAGCAAGCTCTGTGAGTTGGTAAAGGACAGGGAAGCCTGGTGTGCTGCAGACCACAGGGTCGCAAAGAGTCGGGCATGACTGAGCGACTGGACTGAAATGAACCCAGTACTTGTTACAGAAGTATGTGAATGACTCCGTGTCATGATACCCAAAAGGAGAGAAAAGCGAACAACAATTGTGAAACCTCCATGTCTTACGTGATAGGTAGACTGAGTGCCAGCAGTACGACTGGATATGATGTGTCTGCTATGGGACCCAGTGCATAACACAGCACCACCTATGAAGTATTCTTGCCAAAAACATTTAACTGTGAATCTAACCATGCCTTCACGTCATATTTTCTATTTAAAGAAGCACAGGGGATAGGGAAGCAAATCAAATATCATCCCAAGAAGCAATGACAAATCTGAAATGCCTAAGATATTCTGCCCGACAACTGAACCAGTTTGTTCAACAAAGTCATGCATGTGTGCTAAGTCACTTCAGTCATGTCCGACTCTTTGCGAGCCTATGGACTGTAGCCTGCCAGGCTCCTCTGTCCATGGGATTTTTCAGGCAAGAATATCAGAATGGGTTACAATTTCCTACTCCAGGGGAATCTTCCCACCCCAGGGATCAAACCTGTGTCTCTTGAATCTCCTGCCTCAGCAAGCAGATTTTTTCCCACTGGGAATTCACCTGTTTAACAAGTCAGTGGAATGAAAATTAAGGGGCAGGCATAAGGGAGGGAATGTTCCAGATTAAAGCTATCTGACAACCAAATGCAAAGTGTAACTTATTTGAATCCCTGAATCAAACAAATCATCTACAAAGAGATATTTTCCAGAAATCAGAAATTGAATACAAATATCAAACCATTATGTTGTACACCTGAAATTAATGTTATGTGTTAATTACATCTCAATTAAAAAATTAGAAGTTAAATTGAAACAAGCTATGAATAAGGGATCAGCGTTAATTTTGTTAGATATGATAATGTACATTACGATTTATACTCCAAGTATTCCAGTACAAATCTATGATCTCTGGAATTTGCTTTAAACTATATCAGCAAGGAAAAAAATGAATCAAATATAGCAAAATATATGCATAAAGATTTATTTTACTATTCATTATACCATTTTCTCTACTTTTACATATGTTTGAAATTTTTGTAATAAGTACATTAAAAATATAAGAACCTAGGATTGTTAACACCAAATAGGAAAATGAAAGTTTTCTTGGTTTTACTGACCCAGAAGGGAAGAAAAAAAGTTATAATGTAATTAAATGAGAGAACTACTATATGAAAATTACACTATAATTGATATTATTTTCTTCTGGTTTTCAAATAGGCTTTTTTATGGAACCTACTGTCTTCACAGATGTGGAAGACCACATGTATCTTGCCAAAGAGGAATCCTTTGGGCCTATTATGGTCATTTCTAAATTCCAAAATGGGTATGTTCCTAGGCATAATTTAACCGGGTTGACTAGATACAGGTTTGTTTTTTTTTTCCCCCTACCACTGTGCTATATACAGAGCATAAAATTAATGAACATACAACTTCTACCATAATAATAATTGACAAATAATTAGAAGAGAATGCTAACTTACATTGTAAGTTGTAATAAATTTTTGCTCCTTAGCTTAAATTAATGGCTGACATTATATGGTATTTGCTAGTTTTAATTTTTGTACAGTTGGCATTTGAAACATCTCTGGAATAAGGTCAGTAACTGAGACTAACAGAAGTGGTTTTTGCATTTACATTTCTAGAGAAGGCAGCATCTATGAAATCTGATTTTCCCAAAGAAAGAGTGCAGTGTTTTCTCCACAGGGGATCATGCCCCCAGAAACCTAAAACTCAACTCCTTGTAGAAAGTGCATAGTCACCTTATAAACAACCATAAATGACATACCGGTTTGTCAGGGTCCCTGAAACCTTCCAAAGTGTTTAGCATATCAAAGAAGTCCATATGGTAACTGAGTTCCTATCATAATATTTAATATAATAGACTCTCTGGTATACTGCACACAGTTCTTTAGAATTCTGGCTTTAGTTTTCCTTTAACCAATGAGAAGGTGATTAAAAAACAGAGTACCCAGTTCAGAAGGGCTTCTTGGTCTTTGATAGATTGTAAGAGAGAAGGCAATGGCACCCCACTCCAGTACTCTTGCCTGGAAAATTCCATGGATGGAGGAGCCTGGAAGGCTGCATTCCATGGGGTAGCTAAGTCGGACATGACTGAGCAACTTCACTTTCACTTTTCACTTTCATGCATTGGAGAAGGAAATGGCAACCCACTCCAGTGTTCTTGCCTGGAGGATCCCAGGGACGAGGGAGCCTGGTGGGCTGCCATCTATGGGGTCACACAGAGTCAGACACAACTGAAGTGACTTAGCAATAGCAAGAGAACTTTGGGGACACTAAATTGTAGTGAGTAATATTTTAACATACTGATCCAAAGATGCCCTTTTAACCCTCTTTTCCTAATTATAAATTCCCCTATAGGATAGTCTTTGTGTTAAACATGCAGATTTTAGAAGCCAGGTTTAGAGAATGTAAGCCTGCATAAATCACAGATCCTATCCTCAAGGAAGTCATCATCTAATAGGGGAAACAGACAGAGACAGGCAGTTAACCCAAGAGGGTGTAGGTAGGGGAAAGGCAGTGGGTGAAGTCTCTGCACCGGTGGGCTTGGGTTACTAGTGTAATTCCTCTACTAAGTTTCTCTATTTGTAGTTTATCTACTTGTGAAGTTGGGTTAGTTATTAATAGTATCTATGTTTTGGGGTCATTGTTGGTGATGGATGTGCTGCAGTCCATGGGGTCGCAAAGAGCCAGACACAACTGAGCGACTGGACTGAAGATTTAAATGTGTTTGCTATTGGTACGGTTGCAATCATTGTTATTATTCTAAAAGTGGACAAGGTGTGCTATGAAGCTGTGTGATCTCAGCAGTCCTCAGTGGGCAATGGCATCCAGCCATCTTTCAGCCTTAGTCCAATCTATGAATATTTTCAGTGCGATCAAGTGCAGGGCATCAAGTGTGAGAGTTTTAGCAGAGCCTAGTCCACTCCAAGTGAGATTCCACATTTCTCATGAGAGCTGAAAATTGGATAGAGAGAAGAGTACCTTTGAAAATCCCTAGGGGAGGCACCACATTCAAGCCTTTGTTGTCTCTTCAACAAATTCAGCACAACTAATGTTTTCTTCCAGCTTTGGAACAGAAATCCCATTTCCTTGCCGGATCCCCAGATGAAATCTTGGCTTGCATTTACTGGCCAAGTTGTAGACATTTCATGGCGTTTTTTTGGGTTTTTTTTTTTTTTTTTTTTTAACATTAGGATGACACTCATAAAAATGAGATACAGTATGCTAGGCACATGGGAACTGGAACAAGCGGAGACATGAGTGGGTTCATGTCTGCACTGACTTGGCCATGCACACATACTGGACAAAAGGCAGGAAGTCACCAGACCCACTGAAGGAATGATTTTACCACCCTTTTATTGGATTAGCCTGTTAATTGGGTTCACATTTGATGTTATGACATCCTAGTATAAAGAAAAATAAAATGTCCTCTCTCCTCGGGGAACTTCCTGTCTAGTTGGAAGGTGACTGAGTTGGAGGAACATGGGCTACCTGATTATAGCTGACTTTCACTGAGCATTTCCTTTGTTCCAGACACTATTGGCTCATTTAATCCTATGACAACAGACAGGTGCTATTATTATTTCCATTTTTTCACAACAATAGAGAAAAGCTGGGGGAAATGGGGTCATTTGCCCAAAGGTCACCCAGGCAGTGTGGCTGCTGAGCCTTCTCACTGGGGCACTCCACTCTACTGCCTAAGCAGTAGCACTGATGGGATCTGGGGAGGCTTCAGGGTGAGGCATGGAACGAGCCCTTGAACTGTGCATGTAAAATCTGAATAGATGGAGGGACTGAGAGGGTACTCTGAGAATATATAATATTCATACATGGAACTCAGGGGAGAAGAAGACAAATGGGGCAGTCATGAAGGAAAACCAATGAAGAAGATTGAAAAGATGACTTCAGCTCAGATTTTAAAGGGTGTCACATGATATATGTGAAAAAATACAATACTAGGGTTGTAATATCTCATTGGGCATTTCTTTTGGTGTAAGCCTGGAATATTTCATTTATAAAAATGTAAGCACACTGGCAGTAATGTTTTCCTGTTTCTAGCACAGAGGGGAAAAATATTAGAACATAAAATGAAAGTGTTTTGCTTTTACGTTTAATGAGGTTTTATGTCTTCCTAAAAACATCTTATAGGGACATCGATGGAGTGTTGCAGCGAGCAAATAATACAGAATACGGCTTGGCCTCAGGAGTTTTTACAAGAGACATAAATAAAGCCATGTATGTGAGTGAAAAACTAGAAGCAGGGACTGTTTTTATTAACACCTACAACAAGACGGATGTGGCTGCTCCTTTCGGTGGATTTAAGCAGTCTGGGTTTGGAAAAGACTTAGGTATGAGCATGTCTTACCTTTCTACTGCACATCACAAAAAGCCCACTTCATGCTTTGTCCAATACTTGTATATTGCTTTAAAGGGCATTTCCTACATGGTAGTTGCATCTGGGGTTTCAAGGGTATTGATTTTTCTTTCAATGTTAAACATTTTTTTAAAACTTTTTATTTTATTTGGAGTATAGCTGATTAACAATATTTTGATAATTTCACATGGACAGCAAAGGGACTCAGCCACACAGATACACATATCCGTTCTCCCCAAACTCCCCTCCCGTCCCAGGCTGCCACATTTCAATGGTTAAGCATTCTACTGAATATAACATACACATAAAAAAGGACACAAATTGTATGGAAAAGGGCTTCCTTTTAAAAGAAGAAGATTCCTGTCGAAAAGAAAACACTGACGATTTAGCTAAAATATGTTCGGTGGTTTCTTTTAACCGGACATTCAGCATGAACTTGGTTTAGATGTCATGGGACCCAGTGGAGCCAAGAAAGGGAAGTGGGTAGAAGGCAATAACCAGCTAGCTCCAAGAATGTACTCTGTCTCTGAGCCACCTGGCAGTCTTTCAGAGTCAACACTGAAACTGGCAGAGTTTTCTGGGCCTCTGGGAGCTCAGATGTAGAGTTTGCAGAAAGCTCCCCAAAACGTAATTTACAGTGGGCAGCAACATTATCACATTTCCAGTAACAGCTTATTTTGAAAACTAAATGCATACCAGGCCTATATGAGCATATGAGCAGCCCTCACAATAGCCATGGGAGCATTGCTATCCAGTGGCTAAACTGTGTCCAGCTCCTTGCGACCCCATGGACTATAGCACGCCAGGCTCCTTTGCCCATGGGATTTCCCAGGCAAGGATACTGGAGTGGGTTGCCATTTTCTTCTCCAAAGGATCTTTCTGACCAAGGGATCAAACCCGAATCTTCTGCCTTGGCAGGTGGATTCTTTACCACTGAGCCTCCAGGGAAGTCCCAGCCATGGAAGCTCCCTGGAGATAAAATATAAGATAAAAGATAAAATTATCTTTATTTTACACAGATGAAGAGAATGGCAGAGATACTGGGTAACTTGCCCACAGTCAGCCAGCCAGCCATGGACAAAAAGACTGCAAAGCGAGGTCTTCCAGCTGTGTAGCCCAAGTCCTCACCCCTCACAGTCAGTCTGGCATGTTGTTTCAAAAGTTGAAATGTTTGTGATTTACCAAAATTACAGCCTGCTTGGTTAATCTGGGGTATCTTCTCTTTCCTGATGACATTTGACAATTTATTTGCAAAAATAAGAGTGACTCCCATTTTAAATTCCATTGAGTTGAAGGTAAATTCTTCTTTTTTTTTTTTTTTTCATGTCTTCAACCTGGCTTTCATCCCTGGATCTCAACTACAGGGGTAGATTTTCTTAGGGAAATTATTATCAGGAAGCAATAGTGTTCCATTGGTCTTTTGATACAGTATGATCGATTTGTCTGTTTTATTATAACACAGTAGACTTTTTCTTAAGTTTCTTCCTCTCTAAATTTGAAACTCCCTCAGCTCAATGGTTCCCAGCTGCACACTGGAGTAGAATCACCTGGGAGCTTTAAAAAAAAAAATGCAAAGATGCTGATTTAACTGGTCTAAGGTGTGACCTGGGATCAGGAATTTTAAAAGTTCCCTAACGTGATTCTAATTTAACAGTAAGAACCCTGAGTTTAAGCTTAACTCCAGAATCATATACTCATTAGTTTCACTCATGGTATTCATCCCCCTTAACTGCTGTAGAAATCGATGATTGTGGAAGCTCAAAACAGGAACAGAACAGAAACAAAATGGCAGACCTGTTTTTTGCCTGGATATGCCTTCTGTGGATTTCCCAGGTGGCTCAGTGGGTAAAGAAACCGCCTACAGTGCAGGAGACACAAGTGGCCCAGCTTCAATCCCTGGGTCGGGAAGATCCCCTGGAGGAGGGCATGGCAACCCACTCCAGTATTCTTGCCTGGAGAATCCTGTGGACAGAGGAGCCTGGAGGGCTTCAGTCCACAGGGTTGCTGGGAGTCAGACACGACTATAGTAACTACATGCACACATGCATGCCTTCTGTGTCTTTAATATACTATGTAAGTCAGGAGAAATACATTTCTCTTTTCTCTAACAAAATGAAACAAAATGATCTCAAACTTCACTCTATTCTGCATTTATTGTAATTGGATTTAATGCATTTAATGTAATTGGAAGGACAGTATCCTGATCACTTTTGTTCAGCTTAAATGGCGAGGAAGAGAGATGTAGATTTGTAATCAAGCCAGGACATAAAGGAGAAGGGTTTTGGGTAGAGGTTGATAAGCCAACAGTGTGGTCCTTAGAAGGCCTGGTAGCTGGTCTAAGCCCTTATCCTCAAAGTGTAGACCATGAGCATTAGCATTTGGGGAATGGTTAGAAGCATATTTGGCTTCCCTGGTGGCTCAGAGGTTAAAGCATCTGCCTCCAATGCGGGAGACCCGGGTTCGAACCCTGGGTCAGGAAGATCCCCTGGAGAAGGAAATGGTAACCCACTCCAGTACTCTTGCCTGGAAAATCCCATGGACAGAGAAGCCTGATAGGCTACAGTCCACGGGGTCACAAAGAATCGGACACAACTGAGCGACTTCACTTTTACTTTCTTTTAGAAGCATATAGGGATCCCCTGGTGGCTCAGACGGTAATGAATCTGCCTGCAACGCAGGAGATGCAGGTTTTATTCCGGGGCTGAGAAGATCCCCTGGAGGATGGCATGGCAACCCACTCCAGTATTCTTGCCTGGAGAATCCCCAGGGACAGAGGAGCCTGGTGGGCTATGGTCCATGGGGTTGTAGTGTCAGACACGACTGAGCAACTTTCCCTTATTACCTTGGGGCCTCTGCTGGACTTAATCCAATTAGACTCTACAGTGTCGTAAGATCAGGTGATTCCATGAAATTGAACCTTTGAGAAGCACTGTCTCAGCCCCACTCTCTTGCTCAGTGACTGATACACCTACACCTGGTGCCATCATGTCCACTTGTGAGCACTGTCCGCCAACTGCTTCTCTCTTTCCTAGGCGAGGAAGCTCTGAACGAGTACCTCAAAACCAAGTCTGTGACGCTGGAATACTAGAGCAGCGCCATCCTCGGGAACTCCTCACAGGCCCACCACGCTTCAGCTCTCTCCTGGCTGCGCCGAGGACAGAGGTGTCAGCCAACAGCCGAGAACCATGCACATGGACCCTGAAGAGGGTGGGGCCCCGTGTCTAAGCATTTACACCTGTGCCTGAGTATTTTGTAATACCCCTTTTATACCTTAAAATGATGCTGGGTTTTGACTATGTTGTATACCACACGTATTTCTAAAATATTGAGCTGTTTTTTTTCCCCCACCAAGACTAATCTTAATCAAGGTTGTTCGTTTTGCAGACATCAATATGATGCCGTTATAGTACAGAAAGTTGGGAAGCCTTGTATAATAGGTAGGGTTTTAACCTATGAACCAGGCATGTGCGGGTTATTAAAAAGATCTTCTGTAACCTTTTAAATATATTTTTTAATTGGAGGATAATTGCTGTACAATATAGTGTTGGTTTCTGCCACAGAACAAGGCAAATTAGCCATAATTATACATATATCACCTCCCTGTTGAGCCTCCCTCCCTTTCCCTCATCCCACCCTTCTAGGTCATCAGAGGGCACCAAGCTGGGCTTCTATGCTATATACCAGCTTCTCACCAGCTCTATTTCACACACTGTAGCGTAAACATGTCAATACCACTTTCTCCATTTGCCCCGTTCTTTCTTCCCCTATTTTGCTCTCAAGAAACAGTATATTCCCCAAGAAAAGTGAAGGAAGTTTTATTTTCTTTCGGAAATAAGATACATCTTTATGCCTTTGATGTTCTATTTTTCAACCCACTGTAATAAGTGACCAGCTCATAAACAGTTCTTGAGTACCTACTAAGAATAAGGTGCTATATTATGTCCTGAGGAGTACACAAAGTTTAATGACATGATCTTTGACCCCAAATAGTTGAAATTCTTGTCAACAGCTTTTAAAGTGAATTTTACAGTATATTATAAAGTATGTAGCTTTTGGAGGCTGATCTTGGTTCATATCATACCATCTTACTATCTGTGTGACTTGGGGAAACCGATGCAATTTCTCCAACCCTTAGTTTCCTTGTATGTAAAATGGGGACAGTAATGCCTCCCTCGGGAACCTTATGATGAGGTGAGGATTCAATGCAATAATCTTAGTAAAGCACCTTGCACTGGGCTTTGTTTATGGTAAATACTCAATAAAGGGCAGATTGGTTACCTAATATATCAGTATAAAGCCGAGAGGTAGAATCTATAAAACAGGGATAAAGTTCCTATCTCATTAGTGATTGTAAGGATTCAATGGGATTATATACATAATGCACTCAACAGGTGTCTAGATCATTCTCTGTGCTCAAGAAAGAGGAAATTATTACAACTCATGAAGCACTTCATAATTGCCTGTTGTCAGACAAAAATAGGTGGGTAAATAGTCCAGGTATGACTAGCAGAAGGTGAGATCCTAACTTGAAGAGTCTCTAGAAGTTTGTCAGAGCAATTAATTTCCATTAATTCTCTTTTTAAAGTAAAATTTCAGTAAACATTCCTATCTCTCTGGCATTGAAGAAGCCCTTAGGGATTACTTACTACTTTGGAACTCAGCAGTTTAACCAAGAAGAGTGTAGGGAATTGTTAATCAATAAACAACAACAACAAAAGTCAGGGGCAGAAAACTTTCAAAAGGAAGAATATTAGGTGTGATCCTGGCATGATCAATAGAGCAAATTTTGCCTGTAAGCAAGTTGGCACAGGTAAAATTCTAAATTTGGACCCAAGAGGATCCAAACTGACAGTTCATATGTGAATAAAATGACAAAGTTCTTATTATAAAGGAACCACATTTTAAATGTAGTGTTTTTAATGATTTCATGGGATTTAAAATATCACTTTACCAAATATTTTACTGATAGATGAAATGGCAAACAAAAACATGCCCATTTCTTTTAGGCTGACTTTTACCTTCTAATATTAATCTTAATAGCAGTGCTTTTAATCTTTGCGGGGGGGGGTCATAAACCTCTTTTGAAAATCTGATAAAAGCTATGGATCCCCCTGTCTAACTAATTCTGCAAATACCTTCAAGAAATTCACAGACTTCCTAAAACCCATGCTTGAGCTCCAGATTAAGAACTCATTTTTCCATAGTGAGTTTTGAAGTTCTTAGTGGCTTGAGTTTTTATATCCAATTGCTGACCAGAATCAAAGGCTACATGGAATTTATAAAATGACAAGTGAATTCGAATGAGACTATAATAATACACAGCCTACTAGGTAATTTAATTAACATACTGAGTAATTTATCACCATTTCTTCACATCACTGATTATTTTGCTAAAGGATAAAGCTGTGATTTGTTCCCCTAACTGGGGAGTTGAGGAGGTGTGGACACTTTTAAACGTTCTNAACTAATTCTGCAAATACCTTCAAGAAATTCACAGACTTCCTAAAACCCATGCTTGAGCTCCAGATTAAGCACTCATTTTTCCATAGTGAGTTTTGAAGTTCTTAGTGGCTTGAGTTTTTATATCTGATTGCTGACCAGAATCAAAGGCTACATGGAATTTATAAAATGACAAGTGAATTCAAATGAGACTATAATGATACACAACCTACTAGGTAATTTAATTAACACACTGAGTAATTTATCACCATTTCTTCACATCACTGATTATTTTGCTAAAGGATAAAGCTGTGATTTGTTCCCCTGACTGGGGAGTTGAGGAGGTGTGGACACTTTTAAACGTTCTGTTTTCCTTCCAATTCTATTTCCCAGTGCTGCCCTTTTGTTCAAACACCCTTCCTGGCCTTTCCTGTGCCCAACTTGGTTTTAAGTATCTCTCTTCTATACTTTGTCTGTAACACAGTTCTTGCCACGTGGTATTGGAATGATTGGTCTTCCTAATTAGATATGAGAACCCCTTCCCCACTCCCAGGATTGGCATCTGTCAATAATAACAGCTATCACTTATGTAGGGGCTGTTGTATGCTAGTCACTATGCTAAGCCAGCTTACTTAAACTTCACATCTGAAAAGATGAATAAATCGAGGTGCTCTTCCACCCTCACCAAGAGGTTATTGCGTTTCCTGACTGGCCTTCCTGATCCCTCCCTGTGTGGTTCAAACCCTAAGTCAGAATGTGTCACTCCTCTGCACAAAACCTCCTAATGGCCCCCATTTCACTTACAATAAAGTCTACCACTTACCATGCCTGCAAAGTCCTATCAGCTTTGTTCCTGGCCACCTCTGATTTCATCTCCTATCATCTACCCTCTCATTCTGTTTAGCCATCCTGGCTGCCTTGATGTTCTTCAAACTGATCAAGCACACTCCTAACTCCTAAGTGCAGGGCCTTTGCACTTGCTGCTCCTTCTTCCCAACAGTGTGCTGGTAAATATTTAACAAGTGGCTCTCCGGGGGAAAAAACAAAAACAGAATTCTGACTTGTAGCATTTTCTGATTTCTGTGCATAAATGCTCCCATACTGGCTGCTTTCAAGCTACAAACTTCATTGAACACAGAATTGGGAAGAGATGAGTGTGATTAGAACAAGTCTTGAAACTTGCCTCCCAACAGGCTACCTCANTCTCCGGGGGAAAAAACAAAAACAGAATTCTGACTTGTAGCATTTTCTGATTTCTGTGCATAAATGCTCCCATACTGGCTGCTTTCAAGCTACAAACTTCATTGAACACAGAATTGGGAAGAGATGAGTGTGATTAGAACAAGTCTTGAAACTTGCCTCCCAACAGGCTACCTCATCTTCTCCAGGTCTCTGCTCAAACATCATCTCAGTGGAGGTCCATTCACTGATCACTTCTCCTANTGCCTCTTTGTGAAGGTTGTCACATACCCATCCCCCAAACCAATCACTGCAAAGATTTTCCATGAACAAATGATGGAGAAAGTGAAAGTGTTAGTCACTTGGTTGTATCCAACTCTTTGTGACGCCATGGACAGTAGCCTGCCAGGTTCCTCTGCCCATGGAATTCTCCAGGCAAGAACACTGGCGTGGGTTGCCATTCCTTTCTCCAGGGGATCTTTCCAACCCAGCGATCGAACCCAGGTCTCCTGCACTGCAGACAGACTCTTTACTGTCTGAGTCACCAGAGAAGCCCATATGGTGGGGAGTCACCCACAAAGATGCCAACAGTAAACTCTGGGGAAGAGTCTACTAATCAGTTAACAAAAGATAGTAGTAAACCTGCTTTCTTCAGGACTGGTGACCACTGATGTTTAAGATGTATTACTTTATTGGCGTCAAGAGGGAAAAAAAATTTTTTTTTCATGAACATTTATTGTACATTCCGAGTGAAAGGCACCATGCCAGGCACTGAGGGAAATACAAATGAAAGACTCAATCTCTTCTTGTCTTTTCTGCCACAGCAGTGGACTCAGGCACAGGAATACAAGCTACTTGGCAAAGCAGGTTTTGTTTTGTTTTTATAAATACCACATTTGATGCACAAAGTATTATGAGGATAGAGGAGATTCACTAAGAATATTTTTGCTTCCGAGACCATTAAACCTAATTACCTAGTTTATGACTGTCAAAGACCCATAAAAAGATGACACACAAGGTTAAAGAGAACATTTCAGCAGCCTTAGCAGGAACAAGACTGTTCAAATGGCAGCCGTCACCTTACACCTAAGAATCAGGCAGAGAATGCACAGGGTGAGACCAACCAAAGCATGACAGTGACTCCGTTTCCAAGAGGCTGCAGAGCAAGCTGCTTACAAACGAAACAGCTTTTTCACTAAGGTAAAACACACATAAAGTACACAGATGTTAAATGTGTAACTCGATAAATTTTTCTATGTGTGAGAGTGGTGGTAACTCGTAAAACACTCAGAATAGTGGCAGGCACATCAAAAGGTTAAGTACTAGTTAAGTACTAGCTGTTGTTTCATCTGCCACTTCAACAGGTAAAAAAATACCTTAGTTTTATTCGCATTTCTTTGAGAAATGGGACTGCATTTTTGGGACTGAATTTACTGAGCTTATTATTTTTTTTTACTAATTTGTAAGAGCCCATTTTATACTAATAACATTAATTCTTTGCCTTTTATTGCAAATATTTTCCCCAATTTGTCCCTTGACTTTAGTTCATGGTATGAGCCTAGATTCTAACTTTGTTTAAAAATAGCCATCCCTGACACTGTGTATTAAATATTGGATCCAATTTACACTTACTTATTGGAAGGAAAGTTATGACCAACCTAGATAGCATATTGAAAAGCAGAGACATTACTTTGCCAACAAAGGTCCATCTAGTCAAGGCTGCGGTTTTTCTAGTGGTCATGTATGAATGTAGTCCGTGGGGACGCCAAGAGTTGGGTTTGACTGGACGACTTCACTTTCACTCTTCATTTTCATGCATTGGAGGAGGAAATGGCAACCCACTCCAGTGTTCTTGCCTGGAAAATCCCAGGAACGGTGGAGCCTGGTGGGATACTGTCTATGGGGTCACACAGAGTCGGACACGACTGAAGTGACTTAGCAGCTGCAGCAGCATGTATGGATGTGAGAGTTGGACTGTAAGAAAGCTGAGCACCGAAGAATTGATGCTTTTGAACTGTGGTGTTGGAGAAGACTCTTGAGAGTCCCTTGGACTGCAAAGAGATCCAACCAGTCCATTTTAAAGGAGATCAGTCCTGGGTGTTCACTGGAAGAATTGATGCTAAAGCTAAAACTCCAATACTTTGGCCACCTCATGGGAAGAGCTGACTCATTGGAAAAGACTCTGATGCTGGGAGGGATTGGGGGCAGGAGAAGGGGACGAGAGAGGATGAGATGGCTGGATGGCATCACCGACTCGATGGACATGGGTTTGGGTGAACTCTGGGATTTGGTGATGGACAGGGAGGCTGGGCATGCTGCAATTCATGGGGTCGCAAGGAGTCGGACACGACTGAGCAACTGAACTGAACTGAACAGGACAACCTTATCATATATTAGATTTTTTTTTTCCCTCCAATGTCATAAGAATGTCCAGAGAACTGAATTTAGGTGACTTCTTTAACTGTATAGAACACTTAGTTGTATTATATGAGAGCCATGGAAGGGGAGAAATATTAAAATTCTACATACTAGTATGTAATTCTACACTGATTAGTCTCTTTCACTGACCAGTCTACTTCTACTTAGGTGTGCATTTCTGGTGAACTTACACCTTCATATCCCCACGGATACCATGGCTTAAAATGTCCTGTACATCCCCATATACCTGTTGATTCATTTATCTGCATCATTCAGTGCCTACTGTGTACTATGCAGCATGCTAAGGAGTGAACCAGACAAATGCAATTCTTCCCACAATGTGGCATAAATATTAGAAGACATTATTTAAATATTTGTTAATTTATTTAAATACATATTTACACCAATAATTCATCACAGCTGTGTTTGGTGCTACAAGGTACAACATAGTATCTTTTCTGGCTGAGAAATCTGGTTTCTGGATCTGTTCACTCTGCACACTTTTAAGGCACAGCCGGGTTCCAATTTCCAATGGGAAATACCAGAAAGAACCTTGAGAATAATCCTCAGAGTATTCACAAGGATAAGGCGAGGAGTAAGAAAAAAAGTTAAAAAAAAAAAAACACCCCTAAAACATTAGGGAACAAAGTTCCAGCAGCTCAATGTACTTAGAGACATTCCTTTAAATTCTCTAGTTTACATCCTGAGCAAAGCCAGTTCCATGGCAAATAAGAACCCAAACAAGTTTAATAAGGTCAAGAATATGGCAGAAAGGAGACTCCAAAGTAGGATCATTTTGTCTTTTGAAAGGGAAAACCAATTACTCTTTTTATGTATTGTGCCCTTTTTTTCTTAGGGTGTCCCTATTCTCTACAATGAACAGATTTCAAAACTGGGCAACTGTGAGGAATAATTTCAATATCTGAAACAAACAAAAACATTGTTTTATGAGAAAAAGAAAAAACAAAACCAAAAAAGTAAATTCTACATACAATTCAGAGAACTGAACTTAGACGACTTCTTTAACTGTATAGTTGTATTACATGAGACAGCCATGGCAAGGGAGAAATATAAAAATTCTACATATTAGTATGTAATAAGGGGCTGCAGAGTCATCGACAGTGATTAAACCACAAAACACCAGTTTTCCAGCTCAAACTGGAAAGAAATTTTTTTTTTTTAATGAAAGTAGATATGTCTGAGAGTTGTAAAAAACTTCTTTAAAAGATTTTTTCCTCATTGACCCCATTTTGATGGTAATAAATAAGTCTGACTTTATAATAACTTAAAAAATAAAAACCAACCTAGGTTGTTTTATCCAAGTGGACGATTTAAAGTAAAATCAAACAGGTGATATGTATTTTTACCTTAAAATAAGTTTGAGATTTCTGAAGTCTATGCTATGAAGAAGGATGCCAACAAACTCACTTATTACCATACATAAAATTAAGCTTTCTAAATGCAATCTCTTTAGCATGAAGTCAAATACAGTGTGCTCTTAGAGGATCCCCAAATGCTATCTCTTCCAGCTCTTTAAAAGCCAGCTTGTTTCTTCAAGAAACAAAGTATATTCAATATTGCAAAAAAGCACCATAGGTATCTGAAATGCAAAACAACTAGTGAGTCACACTCCTTTCCACAGAATTAGCAGGCATCTATCACCTGTTTCTCAGATCACTTATTTCCCTGTTTTTCTTTGTTTTCACTAGCAGGACTGTCCAGAACCTCTATCTTGCCTTTTCCGTCTTCTGAATGAGGAAGCTTAATATTATCTATGGTGACTTCACCTTCAGAAGAGGTGCTGTCATCTTCATCCTCAGATTCTGAACTTTCCTCTGAACTGTCTTGTAAATTCTCTTCCGAACTGTCCTCTTCTTTCAAATGAGACTGATTCATCTCAAACAAGGCCACGTCCTGAAAGAGAGAAAAAAAAAACACGGCATGTGGGAGATTTATTTTGGGGCAGTTCCCTAAAAAGTTATAGAAACAACTTTGGGAAAGACCAACACTTAGCACAAATACCGAAGCACAGAAGACAGGAAATGTTTTCAATACAATACTATTATTCTTTCTGTTGCCAGAGTCCAGCCTAAGGATTTACTTTTATTACAAGTCTAAAAAGTTCCTCACAACTGAATTCTATATAGCTCAATCTATTCAACAAAACTCACTCAACAAATATTAATAAATACCAACATTAACCAGGCACCACATTAGAATCTCAACAACAACAAAATCCTTGCCTTGGTGGAACTTGTTTTTTTGAGCAGGAGTTGGCAAACCATGGCCTGCAGGGCAAACCCAGCCCCCTGCCTGTTTTCATGCAGCTCATGAACTAAGAATGCTTTTACATTTTGAGTGGTAGGAAAAAAAAGAATCGTATTTCATTAAATGCAAAAATTGTTTGAAATTCAAATTTTGGATTCCATAAGAAGTTTATAAAACGTGCCTACTCATTACGTATCATCTACAGCTGTCTTTGGGGCTTCACAGGTGGCGCTGGTGGTAAAGACCCTGCCTGCCAATGCAGGTGACATAAGAGCTGTGGGTTCAGTCCCTTGGTTGGGAAGATCCCCTGGAGGAGGGCATGGCAACCCACCCTAGTGTTCTTGCCTGGAGAATCCCATGGACAGAGGAGCCTGGCAGGCTACAGTCCATGGGGTTGCAAAGAGTTGGACACAACTGAAGCAACTTAACGAGCACACACACATACACACAGCTGTCTTCACATGGAAATGGCAGAAATAAACAGTCATAATGGAGACAGCGTGGTCCACAAAGCCTAATGTTATTTACTATCTGGCCCCCTACGTATAATGGCTGCTGACCTCAGTTCTAGTTAAAAAACAGGTTTTCTGGTGGTCCAGCGGGACCACACTCCCAATGCAAGGGGCCCCAATTTGATCCCTGGTTGGGGAACTAACTTCCACGTGCTGCAACTAAAAGCCTAAGAGCTGGTGCAGCCAAATAAATGTGTTTTTTTAAAAAGGCAATAAACAGTTACTCAGAAAGCACAGTGTAAGGGAGTGAAAAGTGTAAAAAGAAAAAAAGAAGAAAGAAAATCAATGAGGTGGCAAGTGATGAAAGATGGAATTTGGGGATGGGATTTTACAAAGAGGGAAGAGGCCCAGAGCAAGCAGACAGAGGCTGGAGTACAATCAGTGAGGGTCCTTGGTGGGAGAGAAGGTCAATGGAGAGATGGAGGCAGGATCACACTGGCCCATGCAGGACTCTGAATTAGAAATGTGACAGGAAGCCCCCTGGTTCCCAAACTGGGGGCCACATGCAATGTGTCAAGAACAAGCTCTGGGGGAAGCAGAAAGCCTGGCTGGGAACTTCCTGGGATAATCCAGAGGAGAGACCGTCATCACCTAGAGTGAAGGTCGTGGGTGCCGAGCAGGAGTGGCTTGATTCAGGATGTACTCTAGATGCAGAGCTGCCATATCTGCTGATGGATCAGGTATATGATTATTAAAAATGGTGTCAGCACTGTCCAGACACAAGTGTTATAAAGGGGATTTCAGTGCAGAAATAAGAGGAGCCCAAAGTGAGAGACAATCTTCACACCTGAGTTATATAATCAGTTTTTCTGTTATACACAATGTTTATTTTTGGATTCTCAATGAATCAGACTCTGATTACTTCTTTTGGGCCTTGAATGGGAAATTTTTTAAAAACTCAGGACACTTAGTATATAAATGCTTCTAGATAACACACGTGTTATTGGATTTGGAAAAGCCTTTCTATGATTCTGAATGACTAAATTCCTAGACTTCACCCAGGGAAGCTTGCTGACTTATGAGGTTATTAGGATTAAATCACTTGGTCATTTAATCATCAAATGACTGAGATACCTGTGCAGTACTGGAAACATGAGCTGAGTTTGCAAGAAGGAAAATAATACTTGGAATTAAAATTTTAAAGTTCTCTTTTTTTTTTCTTTCAGGTGACGAAACATATTATTTTATACTATGAAATGAAAACAAGGCATAGTTACCATTTGAATAACTTGTCCAAGAGTCTCATCAGTATTTTCAATATTGAAATGACCAGGTGGTGCAGCTGCCATTTCTTTTCTTAGCTTTTCGTTTGCCTGGGCCATCTGTGGGAGAAAGGTCCGTACCTGGTCCAATACTAAGGAGCGAAAATATCATTTATCAATATTTGTTAGTCTTCGGTCAAACTGATAAAATCCAGAATTTCTATAAAAACACTTCTCAATTTGACAGGAATAATAACAACAGTTCAATAAAAAAGCATTCAAATTCCTTCTGTTTTAAAACTTTCCATTCTCTCTTCTGAATTCTTAAAACGGTCGGCTTCCCTGGTGGCTCAGACAGGTAAACAATCTGCCTGCAATGCAGGAGACCCGGCTTTGATCCCTGGGTCAGGAAGAAGAGAATGGTTACCTACGCCAGTACTCTTGTCTGGGGAATTCCTCTGTCCATGGAACAGTATGACTGTACAATTCACCAATTATTTCTCAGTGTTTTCTGGTTTTCATATATGCCCAGAAGTGAAAATTCCTAGAAGAATGGCATTCAACAGACAGTAACTGAATAAGTAGGCAGCAGGACTTAATAGTTTAATGCATGAGACTCCAAGGCTTTGGGGTCAGACTGACGAGACTCTTCAGAGAACCCCGGTTCCACATCTTACTGAGTTACCTGGGGCAGGTTAATGAAACTGCTGCTGCTGCTGCTAAGTCGCTTCAGTCGTGTCTGACTCTGTGCGACCCCACAGACGGCAGCCCACCAGGCTCCGCTGTCCCTGGGATTCTCCAGGCAAGAACACTGGAGTGGGTTGCCATTTCCTTCTCCAGTGCATGAAAGTGAAAAGTGAAAGTGAAGCCGCTCAGTCGTGTCCGACTCTTAGCGACCCCATGGACTACAGCCTACCAGACCCTTCTGTCCGTGGGGTTTTTCAGGCAAGAGTACTGGAGTGGGGGTGCCATCGCCTTCTCCGGGTTAATGAAGCTCCACATCTGCTTCCCTTTCTTCTGATAATGATGACTTTTCTTAAGCTCTGTCACTCTTAGTCACTCTTGTCCCTACCCAGTTCATGCCTATGTATTCCACAACCTTGGCCACTGTGATTTGGTCTCGTGACACTGTCATCTGGCAAGCCAATTAGAGGTCACCCTGGGACTCTGTTTTGGACTGTTGAGAAAGATGTCCATTCTTTCAGAATCATTGACTAGGTGAGCTGCTGAATGTAAACCTAGAGCTGCTGATAAACGGACCCTCCTACCACCCATCATTAGGGAAGAGCTGGTTCTAGATAAAGTCAACACCTAGGAAAGTAGAACTAAGAGATAGAGAGTGGCAGACCCCAGATGACGCTGAGCACCTGGATGCAGATGTGCCTGAAATCACTGGGGGTATTTTTCCCCCAAAAATGAGCCAACATCACTTGGCTAAAGGCAATTGGAGCTGAGTTTCACTCATGTGCAACCACAGGAATCTAATACATTTAATTTAACCAATCAAAACCTCAGTTTACTCATCTGTAAAACAGGGGTAGTAACTATCAGGTACTGTGCTACGCACAGGGGAGACAAAAAACAGGGATACGTCATTTATCGAGTTAGCTCTCAAGAGAGGCCCAGCATACAACCATGCACATCATGAGCTCTCAGAACTTGTTAAGTCACTGACAGCCATGTAACAGTGGACTAAAATGTTCAGAGCATGGAAGAAGAAAATGGAGGTGAGCATCAAGAAATGGCCTTGAACTGTGAAACAGGACTGGCAGAAGGATTCCAGATGGTATACCCAACTTGGAAAAGAATTTGGCAATCTCTTCTCTATTAAACAATACACTCTGGGGACTTCCCCTGGGGTCCAGTGGTTGAGACACCATGCTTCCAAGGCAGGGGGGTGACAGTTCCACCCCTGGTTGGGGAACTAAGATCCCACATGATGGGTGGCATGGCAGAAATACTAAAAAATAAAAATTCTTAAAATTCCACTCAGAGATATGTACCTTCCAAAATTATAAACCTATGTCCACACAAAAACTTATATTTGAATAGGGAGCCACCATGCAATCATTTCAGCTGTTCTACGTTTGGTGCATATTATGGTTAACTTCCCCTTGATTACTCACGATTTCATAGTTTACAGACATGATAACCTCATGTATCATTTACACCACTTATACTAATTCTTGTCTGTTTTTCTTTTAAACATTAAGAGGGAATTACACAGATGCTAAGTATTATATGATGCTATCTGAACAAAGTCTGACTCACCTATATTTAGAGTATGCGGTGCAGCAATAGCACAGAGTAATTAATAAAAAGAACTGGCCCTGTTATGAGTAACATCTACCATTTAAGTAACTGTGTCCAATTTAATCAAATCTGGTGGTATTTTCCCACATCTGTGTGTGAAATTTGGGAGTCAGTAACCTCTGGAAAAATTTCCCATGGAGTTTAACAATAAGTGATTTTGATTTCCAAAAATCCATCCCACAAGTTTTTCTGGGCAAGGTTACCCTCTTTAAGTGTTAGTCACTCAGTTGTGTCTGACTCTTTGTGACCCCAAGGACTGTAGCCTACCAGGCTCTTCTGTCCATGAGATTCTCCAGGCAAGAATACTGGAGTGGGTTGCCACTCTTGTCTCCAGGGGATCTCCCCAACCTAGGAATCAAACCCGAGTCGCCTGCCTGGTTTAAGCCCCACCCTCTTAAAGCAGGGGAATAATACAAGAAATGTTATCCCTGTGCACTGAATTCATGACATAATTTCCAAGTAATACACGCTAGAATGGACTCTCTGACAACAAAAGCAGACACTATCCCAACAAATAAGTGATTAATTAGGCAGAATTTCACATCAGAGAGGGTTCTTGAGAGAGAGAGAGAAAGAGAAGAGAAGGAAGGGTACTTACAGGGACTCCTCTCTATCCGAACTGTTTGAAGAGTAGAATTCTTTCCGGAATTAGGCTTGGAGTTGACGAGCAACCTGTCCCATATACCTGAAAACACACACACACACACACACACACACACACACTTCCTTTATTACAGCACAAAGAAATTGGAGCCCAAGAGCAAACCTTCCGAGACCACCCCTCACCCTCAAGTCTTGACTGTTTCTTCCTCACTTTCTAACACATTTAAAAAAAAAAAAAAGGAGCACTCAAAGCTCCATTACAACATTTTAGTTCTTTCTGCAAATCTCCCCCCTTTAAACCTGTCTCTTACATCTCTGCCTCACCAATGCCAGGTAATAAATGCCCACTAAATTGCACCTTTCTGGGCCAGAAATCTACCAGCAACAAATGTAGGTCAGCAATGACAGAATGGAGGAAGCAGTACAGAATACATAAGGGTTAAGTAAAGCCAGAAACGGTTTACCAGCTANTTTAAACCTGTCTCTTACATCTCTGCCTCACCAATGCCAGGTAATAAATGCCCACTAAATTGCACCTTTCTGGGCCAGAAATCTACCAGCAACAAATGTAGGTCAGCAATGACAGAATGGAGGAAGCAGTACAGAATACATAAGGGTTAAGTAAAGCCAGAAACGGTTTACCAGCTACATTACACTGGGCAAATCACCTACATATTTTGAGTGTTAAACTCTTCATTTATAAAACATCTCTGCCTGGTAAGTTCCCTTTCAGTCAAGATGTCTGATGTAGACAAAACAGTCCTTTAAAGACAACCCCTTTAGCCTTTTCTCAGTTCCTCAAATCAACCCAACTCTCCAGCCCATCAGAGCACAGAGAACAGAACTTACCTTTCAAAGCCCAAGGCTTTATGCACCCTGGTTCCCACACCAGGAAAATCTCTTCACTCTGGTATAAAAATCCTGTTCACCCTCAAAGCAGCAGCTCAACACTCCTAGCATACTATCAATAGCTTATACCTAATAACTGGATTAGTGAAAAGAGCAGGGACTCTGGGGCCACACCGATTGGATTAAAATCCCAGTTTTGCCACTTTCCAGCCACATGATCTCCAACAAGTTACTTATCTGTGTGATACACCAGGTCTCAGGTTCCTCATCTATACAACTGCCCTAACAGAACCAACTCCACACAGGGAAGTTGTGAGGATTAAATTTAGTGAATTAATTCCTGGGGCAGAGTAGGCACTAAGAAGCTTCAGCTATTATTATAATGTCTTCGGATGCCCTGGATTCTCACAGAATCTTTTTTCAAGTTAATATTTAATGAGGATATGCCCAAGACATTACACTCATTCTTCCTTTCAGAAAAAAAACCCACTATAGATACTACTGGGTTTTTTTTTTTAGATACTACTGGGGGCTTCCCTGGTGGCTCAGAGGGTAAAGCGTCTACTTGCATTGTGTAAGACCTGGGTTCGATCCCTGGGTCAGGAAGATCTCCTCGAAAAGGAAATGGCAACCCACTCCTGGAAAATGGCTTTCCACTTGCCTGGGAAATCCCATGGACTGTAGCCTACCAGGCTTCTCCGTCCATGGGGTAGCAAAGAGTCGGACACGACTGAGCGACTTCACATAGATATTACTACTTCCATTTTCCAAATGTAAAAACTGAAGCATTGGAGATGTAAACAACTCTCCTACTATGGTGCTGAAGACTCTTGAGAGTCCCTTGGACTGCAAGGAGATCAAACCAGTCAATCCTAAAGGAAATCAACACTGANATAGATATTACTACTTCCATTTTCCAAATGTAAAAACTGAAGCATTGGAGATGTAAACAACTCTCCTACTATGGTGCTGAAGACTCTTGAGAGTCCCTTGGACTGCAAGGAGATCAAACCAGTCAATCCTAAAGGAAATCAACACTGAAATATTCATTGGAAGGACTGACGCTGAAGTTGAAGCTCCAATATTTTGGCCACCTGATGTGAAAAGCCCGACTCACTGGAAAAGACCCTGATGCCAGGAAAGACTGAGGGCAGGAGGAGAAGAGGGCGACAGAGGGTGAGATGGTTGGATGGCATCACTCACTCAACGGACATGAGTTTCAGGAAACTCTGGGAGATAGTGAAGGACAGGGAAGCCTGGAGTGCTGCAGTCCATGGGGTCGCAAAGCGTCGGACATTAGCCACAAAAAAGTTCCACAGCTGGTTCGGCTCTTCTTTGAGCCAGCCATCTGTTCTAACAGCGTCTCCCACTCGAATGAACTTTATTATCCAACACTGGCCCCCTCCAAAAAAAGTTCGACAGCTAATTACTCGTGGGGTTGGGATTCGAACCCTAGTTGTTTTTTTTGTTTGTTTGTTTTTTAGCTCTCTATTATGATGTCTAAAGACCTATGAGGGTTTCCTGGACGCGTCTCCCTCGACCAGAGCGGCGCACTAAGGGGGCGCACTAAGGGTGGCTCTGTGAACATCTGCAGAGAGAGTGTGCTCCATCCATAACACTCACCTGCTCCCCTTAAGCCAGCTGCTGGAACCCAGATGTGACTCTAAGGTCGTCCCCTTGGGAGGGGGAGGGGGACGGGGGAAGGTCGTGCTGCGGCGCTCAGCACTGGGCACTCAGCACTGTGCTTAAAACACGAAAATACAAACCACCCTCGGGCTCGAGGCCGGATGCCCATACCTAGGCCGGCCAGTCCCCCNTATTCATTGGAAGGACTGACGCTGAAGTTGAAGCTCCAATATTTTGGCCACCTGATGTGAAAAGCCCGACTCACTGGAAAAGACCCTGATGCCAGGAAAGACTGAGGGCAGGAGGAGAAGAGGGCGACAGAGGGTGAGATGGTTGGATGGCATCACTCACTCAACGGACATGAGTTTCAGGAAACTCTGGGAGATAGTGAAGGACAGGGAAGCCTGGAGTGCTGCAGTCCATGGGGTCGCAAAGCGTCGGACATTAGCCACAAAAAAGTTCCACAGCTGGTTCGGCTCTTCTTTGAGCCAGCCATCTGTTCTAACAGCGTCTCCCACTCGAATGAACTTTATTATCCAACACTGGCCCCCTCCAAAAAAAGTTCGACAGCTAATTACTCGTGGGGTTGGGATTCGAACCCTAGTTGTTTTTTTTGTTTGTTTGTTTTTTAGCTCTCTATTATGATGTCTAAAGACCTATGAGGGTTTCCTGGACGCGTCTCCCTCGACCAGAGCGGCGCACTAAGGGGGCGCACTAAGGGTGGCTCTGTGAACATCTGCAGAGAGAGTGTGCTCCATCCATAACACTCACCTGCTCCCCTTAAGCCAGCTGCTGGAACCCAGATGTGACTCTAAGGTCGTCCCCTTGGGAGGGGGAGGGGGACGGGGGAAGGTCGTGCTGCGGCGCTCAGCACTGGGCACTCAGCACTGTGCTTAAAACACGAAAATACAAACCACCCTCGGGCTCGAGGCCGGATGCCCATACCTAGGCCGGCCAGTCCCCCAACCCCGCAGCCGGGGGCATGTCCGGGTCCCTCGGCGGTGCAGGGGCTATGCAGGTAGCCCCTGACCCGCGGCTCCAGCAGCGCCGCCCCCAGCTGCACGTGCGCGCCCCACGCCGCTGCCGCCCACCCATCCGTCACCTCCGCGGCCGCCGCTCCCCGCCATCAGCAACTCCTTGGAGACCGAGACCCCGGAGCCATCCCGGGAGGAGGACGAACAGCTTGGGTCAGACTGGGATTCGCCGCGGACCTCCATGCTGCTCGCTGGCCTTCACAGAGGCCTCTCCAAGCCCGGATGCAGGAAAAAGGCTAGGGTAGGAGGCGGGGCCAGGACTGCGATTGGAGGAAACTCGTAGGAGCGGGGCGAGGGGCGGGGCGAGGGGCAGGGCGAGGGAGGCCGGCGGCCAGGGCGGCACCTAGCGGAGTGAGGAGGCAATTCCTATCCGGAGAAAGGTCGGTGGAGGCTCTAGAGATCTGTGATTGGATGAAAGTGCTAGCAAGGCTGGATTTAGAAGTGAGGAGCGCACCATGGGGGCTGCCCTCCTCGTCAAACCTCTGTGACATAGAACACTTTGATGGTCCAGTGGTTAAGACTTGGACTTCCAGTTCAGGGGGTATAGGTTGGATTCCCGGTCTGGGAGCTAAGATCCCACATGTCTCCTAACCACAAAAAATATATATATAAAACAGAAGCAATATTAAAACAATTTCAATAAAGACTTTAAAATGATCCACATCAAAGAGAAATCTTAAAAAAAAAAAACCCATATACTCCAGGCAGGAGTACTGGAGTGGGGTGCCATAAAGACTCCAATTTCTCCACATCTTCGTCAGTGTTTATTTGCTTTTTCTTTCTTTCTTTCTTTTTTTAAATAGTGGCCGTCCATCCTAGTTGGGTTCTTCCCTCGTGGCTCAGATGGTAAAGCATCTGCCTGCAATGTGGGAGACCTGGGTTCAATCCCTGGGCTGGGAAGATCCCCTGGAGAAGGAAATGGCAACCCATTCCAGTATTCCCATGGACAGAGGAGCTAGTAGGCTACAGTCCGTGGGATCACAAAGAGTCGGACACGACTGAGCGACTTCACTTTCTTCCTTTCTTTCTTTCTAGTTGGTGTGGGGTGATAACTCCCTGTAGTTTAGATTTGCATTTCTCTAACAATTAGTGATGTTGAGCATGTTTTCATGTGTTCGTTGACCACTTGTGTCTACTTTGCAGAAATGTGTATTCACATCCACTGCCTGTTTTAGTTCAGGTTGCTTTGTTGGTGTTGAATTGTAGGAGTCATTTATATTTTCTTATCAGATATATGAAAATATTTTAGAGACATAGACCATTATGAACATACAAGAACTCAGGAAATATTGCTCCCAAACCCTCCTTAAGGAATTTCCTAGAAAATATGATTCAGAAAATAATTGGAGAAATGCAACTTGTTTTGATAGTGAGCATTTTACAGTAGAACTGGGGGAAAACAGTGAGAATAAGGTTGAAAGAATAGTCTTTGATTTTTATAGGTTTTGATAGCGTGGATATAAGACAAAAAAGGGGGAGAAAGCAGAGACTATATTAGTTAGTTCAGTTGCTCAGTTGTGTCCGACTCTTTGAGTCCCCATGAATCGCAGCATGCCAGGCCTCCCTGTCCATCACCAACTCTCGGAGACTATATAGTAAGAGGAAATCTGACTTTTTAAAAACTTGGAATAAAAGGATAATATTTTAAGTTAGATGTTGGGGGTAATGGAGAGAAGAGAAAGAGGAGGTTACTTGTAAGTTACAATGTTGTTCATGGTAAGAAGACAATATCAAAATAAAAGGAGACTGAATAATATTGAGTACAGTTATTAGAACAAAATAAAAATATTCATAAATATAAAAATTAATAAGATAGAAAAGAATTCAAGCTCTTTCCCCTAAAAGGAAACAAAAAGATACTTTATAATGCTAAATACTAGAATCTGCAAAGAGGAAACTATCATTAATATCCACGTGCCTAATAAAACAGCAGCAAGTATTATAAAACAGAAACTAAAAAGGAATGCAAAGAAAATTAAGCAAAAACTCTACTAATTTGAAATTTTAATACTGTTTCAGAACAGACTATATCTAATTGGACAAAAAATTATGTGGTTACAGAAGACTTAAACAAAATTATAAATAAAGTAGAGGTAAAGAATCCACCTTACCAATGCAGGAGACGCAAGAGACGCAGGTTTGATCCCTGGGTCAGGAAGATACCCTGAAGTAGGAAATGCCAAGCTGCTCCAATTTTCTGGCCTGGAAAATTCCACATACAGATGAGCTTGGTAGGCTATGGTCCATGGGGTTGCAAAGAGTTAGATTCAATTGAGCAGACACACACACAGATCTAATAAATGTAAACACTGAATTCTGATAACAGAGATTAAACCTTCTTCTAAGTCACATGAAAAATTCACAAAATTGCCATATTATAGTCCACAAAATTTCAATACATTCCAAAAATATAAATGATATAAGTGGCCTTCTGTGATCACGATTCTATATAACTAGCAAATAATGACGTTTAAAAAAGTCTTTTCCACCTAAAAATGTAAAAACACACTGCTAATCAATCCTTGCATTAAGAGGAAATAATGAAATGAACCTTTGCCCTTAAAAAGCTATTTTGAAAAAGTCAAGAAAATGACAAACCACTAGCTTAATGTGAGTCAAAATACAGGGGTGAAGGAAGGTTTGAAGATATAAATATATGAAATAAAAGGTAATGAAACAATAACCATAAAATCAGAGGAAATATGTAAAAATGTATAAACGCTACTTTGCACAACTCTATGCAAAGAAAATTGAAAGCCTAAATGAAACCATTTGAAATGGTTAATGTTCCAGAAATATATAATTTACAAAATTTCCCCAGAATTCAATAGCAAGTCTAAATAGAGCAATTTTTATAGACGTTACAGAGAGGGTTGTCAGAGCTCTCACATAAAAACACCATGCCCAGTTGGTTTTACAAGGGGATTTCTATCAAACTTTCAAAGATCAGATAAACCTAATGCTACTTAAACTATTTCAGAGCATGGGAAATAAAAGTAAAATTCCCAAGTTCTAAGAAATGAATATAGCATTGATACCCAAACTTCAGAAAGATTGTGCAAAAAAGAAAATCATAGAACTGGCTTAATTGGTTTCCCTAGAAGCCAGCCTAGAGATGAGTTTCAAGTACAAGTAGCTTTGGAGCCAGAAGAGGGAAGAGAAACAGAGAAGGAAGGGAACCAGTACTGTGTTATGTGCTCATTTGTGTCCGACTCTTTATGGCCCCATGAACTGTCCATGCTCCTCTGTCCACGGAATTTTCCAAGCAAGAATGAACTGCAGGGTAAGGGTATCTTCCCAACCCAGGGAATCAAATCTGCTTCTCTGAAGTCTCTTGTATTGGCAGGTGGATTCTTTGACCACCTGCGCCACCTGAGAATCTACAATAATGTGTTACTATCAAGCAAATTGTGGCTAAGGGCAACTGGAACTTAATTCTGCTGGGGAATTCTCAGTTATCCTGAGTGAGCCTAGGTATTTGTCTACTAGCTTATGTCAGTCATTGGTTGAGGGCTGCTCTTACATGGTACAAGTTTCCCAGCATTTCCAGCCTGTTCTTTGCTTTCTAGTTAAAATGGGCTCCAGTGGCAAGAGAAAATCTTCAGGCAGAGAGTTACAAATGCTGTTCATTGAAAATTGGGCAGGGGCTTTCCTTGTGGTTCAGTGGTTAAGAAGCCTCCTGCCAAAGCAGGGCACACAGATTCGATGCCTGGTCTGAGGTATATTCCACATACCTCAGGACAGTTAAGCCTGTGGGCTACAACTACTGAAGCCCACATGCTGCAACTACTGAGCCCATGGGCTCCAGCCCGTTCTCTGCAACAAGAGGTGCCACTGCAATGAGAAACCCACGTCTGGCAACTGGAGAGTAGCCCCTGCTCATGGCAACAATGAGAAAGCCCATGCCAGCAATGAAGACCCAGCGCAGCTAAAAAGTAAATTAAATTAATTAATTAAAACAATTTTTTGAAAAAAGAAAATTGAGCAGAAGTGTATATAAATAGTAAGTGCCAATGGGATATGCGTGAGGCACTGACAACCTTTATGACAAGATCAGTCTTAATTATGAATATTGATGCAAGAGATTTCTTGTTCAGTTGCTCAGTCGTGTCCAACTCTTTGCAACCCCATGGAGTAGCACACCAGGCTTCTGTGTCCTTCACCATCTCCCAGAGCTTGCTCAAACTCATGTGCATTTAGTTGTTGATGCCATCCAACTATCTCATCCTCTGTCATCCTCTGCTCCTGTCCTCAATCTTTCCCAGCACCCAGGCTCTTTTCTNCAACTCTTTGCAACCCCATGGAGTAGCACACCAGGCTTCTGTGTCCTTCACCATCTCCCAGAGCTTGCTCAAACTCATGTGCATTTAGTTGTTGATGCCATCCAACTATCTCATCCTCTGTCATCCTCTGCTCCTGTCCTCAATCTTTCCCAGCACCCAGGCTCTTTTCTAATGAGTCAGCTCTTAGCATCAGGTGGCCAAGGTATTGGAGCTTCAGCATCAGTCCTTCCAATGAATATTCAGGACTGTTTTCCTTTAGGATAGACTGGTTGGATCTCCTTTCAGTCCCTGGGACTCTCAAGAGTTGTCTCCAACACCACAGTTCAAAAGCATCAATTCTTCAGTGCTCAGCCTTCTTTATGGTCCAACTGTCACTTCCATACATGACTACTGGAAAAACCATAAGCTTTGACTAGACAGAACTTTCTTGGCAAAGTAATGTTTCTGCTTTTTAATACACTGTCTAGGTTTGTCATAGCTTTTCTTCAAAGGAGCAAGCATCTTTTTATTTCATGGCTGCTGTCACCATCTACAGTGATTTTGGAGCCCCCCCAAAATAAGTCTCTCACTGTTTCCATTGTTTCCATATCAATTTGCCATGAAGTGATGGGACTGGATGCCATGATCTTCATTTTTTGAATGTTGAGTTTTAAGCCAGCTTTTCCACTCTCCTCTTTCACTTCATCAAGAGGCTCTTTAGTTCTTCTTCACTTTCTGCCATGAGGGTAGTATCATCTGCATATCTGAGGTTATTGATATTTTTTCCAGCAATCTTGATTCCAGCTTGTGCCTCATCCAGCTTGGCATTTCACATGATGTACTCTGCATATACATTAAATAAGCAAGGTGACAATTTACAGGCTTTCCCAGTTTGGAACCAGTCTGTTGTTCCATGTTCAGTTCTAACTGCTGCTTCTTGACCACACACAGGTTTCTCGGGAGGCAGATAGGGTGGTCTGGTATTCCCATCTCTTTAAGATGCAACAAATTAAATACTAGCAAGAGAATCCAAGAGTACATTAAAAACTAGATGCCATACAAGAGGTGCTTATTCTAAGAAGAATTAGTATAGTCTTTAGTATATTAATAGTAGTATTGTCATTAATGTATTGATTTAACAGTTACACAGAAAAATCATATAATCATCTCTACAGATGAGCATTCAAGAAGATGAAAATTGATACCCATTTTGCATAATAAAATCATATATACTTCTGCTCCCCAAATCAGCATTTTACTTAATGGGTAAACGCAAGGCTTTCTTCCTAAAGCATCTAGAGGAAATACAAGGATGTCCACAGTCTTCACTATTTCCTAAGCATTGAATTGCCAATATTAGCCAAAACATTTACACAAGAGGAAATAGAAACATAAGACTTGGAAAGTGTGAGGTAAGACTATTTCTATATACAAATGTTACAATAGTATATCTGAGAATAGAGGTGGGGAAAGAATCAGAAAAACTGCTACAAATGAGGATCTTGTAAAATAGTAGGAAATAAATGTAGAGAAATACCACCCAGTTTGAAAATATAGTGGAAGGGAAAACCCATTTATAAGAGGATTAAGATAAACTAAAACACCTAGGCATAAGCTTAACAATAAATCTTCAAAAAGTAGTTAAAGAAAACCATAAAATATTCTTGAAAGATAAAAAAATAGATTTGAATAAAAGGAAAGATGTAACAGATCTATCCATTGCCTTGGATAGAAAGACTAAATATCAAAAATATTGTCAGTCTCCTAAAGTATACCATGAAATTTCCAGAATCCTAATAAAAATGCCATCAGGTAGTCTTTTCCCTTTGAATGATGAAAACATTGATACAAAATGACTAGCAGCAAGAAGACTGAAAAAGAGGAGCTACAATGAGAGGGGGGTGTTTCCTCTATTAGATATTAAAACATAAGTCTGCCTAATAATTAAAAACAGTACTAATGCACAAGCTAAACAGAGGACAAAAATAAAATTCAGAAGTAGATCCCCACGCTTTGGGAATTTTAGTGTAGATAGAGGGAGCATCTCAAATCGGTAAGGAAGAGAGGCACTTGTACATAAGCTGTACTGGGGACTGCCCTGGTGGTCCAGTGGTTAAGATTCCATGCTTTACATGCAGGGGTCCTGGGTTTGATCCCTGGTTGGGGAATTAAGATCCCACAGCTAATGCGGTATGGCCAAAACCAAAACAAACATGGTATTGAAACGAATAGCCATTTGAGAAAAAATGAAAAAAGGTAAATTTGGGTCCATTTCACACACTACGCATCCAGACAAATTCCAAATGTATTAGAGAGTCAAACTTAAAAAATGAAACTTTAAAAGTAATAAAAGAGAGCTAGGAAGAGAGAGGGCAATAGAATGTTTTCTTTATAACTGAAATGGATGGGGAAAACTTCCTTAACTATCATTCAAAATCTAGAATCAATAAGAGAAAATATTCATGAATTTGACTATATAACAATTCAAAAATAATTTTTACAGAAGAAAAATCAGCATAAGTGATGTAAGAAGACAAATGCCACATCTGAAAACAAGACTTCCAGCTTATCTCACTGGAGTTAATACCCGTCACATTAAAAGCTTCCCAAAACTGAGGAGAAAAAGACCAATAACTTCCCAGAAAAACAGGTTGGAAAAGTGAACCAACAATTCACAGAAACAGAAATACAAAAGTTGCTCAAACACACTCATATTTAAAAAAAGCTGAAACACTCATATTAAAAACACACACACATAAAAGAAAATGACATTGGGGAGCTATTTCTCATCTATCAGAATGGCAAGGATGAAAAATTAAAACATACCCATTGGCAAAGTAGTGGGGAAGCAGGCAGTGTCATACATTAAAGTTGGGAATGAAAAATAATAGAGTTGTTATGGAAAGGAATTGTCATTATCCAGTAAGTTATGTATATGCATGTACCTTCATACTCAGAAGTTCCTATCTATATTCTCAGAAAAAATTCAAGATAACGTAGGCACTGTGACACTCTTTGTAATGGTGAAAATTAAAATAACCTAGATGTCTATCAATGGGGGTCTATTTGAATAAACACAAAATGGAATACTATGCCTGGTAAAAAGATGAGGTAAATATGCATATCCTGCTATGGAGGATCTTCTGGACATATTTACAAGCAAATAAAGCAAATTTGTTTAATAAAATGAGGAAAATACCTATATATGTTTGTTTATATACACACACACAGATACATATGCATGTATATTTTGAAAAAGAAGCAATAGAGGATAAGCCAAAAATGAATAAAATGGTTATTCATTTCATATAAAAATGTTACTTCATTTCATAACATTAACAGAGGGGAAAGGAAGGAATAAGGAAGGGTATTAGACTTTTCTGAATGTGTGCTATTTAACCATTTTGATTTTGGAATCCTATAAATAACTTATACTTTAAAAAATTAAATACGAAAAGAAAGAACCCTCTTGCCAAAACTAAAAATGGACCGAAGTAATTGAATTTAACTGTATATCAAGTTTGTGGCACAACAACACAGAAAAGACTGATTTTAGATAACTCTAAAACTTAATATTTAGACAGTACCTCCTTAGTAAGATATATCTTAAGGACATAGACAATAGCCACACACCCTCAACAAATCTTAAAATGCATTCTATCATCTCAATTTTTAGTACTCCTGTTGATATGGTTATTTTGAAACTGCTTATATAAATATTCTTGTTGTTATTGTTTAGTTACTAAGTCATGTCTGACTCTGCAACCCCATAGACTGCAGCACGCCAGGCTTCTCTGTCCGTAAACTATCTCTTGGAGTTTGCTCAGATTCTTAGGTTTTTAAATACTGATTCTTAAACATTCTTAGATAAAGCAAATAAAGTTATATAAACATGATTAGCAGCTCAGATTTTTTGTTTAAGAGATAAGAGGTAAAGCTCTCCTATAATCTTAAATTTGAATTGGCAATATCTCTATAAGTTCATGATTTCCTTTTCTTTTTCTGAAAAACTACTTATTCCCTAGCTTGGCCCACTGGCAGGTCTAGAAACAATAACAATCCACTGTTACAAGTATTCCTGAGCCCAGGTGGTGCCCACTAAACAACTTTCCCCACTGTTAAGAAAAGGAACAGAGCTTCTTAGACACATGGCTGATTTCATGTCTGGATCAGGAAATATAAACCTGGGACACTGGGGGAACTAGAAAGCAAGGAGGCTCCCAAATACAATTGGGGTCATGTCAAAAGGAATCTGGAACTAACTCCAGAAATTCCCATTAGCCCAAATGAACTAAATCTGACTCTACCAACCATTCTGACATCACTAAAACTATGACCAACCTGAGTTTGTGTGGTTCTGCCTTTCATGCATTAGGAAGCAGACAGTGCCACCTAATACATTTTGTAAAACAATAACATTTCTAAATCAAGACCCTAGTACAAACTACTATTTTATAGGAAAAATGAAAAACAGGAATTAGCAAAACCACTCAAGAAATCAACCAATAAAATCTAGAATATGGGAAATTCTACAGGATAAATTTCTGTTTTATTCAAAAGGAAAATCATAGAAAAGGAAGATAAACTTTTAAACATTAAGATACTTAAAAGGCATATAAGGAGCTTGTTGATTGACCTGCATATATTATAAGTTACAGTTATGATCATCAGTTCAGTTCAGCCTCCCAGTCATGTCCGACTCTTTGTGACCCCAGGGACTGCAGCACGCCCGGCTTCCCTGTCCATCACCAACTCCCGGAGCTTGCTCAAACTCATGTCCATCGAGTCAGTGATGCCACCCAACCATCTCATCCTCTGTTCCTGTCTTCAATTTTCCCCAGCATCAGGGTCTTTTCAACTGAGTCAGTTCTTCACATCAGCTGGCCAAAGTATTGGAGTTTCAGCTTCAGCATCAATCCTTCCAATGAATATTCAGGACTGATTTCCTTTAGGATTGTCTGGTTTGATTTCCTTGCAGCCCAAGGGACTCTCAAGAGTCTTCTCCAACACCACAGTTCAAAAGCATTAAATCTTTGGTACTCAGCTTTCTTTATGGTCCAACTCTCACATTCATACATGACTACTGGAAAAACCATAGCCTAGACAGACCTTTGTTGGCAAGTAATGTTTCTGCTTTTTAATATGCTGTTTAGATTGGTCATAGCTTTTCTTCCAAGGAGCAAGTGTCTTTTAATATCATGGCTACAGTCACCATCTGCAGTGATTTTTGAGCCCAAGAAAATACAAGTCTGTCACTGTTTCCATTGTTTCCATATCTATTTGCCATGAAGTGATGGGACCAGAAGCCATGATCTTCATTTTTTGAATGTTGAGTTTGAAACCAACTTTTTCACTTTCTTCTTTCACTTTCATCAAGAGGCTCTTTAGTTCTTCTTCACTTTCTGCCATAAGGGTGGTGTCATCTTCATATCTGAACTCATTGATATTTTTCCTGGCAATCTTGATTTCAGCTTGTGCTTGATCCAGCCTGGCATTTCACATGATGTACTGTGATGCTGAGAGGGATTGGGGGCAGGAGGAGAAGGGGACAACAGAGGATGAGATGGCTGGATGGCATCCCTGACTCGATGGGTGTGAATCTGAGTGAACTCTGGGAGTTGGTGATGGACAGGGAGGCCTGGCGTGCTGCGATTCATGGAGTCACAAGGAGTCGGACACGACTGAGCGACTGAACTGAACTGAACTGAACTCTGTATATAAGTTAAATAAACAGGGTGACAATATACAGCCTTAATGTCCTCCTTTCCTGATTTGGAACCAGTCTATTGTTCCATGTTCAGTTCTAACTATTGCTTCTTGATCAGCATACAAATTTCTCAGGAGGCAGGTCAGGTGGTCTGGTGTCCCCATCTCTTTCAGAATTTTCCACAGTTTGTTGTGATCCACACAGTCAAAGGCTTTGGCATAGTCAATAAAGCAGAAATAGATGTTTTTCTGGAACTCTCTTGCTTTTTCCATGATCCAATGGATGTTGGCAATTTGATCTCTGGTTCTTCTGCCTTTTCTAAATCCAGCTTGAACATCTGGAAGTTCCCAGTTCACATACTGTTGAAGCCTGGCTTGGAGAATTTTGACCATTACTTTACTAACGTGTGAGATGAGTACAATTGTGTGATAGTTTGAATATTTTTTGGCATTGCCTTTCTTAGGGATTGTAATGAAAACTGGCCTGTTCCAGTCCCGTGGCCACTGCTGAGTTTTCCAAATTTGCTGGCATGTTGAGTGCAGCACTTTCACAGCATCATCTTTTAGGATTTGAAATAGCTCAACTGGAATTCCATCACCACCACTAGCTTTGTTTGTAATGATGCTTCCTAATGCCCACTTTACTTCGCATTCCAGAATGTCTGGCTCTAGGTGAGTGATCACACCATCGTGATTATCTTGGTTGTGAAGATCTTTTTTGTACAGTTCCTCTGTGTATTCTTGCCACCTCATCTTAATATCTTCTGCTTCTGTTAGGTCCCTACCATTTCTGTCCTTTATTGAGCCCATCTTTGCATGAAATATTCCTGTGGTATCTCTAATTTTCATGAAGAGATCTCTAGTCTTTCCCATTTTGTTGTTTTCCTCTATTTCTTTGCATTGATCACTGAGGAAGGCTTTCTTATCTCCACAGTTTTTCAGTTTTTCAGGCACTCTGTCTATCAGATTTAATCCCTTGAATCTATTTGTCACTTTTACTGTATACAGTTATGATCATGGGCAAGCTCTGATCACGAGAAAAGGGAGGCAAGTCCTGGTTGCTGATTGGGTGTTACCATAAAACTTTCCCAAGAAATTGGAATTAAGATTGTTATCCAGGGGCTTCCCTGGTGGTCCAGTGATTAAGACTGCCCTTCCGATGCAGGAGATGTGTGATCCCTGGTCAGAGGAACTGAGATTCCATGTGCTGTGTGTGGTATAGCAAAAAAAAGGAATGCTCTCCAGAAATTAAATGTAAATCTAACCAACATGGGTCAAGGCCTGCTATTGAACTAGCTGAGACAATTAGGATGATCCTAATTGGTTTAGGCAAGTCAAGGCCTACCCCTCCAGCTAGGGGTGGATGGGTCAATATCACCCAGAAGGCAGAGCTGCTTCTATAGGGAGAGAGTGCAAAGGAAACTAGGGAAGCATTCACATGTCTACTGCAGTCAGTAATAGTTGGGATTTATTGTTTTGAGGTTTTCTCCTCAGGGGTAAATTTTACTCATTTTTTTTTTTTCTTCAGCAGACTAACCAAACTGATTGTTTATATTGCTAAGTTTTCAAGTTGCTATTACCTGGCTCTCAGGCCTATGGGAACAATTATATGCTTAATTTAATTATCCAGTTTTGCAAATCAAATCTATTTTATCTCTAGAGATACAGATATTTAAACGCTAAACATTATGGTGTAATTAGATTGCAAATAATTGATTTTTGTTAGCCTCTCAATTCATCTATTTAATACTAGGGATCAAATCAAACATTTGTGTCAAAGAAATGCTTTATTTTCCAGCAGCATAAAATGGTCACCTGGTGGAGGAAGTAGGGAGGCATGGAGAACAAGATTTTAGCTTTCGTTCTGAAGAGTAGCCACCTTAGCTAAACTGGCTTAAACCTTGATTCTCTGCCTCGTGTGCTTAATTTTTAATAGTTAATTTTTAAGTCTTTTTTAAGAGTTGAATTTTGTATATAGTGCAAGGCATCATTTCTTCGTCAAAAGGAACAAATGAGATGTGTTAAATTCTGCTAAATGTTAGTGAACCAGAAGCAATAATACCCCTGAGTTAAATCCCAAGAGAGGACTGGAAGGAAATACCTTTTCATTAAAAAAATCCGTAAATTGTGTATAGTTTTACTGTTCTTTTTTTTCTGATCCTACATGCTACCTCTTTCGTTTATCTTACATTAAGAATATTTTGCAAGAATTGACACATTTGAGTCAGTTCTAATGAGATGGATGGACCTAGAGCCTATTATGCTGAGTGAAATAAGTCAGAAAGAGGAAATATTGTATATTAACACATATATATGAAATGTAGAAGGATGGCACTGATAAGTGTTTGCAAAGCAGCAATGGAGAGACAGATGTAGAGAGCAGACTTATGGGAGAGGGCAGGGGAGAAGATGGAGAGGCTGAGAGAAATGAAGAGAGCATGGAAGCGTATACACTAACTTATGTAAGTAGACAGAATAGGAATTTACTATATGACTCAAAGAACTCAAAGCTGGGGCTCTGTAATTACCTAGATAGGTGGGAATGGGCAGGAGATGGGAAGGATATTCAAGAGGGAGGGGACATATGTACACCTATGGTTAACTGGTGTTGATATATGACAGAAATCAAGCCAAGATTGTAAAGCAATCATCAATGAATTAAAAATAAATAAATATTTTAAAAAATTTTTTAAAGAAACTGACTTAGGAAAGAAAAAAAGAATATTTTGCAAGATTAGACATTCTGATTACAAACTATGACAGGGCTCCCAAATTGCTATGCAGGACAGAGAGATCTCTATGATTTTAAAATGAATACTTTCATTTTCACAAAAGCTATCTTTGAAGCTGCCCAAACAGACCACCTACACACTGGTTAGAAGCTCCTGTTTTGTTTTGTTTTAGCCAAGAATACAGACGGTATCAACAGAGAGGTGGCTACAGAGAGCAGGAGCAGATACAACCATCATGTTTTGTATGGCTTTTCCCTCTGCACTGGTGGAATATTACCAAAATAACTTTTTATGTACCTCTTCCCCCATCTCTGGCAACCCACTCCAGCATTCTTGCCTGGAGAACTCCATGGACAGAGGAGCCCGACGTACTAAAATCCATGGGGTCGCAAAGAGTCGGATATGACTGAGCGAGTAACACACACACTTCCCCATCTCAATTTTCTGGTCACATTTTGGGGGATATAACTTCTGATTCATAGACAAGTTGCAACAACAGTATAAGCCCTGTAAACCTTTTACCCAGATTCAAAAATGGACAGACTTTGCCCCATTTGTTTATGTATTGATTTATTTTTGGCTGTGCTGGATCTCCCACGCTGCACGTCTTTTCTCTGCTTGTAGAGAATAGGGAGGGCCTGCTCTCCAGTGGCAGTGCCTGGGCTGCTCTGATTCTCTACGTAGAAGAGGCGTGCAGAAGCCTCATGCAGTGCACGGAGGCTTCTACATAGGCTTCGGTAGTTGAAGCTCGCAGGCTCGGTAGCTGTGGTCCACTGGCTCTAGACCACAGGCTCCATAGTTGTGGCTCAGTAGTTGTGGCACACAGGCTTACCATGGCAAGTGGAATTTTTCCAGATCAGGGATTGAACCCATGTCTCCTGCATTGTCAGGTAGATTGTTTACCACTGAGACACCCTTGGTCATATTTCTCTCTCTCCCCCCACACCATACAACACAATCCTTTCTTTGAATAATTTGAGAGCGAATTGTAAACTTCCTAGTCCGTTTTAGTGTATAAATCCTAAGTATAAGATAAGGATATTTTCTTACATAGCCAGAGTACAATAAACAAGATCAGACAGTTTACCATGAATTTATTTCCACTGTGGAACCCACTATTTGTATTCAGACTTTGTCTTAATACTATCATTTATGACTTTTTTGGGGAGGGGGCAGCCTAGTATCAAACCCCAGAGAAGGTGATGGCACCCCACTCCAGTACTCTTGCCTGGAAAATCCATGGACGGAGGAGCCTGGTGGGCTGCAGTCCATGGGGTCGTGACTGAGCGACTTCACTTTCACTTTTCACTTTCATGCACTGGAGAAGGAGATGGCAACCCACTCCGATGTTCTTGCCTGGAGAATCCCAGGGACAGCGGAGCCTGGTGGGCTGCTGTCTATGGGGTCACACACAGTCGGACACGACTGAAGCGACTTAGCAGCAGTAGCAGCAGCAGTATCAAACCCAAGGTCATGAACTGCATTCAAGCCTTTTTATCAATCTGTGATAAATAGTTGATAGTTTTTCAGTCATCAGTCATCGTTTGCCATTTATGACTGACATTTTTAAAGAGGATAGACGAGATTTCGTAGAATATCCCTCAATTTGTGTCTCTTTCCTGTTTCCTTGTGGTTAGACTCAAACAATATATTCTGGCAAATTAATCACAGAGCTGATATTAGGTCCTTTCAGTCGATCATGTCTGTACATGATGTGGATTTGTCTCACTGCTATTGCTGCTGCTGCTGCTGCTAAGTCGCTTCAGTCGTGTCCAACTCTGTGCGACCCCATAGACGGCAGCCCACCAGGCTCCACCGTCCCTGGGATTCTCCAGGCAAGAACACTGGAGTGGGTTGCCATTTCCTTCTCCAATGCATGAAAGTGAAAAGTGAAAGGGAAGTCAGGCATGACCTCGCGACCCCGTGGACTCCAGCCCACCAGGCTCCTCCTGGTGATATTAACTTTGATCACTGGATTAAGGTGGTATTTGTGAAATTTCTGCTCTGTCAAATTACTAGTTATTTCTTTTCAATTAACAAGTATTTGTGGGGAGAGATGTAAACATATTGTCTCTTTAAAATTTCACTCAATTTTTCATCTACTGATTATTTTCTATGTGAAAGTGAAAGTCTCTCAGTCGTGTCTGACTCTTTGCAACCCCTTTAGGGGATCTTCCCAACCCAGGGATCGAACCCAGGTCTCCTGCATTGCAGGCAGATTCTTTACCAGCTGAGCCACAAGGGAAGCCCAAGAAGACTGGAGTGGGTAGCCTGTCCCTTCTGCAGCAGATCTTCCCGACCTAGGAATCGAACTGCATCGAACTCTAGGTCACCAAAGAGCACTGAGCTCAGTTCCCTGTGCTATACAGCAGGGAAGGTGCATTGCAGGTGGATTTTCTATGTATTAGTTGGTATTCTATTGTGAGAAAGCTTTCTGTTCTTCCATTTACTTATTTATGTCTATTTAACTCATGGATTTTTATTCTATTTAAAGGGCTTTAAGGGCTGCAGTCCATGGGGTTGTGAAGAGGCGGACACGACTGAGTGACTTCACTTTCACTTTTCACTTTCATGCATTGGAGAAGGAAATGGCAACCCACTCCAGTGTTCTTGCCTGGAGAATCCCGGGGACGGGGGAGCCTGGTGGGCTGCTGTCTATGGGGCTGCACAGAGTCGGACGAGACTGAAGTGACTTAGCAGTAGCAGCAGCAAGCCATTACTATTATAATTTATTTTGATACTAAAATTATCCCAGAGGGAGCTCTTTCTATTTGCAAATCTCTCCTTTTCATGTATCCTTATCTTTTTTTGAGCACTTCATTAATTTCTGGTACAAGTTGTTGCAGGCTCATTTTGTACTTTCCCGTCCCCAGCCCTAGAATTAACCTTTTCTCCAACAAGCACTGTTTCCTTTTAATGCTGAGAGTGGTATTTGGAAAGTAAGATCTGAATGTGTTAGTTAGCTAGGTGTGCTAATTGTGGATCCTTGGTAAAGAATTTGCCTGCTAATGCAGCAGACGCAGGTTCAATCCCTGGATTGGGAAGACCCCCTGGAGGAGGAAATGGTAACCCACTCCAATATTCCTGCCTGAAAAATCCCATGGACAGAGGAGCCTGGCAATCTACAATCAATGGGTTCACAAAGAGTTGGATACAACTGAGTGAGTGAGCACGGACACACATTTTAATTGCTACTGCTGTGCTCTAGCTCTTAGGCTTTTCCATTGTAGAGGGCAAGAAAACACACACATACATACCCTTATCCACAATATATCTGTATTTATTTCTATATTTATCTATATTTTAAAACTTCAAGAATGAAAAGCTTGCCACAGTGTGCTGGAACCAGTATGAATCAGCTCACAAAAACTGATTACTAGCTATTTGTAATTTTTTGAGCTGACTGTTGCCTGAAAATCAGTCATGGGACCAATGGTATCAAGTATCAAATTTTCTTATTACCCTTCCCCCCTCCTCCCTCAGAGAACCAGTTTAGCAGAGTACCACTGGAAACCTGACTTTTATTATTCTCAATATATTTATTCATCATACATTACATGGTAAAAGGGAATTAAGGCTGCTAGTCAACTAACATTAAAATAGAGAGATTATTCTGGATTGTCTGGGTAGGCCCAATGTATACACAAGGGCCTTTAAAAGTGGAAGAGGGAGGCAGAAAAAAAAGAATCAGAGTTGTGAGGATGAGAGGGTCAGAGATGCTGTGTACTCTGCTGTCTTTGAATACAGAGAAGGGGGGGCCACAAGCCAAGGAATGTGGTCCACCTTTAGAAGCTGGAAAAGGCTAGAAAAATAGCCACCAGCATCCCAGTGTTAGAGAAAGCCTGTCTCCCAACAACATCCAAAATGTCAGGCTCAAGGAGCAAGAACAGTGTCATATGTAATTACATTTTTAAATCTGTTAATAATTCTGCTGGGAGTGGAACTGGAACAGAAAATCAAAATGCCAGTAGCAGCACCACTAAATGCAAAGGAAGTTCAATTAAAATGTATTTATTCATTCATTTCAGGGTAAAAAGTATTGAATATTTGTTTAAGGCTAAAAATGGTGTGCTAATCTGAGATACAAAGGCCCTGCTGACAGCCTAGTAGAAAGATGGACAGCTAGGGGACTTCCCTGGTGGTCTTGTGGTTAAAACTCCACCTTCCAGTGCAGGAGGTCACTGGTTTGATCCCGGTTGGAGGATTAAGATCCCACATGCTGTGAGGTGCAGTCAAAAAAGTTTTAAAAAATTTACCTAGGTACTAGTAAAAAGATTCCAAGGCCTTTCTCCTGGAAAGTTTGGATTCAGGAGGTCTGTAAGTAAAACAAGCACCTGTGGGTGATTCAAAAAACGAAAAAAGGAAAGATGGACAGATAATTACACTTTACGACGTGGTATTTTTAAGTGCTATGATCATGCCCTTCTTGGCTGTCATGGAAACCAAGAGGGAAGACTCTGAGTTCACCTGGTGGGTACAGACCTGGGAAGGCTTATGGGAGAATGGAGTGTCCTAGTTAATGAGAACAGCAAGCCCTGAAGCTGGGAGGCAGGAACCGGTGAGCACAGTTGAGGAACAACAGGGCCCTGATAAGTGATCAAAGACAGCTGACCTCTGGTTTCTCAGCGATACAGTCTAAAGACAGCAGGGATCCAGAGAGTTGATGTGGAGTGGGAGGTGAGGGGGGGGGTTCAGGACTGGGAACTCATGTACACCTGAGATGAAAAAAATAATAAGAAGAATAAAAAAATAATTTAAAAAAAAATAAAGACAGCAGGAAAGGGAACCCTTGAACCGTTAAGGTGAGTTTGTGGAGGAAAATTCTCTATAGGGATCAGTCAACAAGTTTCTCTAAAAGAGGCAGAAGCACCATTCTGAAATTCTTTAGTTCCTTAAAATCCCCATTCCCCCACCTTTTTGCACAAGTAGTTCCCTCTGCCTGGAAGATTCTCTCCTTCCTTTCCTATCTTACCTCTTAAAATGGCTTTTAGTTTAGCCACTGATCCTTTACACTTCAGCCCATGATCACTTCTTGTAAGGCTTCTCTGACTTCTGCCTGTCTTCCCTCCCCGGAAACTTTGGGAGATGCTCTCGCTCTGTACAACTGCAGCCCCTCAGACTCCCTCTCCCACAGCTCCAGATATTGCTGTAGTTGTCTATTGAGTGGTCTGTCTTCCCTTACAGACAGTGCAGTGGTAAACTCAGGAGTCGTCTCTGCATTTTACAGCTGAGGCATCTTAGGCACAGTCAGGGCTCAGTTCCTCATCCACAGAGTGGTAATAACAATAGTATTTACTGTACAGAGTTGTCATGAAGACTGGATGAGTTCACCTAGATGGGCGTTGAGAACCGTGAGCTCTCACCAGCTGACCTCACACCTGTCTCCTGAATTTCTTCTTGCAGTCTTTCCCCTTTCAGCAAATGGTAGTCCCATTCTTCTATCAACTGACACCAAAATGTTGGCGGCCTCCTGAACACTTCTCTTTTTCTCCTGCATGCGTACATGCTAAGTCGCTTCAGTCGGGTCTCGACTCTTTGCAACACCATGGACCAGCCAGGCTCCTCTCTCCATGGGGATTCTCCAGGTAAGAATACTGGAATGGGTTGCCATGCCCTTCTCCAGGGGATCCTCCCAACCCGGGGATCAAACACATTTCTCATGTCTCCTGCATTGGCAGGAGAGTTCTTTACCACTAGTGCCACCTGGGAAGCCCCCTTTTCTTGAATACTCTTCATTTAATCCATTAGCAAATCCTCTCTCTCAGCTCCACTGTCAGACAAATATATTCAGAGTCCAGGCCCTTCTCACCACTATCTCTGCAACCACCTTGGCATCCCCAAAGTGTTCTCACCTGGGTTATTGTGAAAGCCTCCTTGCTGGTCCTCCTGCTTTTGCCCTCCCTCCCCTCACTCAGTTCTCCATGGTGACACCATTGTTCCCTAAACCATTTCTCTGCTCAGATACTTTTGGTGGCTCCTGTGTCACCCAAAGTGAAAGCCAAAGATGTTACTATGACCTATGATCCCGAGACCTGCCCCTACCCACTGTCCTGACCACATCTGTGACCACTGTTTCCTTGATCAGGTCACTCCAGTCACACAGGACATGGCGCTTTTTTTTTTTTTTTTAAAACTTTAGTTCCAGGAGGTGGTGATAGACAGGGAAGCCTGGCATACTAGAGTCCATAGGATCACAAAGAGTCGGACATGACTGAGCAACTGAACTGAACTAAAACATTTTTTTTAATTGGGGATATAGTTGCTTTATAATGATGTGTTAGCTTTTGCTGTACAACAAAGTTAATCAACTGTATATACAAATATCCCTTCCCTTCTGGACCTTCCTCCCACTCCACACTCACTTCCCGCTCCTTTAGGTCACCAAAGAGCACTGAGCTCAGTTCCCTGTGCTGTACAGCAGTTTCCCACTAGTTATCCATTTTACCCAAGATAGTGTAAATATCCCTGGAGAAGGAAATGGCAGCCCACTCCAGTATTCTTGCTGGGAGAATCCCATGGACAGAGGAGTCTGGCAGGCTACAGCCTATGGGGTCGCACAGAGTCAGACACAACTGAGCGACTAATACGACTATGTCCACTATAAATACTTGCTGAATGAACAAGTGAATGTTCTAGAAATTCCCAAGAAGGCTGTTGATAACAGGGGACTGGGATGAAGAAACTGGAATATATGCCTAGAAACATGTACTGCATGGGCTTCATGTCTTCTGAGTCATGGTTTTCTCAAATCCTTTTTCCTTATGAGTATTTTATATGGTTTGCAGGACCACTTTAAAAAAATATTTATTTATTCGGCTTTTCCAGGTCTTAGTTGAAGCATGCCGGACCTCTTGGTTGTGCAATGTGGGATCAAGTTCCCTGATCAGAGATTGAAACCTGGGCTCCCTCATTGGGGATGCAGAGTCTTAGGCTCTAGACCACCAGGGAAGTCCCTGCAGGACCACTTTCAAACAGTCCACAGGGTAGTTCTTGAAACCTCAGTGATCATGAAAGCTACCCGCAGAGATTCTTATTTAATTGGGAATTTAAGTAATTTTGAGTGAGGATTTAACCCTTAGTTTTCCTCATATGAAAAATGGGATTATAACTATAATCCCTCATAGAAGGTGAGGATTAAAATAACCTCTGTAAAGTGTCTCACAATTAGTCAATTTAGGTTCCATTTGCTTCTCTCGTTTTCTGTACAGTTTAGAGGTTAAATTCTTACAAACAAATCATATTTCACGTTATCTTAAAGTTTAGCTTTGAGTTTATCTCCAGTCCAGATCTCTCAGTTCCAGATTTATTCTCCAAATATATTCTTAGCATCTTCACTTGGATATCTCACAGAGTCAGCAAACCCATCATAGCCAAAGCAACTCAAAATGATCTCCTTTAGACTTCCTCCTTCAGGTAGCCCCTCTCTGGGAAAAGGATAAGCTCAAGTCAGAAAATGAGGAGTGACTTTTGGATACTTTTCTCTCCTTCACCTTTCACACACAGTCAAAACTCAAGCCTTTGCAGTTCTCACCCTCATCTGTTTGTTTGATTCACTGCCTCCTAGTTCCCATTGCCTACAAACTGGTCTTCACACCTCCTCCGTGGCTCCTTTCTTGTTCGTGGTCCCCACTGCGGCCAGAAATGTCTTCCATAAATACAAATTTGATCATGTCCAAATGGGCCGTTTCCAACTCTTCAGTGGCTTCCTTTTGTCTCGGAATAAATTAAGTCCTCATCGTGGCACTCAAGGCTCCTGCTGACCTCTCCTGCAGTATTAGCCATCTCATTCCAGCCACAGCGGTCCCTTCTCAAGGCCTCCACAGGTGGAACCCCTTCCTACCAAAGGGCCTTCAAACCTGCAGTTTCCAGACTCCACTCCCCACCCATCCCCTTCCCTTTGTTGCCAGGCCTCCTACTCCTTATTCTTCAAGGCTCAGATTAAATGTCACTTCTTCAAAGGGCTCTTTCTTAGCCTCTAGAACAGACAGGTCCCTTTGTTACACACTTTCATAACCCCTCGGCTTTTCTCTAGCAATCATCACAACCGTGATTACTACATATCCTCAATTCTAAGTCACTTGCTTCATATTTAGAGTTGCCAGCGGTCAGGTAGAAGATGAAGTCGTAATATGACGTTGTTGCCTGCACACATTGGGACCTAACTTTTCAGAAGGGGGTATCCCTTCACCAGCTTCCACCTTGAGCTATTTTCAGGGTTGAGATTTAAATTTGGATTCCAACTTGAAGCTTAAAATAACTATAACTATATATATATATATATATATATATATATATATACACTCCATGTTGTGGCATATACAATGAGAGACACTGCATGAGGAGAAAGTTGCTACATGCTGACTAGTGAAATTCAGGGCAATGGAAACCATTAGCTCTCAGGAAAAAAACAGTAGAATTTTCTAAACCGGCAGAGGGTGGTGTATCCTATGTATGCTTTGTGCAGAAATCTTGAGACTACAGGACCCAGAGGAGGAATGTATCTTTTTGGAACTTTTACTTCTAGCAAGCTTTCAACAACAACGGCAAAAGCTTTCAAGAACAGTTAATTACCTCAGGGTAATATGCAATTCAAAACCTTGAGAACAAAAACCATTTGAAAATGCAGTGTAAACACTGTTTTTCCACTTCCTTGCAATTATACTTTCATTCCTAACCGATGTTTAGGGGTGAAGAACACTTGCGTGTTCAGTTCAGTTGCTCAGTTGTATCCAACTCTTTGCAACCCCATGGATTGCAGCACCCCAGGCTTCCCTGTCCTTAAACTTGCATGGGCCATTATAAAAAGCATTACCTCAGATGACCAAGACTGATACAGAAGTACCCTTCATCCTGAAGGTGAAGGTCAAAACTCTCATGGCAGAGACCTCCCTGGTGGTCCAGTGGCTAAGATTCCACACTCCCAGTGCAGGAGGCCCAGGTTTGATCCGTGGTCAGTAAACTAGATCCTACATACTGCAACTAAGAATTTGCATGCTGCAACTAAAAAAAAAAAAAAAAAAAA
>SJYA01000890.1:844743-861193 GCA_006410615.1 Neotragus moschatus | reverse complement strand
CCCAGGGCTGATCTCCTTCAGAATGGACTGGTTGATCTCCTTGCAGTCCAAGGGACTCTCAGTCTTCTCCAACACCACAGTTCAAAAGCATCAATTCTTTGGTGCTCAGCCTTCTTCACAGTCCAACTCTCACATCCATACATGACTACTGGAAAAACCATAGCCTTGACTAGACGAACCTTAGTCGGCAAAGGAATGTCTCTGCTTTTCAATATGCTATCTAGCTTGGTCATAACTTTTCTTCCAAGAAGTAAGCGTCTTAAGGCTAAAATATGGAAGTATACTCTAGAGAGTTCTGAATAATAATTTCTCCTCATTTGAAATGCTGGAGTTCATCTTATCCTATTATGTTACCTAGTATCTATATTTTAAGTATTTCAGATTTGTAAATGCCAGAGAAAACCAGTAAAGAAATGTATTATTTATGTTTTATTCTCATGTATACTACCTTTTACACAAAGATGTTGAGTCATTTTATAAAAAGAGCTACAAGAAGTACTGGTTTTAAAAAAAAGTGATGAAGCCAGTACAAGAGAAAATAAAACTAAGAAAGTAACATTCAGTTCAGTTCAGTCACTCAGTCGTGTCCGACTCTTTGCGACCCCATGAATTGCAGCACGCCAGGCCTCCCTGTCTATCACCAACTCCCGGAGTTCACCCAAACTCCTGTCCATCGAGTCAGTGATGCCATCCAGCCATCTCATCCTCTGTCTTCCTCTTCTCCTCCTGCCCCCAATCCCTCCCAGCATCAGGATCTTTTCCAGTGAGTCAGCTCTTCGCATGAGGTGGCCAAAGTATTAAGGTGAATAAATTGATCATGAATTTGAGTTTCAGATGTGGCTGTAAGTTCCCTGTTGCTGAAGGAAAGTAAAAGGGTGGCTCAGTCTTTGTTTTGTTTTGTTTTTGGCCATGTGGCTTGTGGGATACTAGTTCTTCAACCAGGAGACCAAGGATTGAACCTGGGCACCCTGCAGTGGGAGCTGGGAGTCCTAACCACTGGACCACCAGGGAAGTCTAAAGGGTGGCTCAATCTTTATTAAAGAAAAAGAAAAATGCCAGTTTTCAGTAGCAAGGCTTTCTCTAGTGTATTTTTAAGTAAAGTTTTATCTGATTTTCTCTAGGGGTGATTGATAAGGTGACGCTCTTAGCAATGTGTGCTCACTCAGTCATGTCCGACTCTTTGCGACCCCATGAACTGTAGCCTACCAAGCTCTTCTGTCCATAGAATGTTCCAAGCAAGAATACTGAAGCGAATTATCATTTCCTACTGTAGTTGATCTTCTTACCCAGGGACTGAACCTGCATTGCCTGCTTTGGCAGGCAGATTCTTTACCACTGAGCTACCTTTGAAACCTGTTCTTAGCAATAGTTTGTAGGAAATTAATGAATGTCAATTGCAAGTTAATTACAAGAGCATTATTAATTGGTAGTTTTTTTTTAATAAGATACATGTAAGAAATGTTTTAAAATGAGAGAAATATACTTTTTTTGTTGCTTAAAAGCAGTTTCTCTAGTTCAAAACAGATTTCTGTGCTTTAACTTCTTTGTTATTTGACCATTAACTGAATTATTTCAAATAGTAGTACTGATATTTCTGATTATTGTCTACTACCTGTATTGTTGTTGTTAACTCAGACTCTTTGAGACCACCCCCCACCCCCGCCCCAGACTACAGCATGCCAGGCTTCCCTGTCCTTCACTATCTCTCAGAGTTTGCTCAAACTCTTGTCCATTGAGTCAGTGATGCCATCCAACCATCTCATCCTCTGCTGCCCCCTTCTCGTCTTCCCCTCAATCTTTTCCAGAATCAGGGTCTTTTCCATTGAGTTGGCTCTTCAAATTAGACCTTCAGCTTCACCATCAGTTCTTCCAATGAATATTCAGGGTTGATTTCCTTTAGGATTGACTGATTTGATCTCCTTGCTGTCCAAGGAACTCTCAAGAGTCTTTTCCAGCACCACAATTCGAAAGCATCAATTCTTCGGTGCTCAGCCTTGTTTATGGTCTAGCTCTCATGTCGATGCAAGACTACTGGAAAAACCATAGCTTTGACTATATAGATATTTGTTGGCAAAGTGATGTTTCTGGTTTTTAAAACACTGTCTAGGTTTTGTCATAGCTTTTCTTCCAAGGAGCAAGTGTCTTTTAATTTCATGGCGGCAGTTACCATATTATAAAAATATTTATGTATTGTTACTAATCAAACCAAAATATCTAGTAAAATGATTTGTTTTTCACTTTTCAGTTGGTTTGGTAGGGGCTAAATTTAACTTAACTGTTGGCACTTGGTAGAATAGGCTGTTTTGTTTATGCAATACACTTTGTTCTTTGGATACAGACTATTTATTCTGTCAACATTTTCTCAATAAGCAGAAATGGCTCAAATGTGGGTTTTGTTTTAGTTGATTCATTGGGTTGTCTTTGATGTAGCCTTCTTCTAAATAAAGCTTTCTGTTAAAAATGACTTTTCTTAAAGTGGGATTGAGGGTTGTGATTCTGAAAACAAAATCAGTTGTCTGGTCTGGTTTCCTTTGAAAAATTATTTGAAGTGTATTAAGGATTTATTATACAGAGGCTTTATTATACCCACTGGTTGTTTCTCTGGACTCAAATTCTTTACAAATGTTTAGCTGTCTTTTAGGCTTGTAGACGGAGAAGGCAATGGCACCCCACTCCAGTACTCCTGCCTGGAAAATCCCATGGATGGAGGAGCCTGGAAGGCTGCAGTCCATGGGGTCGCTGAGGGTCAGACACGACTGAACGACTTCCCTTTCATTTTTCACTTTTATGCATTGGAGAAGGAAATGGCAACCCACTCCAGTGTTCTTGCCTGGAGAATCCCAGGGACAGGGGAGCCTGGTGGGCTACCATCTATGGGGTCACACAGAGTCAGACACGACTGAAGTGACTTAGCAGCAGCAGCAGCAGGCTTGTAGAAACTTTGACTATTACTTTTTTCTATTTGTGGGAAACCTTAGAATATTTTGACTGATTGTTTTATGGAATCAGCTAGCCTTTGGATAGCAGGAGCTGAATCATTCCCATGATTTCTCAAGCTTTTGTGTTTGTTAGAGACTATCAGGACAGCCAGATCAATAAAGTTTGACATCACTACCTATTACATAAATGAAACCTGTGTGAATGCTTGAATTCACTTTAAGTAGACAGTTTCCAGTTTAAATTAAAATAAAAAAAAAAATTTTTTTTTAAAGGAGCTAACTCTGCATTTGAGCCAAAGCAAAAAAGGAGTTGGGGAGAGATACTTCATTCTACTTTAGAGGTGAGCCTTTTCATCAGGGAGGATAGTATTTGTGAGGTAGCATGTTTTATATTTCAATTTCCAAGTACTTTAAGTGCCCTGAACATTGATAGAAATTGTGAGATAAGATAATTTGGATTGCTGTTGTTCGGACCAGTTTGAGACTTACAGCACATAGAGTGTGGGATAGTTGCTAACTGGATGCACCCTTGTTGTTTAGAATCCTTGCCTCAGGGTTGTTCCTTTTCCTTGGTTAACTACAGGAAATGGGCAAAAAAAAAGATCCATACATTTGTTTTTTTTCCTAGTCATGTGGTTCCCTCCTTAGGTTGTGGCTGACATTTCGCAGCCCCATAGACTGGATCATACCAGGCTTCAATGTCCTTCACTGTCTCCCAGAGTTTGCTCAAACTCCTTCCATTGAGTCAGTGATGCCATCCAACTATTTCATCCTCTCTTCTCCTCCTGCCTTCAGTCTTTCCCAGCATCAGGGTCTTTTCCAGTGAGTCAGTTCTTTGTATCAGGTGGACAAAGTATTGAAGCTTCAGCTTCAGCATCAGTCCTTCCAGTGAATATTCAGGACTGATTTCCTTTAGGACTGACTTGTTTGATCCCCTTGCTGTCTAAGGGAATCTCAAGAATTTTCTCCAACACCACAATTTGAAAGCATCGATTCCTTGGTGCTCAGCCTTCTTTTATTGTCCAGCTCTCACATCCACATGTGACTACTGGAAAAACCAACTGGATACTATGAATTATATATACCTCTGCCAAGCAGCAGTAATATTGGTACATTTGAAGTTCTGGAGATTTCTTTTTCATTGCCATATTGATTTTTAACTTTTGAGGGTCGAGTGATATAGCAAGTATCATCAGAAAAAGAAGATGTTCTCTTTGCCCTATAGGAATTGGCAATGGGAAACCAAATGGATAGCTTTTATTTTTATTTCTGAAATTTTCTTTTCTTTTTTTTAAATTTTATTATTTATTATTATTTTTTACTTTACAATATTGTATTACATGATAGGAAGATTGCTCACTGTTTTGGACATTTAATTTTGACTGTGTTTTTTTTCCTCTCTGTACCCTGAACTCTACATTAATTTAGGTAGGTTTCTCTGAGGTGGTCAATCTTTATGGTGACCTTTTGAATGAGGCCAAAGTTCCAGAACATTAGTTCTGGAACAGTTGGTAGAAAGTATAGGGACAACTGAATAAAAGAAATTTGGTTGAATAGAGGAAGCTTAAAGAAGAATAAGAGATAATAATTTAGCTGATTTAGGAAATTGAGTAGAAACAGTTTGAAACAATTAGGAACCCAAAATCAGCATGTAGGGAGCCCTGTGGATGAGAATAGTGAAGTCAAAGGGTTTAAAATGAGAAATGATGGGCCTTTCCTGGCAGTCCATTGGTTAAGACTCCACACTCCTAATGCAGGGGGCCTGGATTTGATCCCTAGTACAGAAACAAGATCCTACATGGTGATAGCACTGCCAAAAAAACAAAAATTTTTTTAAATGAGATTTGATTTTAGTAGTAGCTGTTGGACTAGCTCAAATGGGGAATAGAGCTCTTCAGTATAATTTAGTAGTCAAGGCTGTAGTAGCCATGCTTGGGACTAGGGTGGCCTTGTGGGTTCTGATGTGTTCCCCAGGAAGAACGGTTTGACAGTGGGTTTATGGCAGGACAGCAGAAAGCTGGCGTCAGAGTGAACATGAGAAAACCAAAGGGGGATTGTTTAAGAGCTGTTTAGGATATGTGCTGATAAAAGTGATTTGATGGTCAATTCTTGGGGATAAGAAATGGAGAAGCTAAGGAATTCAGGTGACCAAACTGGATATTGAAAAGACTATTGAGACTTTTAAAAATAGTTTTTGCTTAAATGGAAATAGTAATCATTGAAATCAATGAGGATTTATGTTTACATAGGTTTTATTCTTTAAATGGAAATATTGAAACAAAACGGATCAGCCATGAAGGCAGCCTGCTGATTGGGTGCTGCAAAAAAAGCAAATTATTATAAATAGATATAATCCTTCTTTGTGAACCTGCTATCCAGTGAAACAAGTCACTACTTACTGGGTATCATTGAAAAAAATGTGCCAAAAATTTTTTTTAAATAAGAAAATAATTTGTACAACATCAGCTAAGGTCTCATTTTGTCTGGCATGAAATCTGACTTAACTGACCGCATAATACATCCTGTTTGGTGACTATCTACATCTTCTAACAAACAGATGTAGAATACATATGTTCAGAGGAAGTGAAAAGCAGAATGCATACTTGGAGAGTGGCAAAACTAACAATACATAATAACTATAATCTGCCTTAACTTCTAGGTCATTTAGTGGGAATATATGTGTGTGACAGTGCTGTGACAAGTTTTGAGATTTTTTACTAAACACTTTCATCTTTTTGTTCTAATGGGAAGATAAAGTATTAAACTTCCGTTTATTGCCTTTCTTAGTAATGAGGCGTGACATAAAGCTAACTTATAAAGCTAACTCTGCTAACTTAGCTGCTCTGATGAGTTTTTCAAGTGTATTATTTAACCTTTGCAAAGGTACAGATTGCCTCCTCCAGCACAATGGGCAGATTTTCTCCAAGATACTGATTTAGTAAATCAGCACACATACAGTTCTTTTTCTTAACTTTTAAAAACAAGCAATTTTAACATTATTATTATTTTTGTAACTGCAGTTGAATTAGTCAGGACTGTCTGATATTAGTTTGTTTTCCTTTAAGTCAGTGGTTCCCTAACACAACTCTCTGATTAATNACAATGGGCAGATTTTCTCCAAGATACTGATTTAGTAAATCAGCACACATACAGTTCTTTTTCTTAACTTTTAAAAACAAGCAATTTTAACATTATTATTATTTTTGTAACTGCAGTTGAATTAGTCAGGACTGTCTGATATTAGTTTGTTTTCCTTTAAGTCAGTGGTTCCCTAACACAACTCTCTGATTAATGTTGGCCCATGACAGAGCTTCCACAGGAAGCAAGGAGTGAATTCTTAATAAACCTAAATATATTCAATGGAAAGGCTTTTAGTCTAAGAGTTTGTCCTTTCTATTTGTTTGGTGTTAAAATGTACACTTATATTTTAAAGGAAAAATCATTGTTAACTTGATAAAATTTGAAGGGAAATGTGGTTAACAAGATCTAAATGTTTGGAAAACACTCTTTAGAGCTCTTTAACCATAGATGGAATCCTTACATGCTCAGTATATCAGAGAGACTCTATTAAACTAAAATAGATGGGAATATTTGGGTTACATTCTTTTTTAAGATGCCTGCTTTTGAGTTTAGTTTTCATTAAATCTTGCTTTGGTAGTGAACAATCCTGAACCCTCAGTGGCTGTCAGCAGCAAAGCTTTCTTTCTCTCCTCCTACATGTTGCCCGTAGGTTGCTGCAGATGAGCTTCAGTACCTGCCGCTCTGGGTATTATCTTTGTCCCAGGACCCAGTCTGAACCTTGGACATGTCGTTCCCATGTCGGAGGGGAAAGAAGGCAGAGTTGAACTGCTTTTGTTTGTAGGTGTTGTTGCTTCCTGAGTTGTCTGCCCAGACTTGATGTCAGTAGAGATGAGGCAGTGTAATCTTCACATACTCCCTGCAGGTAATTTGGCAACAGGCAGAGATGACAGTCCTCTTATAGGAGGGAAGCAATAATGGGGAGTAATAAAATCTGTCACAGAATCATTCAGACCAAAGCACACGTGCCAAATAATCAAAATGTTCCATTTGAATGCAGAGTTCCAAAGAATAGCAAGGAGAGATAAGAAAGCCTTCCTGTGATCAGTGCAAAGAAATAGAGGAAAACAATAGAATGGGAAAGAATAGAGACCGCTTCAAGAAAATTAGAGATACCAAGGGAACATTTCATGCAAAGATGGGCACAATAAAGGACAGAAATNTCAGTGACCAATGCGAAGAAATAGAGAAAAACAATAGAATGGGAAAGACTAGAGATCTTTTCAAGAAAATTAGAGATACCAAGGGAACATTTCATGCAGAGAGAGGCACAATAAAGAACAGAGATGGTATACACCTAATAGAAGCAGAAGCTATTAAGAAGATATGGCAAGAATACACAGAATAACTATACAAAAAAGATCTTCATGACTGAGAAAATCATTATGGTGCAATCACTCACCTAGAGCCAGACATACTGGAGTGCAAAGTCAAGTGGACCTTAGAAAGCATCACTTGAACAAAGCTAGTGGAGGTGATGGAATTCCAGTTGAGCTGTTTCAAATCCTAAAAGATGATGCTATGTAAGTGCTGCATTCAAAATGCCAGAAAATTTGGAAAACTCAGCAGTGGCCATGGGACTGGAAAAGGTCACTTTTTTATTCCAATCTCAAAAGAAGACAATGCCAAAAATGTTTCTACTACCACACAATTGCACTCATCTCACAAGCTAGCCAAGTAATGCTCAAAATTCTCCAAGCTAGGCTTCAACAGTACATGAACTGAGAACTTCCAGAACTTCCAGATGTTCAAGCTGGATTTAGAAAAGGCAGAGGAACCAAAGATAAAATTGCCAGCATCCATTGCATCATAGAAAAAGCAAGAAAATTCCAGAAAAACATCTACTTCTGCTTCGTTGACTACACTAAAACCTTTGACTGTGTGGATCACAACAAACTGTGGAAAATTCTTCAAGAGAGAAAATACCAGACCACCTTACCTGCCTCCTGAGAAATCTGTTTGCAGGTCAAGAATCAACACTTAGAACCAGAAATGGAACACAGACTGGTTCCAAATTGGGAAAGGAGTACATCAAGCCTGAATATTGTCACCCTGCTTATTTAACTTACATGCAGAGTACATCATGCAAAATGCCAGGCTGGAAAAACACAAGCTGCAATCAAGATTGCTGGGGAAAATATGAATAACCTCACATATGCAGATGATACAATGTTTATGGCAGAAAGCAAAGAGGAACTAAAGAGCTTCCTGATGAAGGTGAAAAAGGAGAGTGAAAAAGCTGGCTTAAAACTCGACATTCAAAAGACTGAAATCATGGCATCTGGTACCATCACTTCATGGCAAACAGACAGAGAAACAATGGAAACAGTGACAGATTTTATTNCAATGTTTATGGCAGAAAGCAAAGAGGAACTAAAGAGCCTCCTGATGAAGGTGAAAAAGGAGAGTGAAAAAGCTGGCTTAAAACTCGACATTCAAAAGACTGAAATCATGGCATCTTGTACCATCACTTCATGGCAAACAGACAGAGAAACAATGGAAACAGTGACAGATTTTATTTTTTTGGACTCCAAAATCACTGCAGATGGTGACTGCAGCCATGCAATTAAAAGACATTTGCTCCTGGAAAGAAAAGCTATGACCAAACTATACAGCATATTAAAAAGCAGAGACATTACTTTGCTGACAAAGGTCCGTCTAGTCAAAGCTACAGTTTTTCCAGTAGTCATGTATGGATGTGAGAAAATTGAGCACAAAAGAATTTTGCTTTTGAACTGTGGTGTTGGAGAAGCTCTTGAGAGTCCCTTGGACTTCAAGGAGATCAAACCAGTCAATCTTAAAAGGAATAAGTCCTAAATATTCATTAGAAAGATTGATGCTAAAGCTGATACTCCAATACTTGGATTACCTGATGTGTAGAGCTGACTTACTGGAAAAGACCCTCATGCTGGGAAATAATGAAGGCAGGAGGGAAAGGGGATGACAGAGGATGAGATGGCTGGATGGTATCACTGACTCAATGGACATGAGTTTGAGCAAGCTCTTGGAGTTGATGATGGGCATGGAAGCCTGGCATGCTGCAGTCCACGGGGTCACAAAGTGTCAGACACAACTGATTGACTGAACTGAACTGATGCTGAAAGAAAATACATGTCAACCAAGAAGTGTGTTCTCAACCAAACTCTCTGTAGAAAATGAATGAATTACGGTGAGTACATTTCCAGACTAACAAAAACATATAGAGTTTACTAACGACAGATCTGTCATTAAATACAAAGTATGTCATGTAGGAAGAAAATGGAGGGGTGGTAAGGAAAAAGAAGAAAAGCAACAATCGCTACAGTCCCAGAAAGATACATGGATGAAAATCTGTATGACACAAGTGTCCAAGTGATTAAGGAAAGGTGTAACTTAGTATATGTCTCCTCTCTCTATTATGATATTTTGAACTTATANAAAAACTGACTCATTGGAAAAGACCCTGATGCTGGGAAAGATTGAAGGCAGGCGAAGGGATCGATAGAGGATGAGATGGTTGGATAGCATCAGCGACTCAATGGACATGAGTTTAAGTAAACTCTGGGAGTTGGTAATGAACAGGGAAGCCTGGTGTGCTGCAGTCCATGCGGTCACAAAGAGTCAGATACAACTGAGTGACTGAACTGAACTAAAGAACAATAATAAACGTTTAGGTATCTACTACCCAGCTTAAAAAATATAACCACTACCTTTGGAGCTCCCTGTGTGGTTTTTATACTACTTTCACAAATGTAACCATTCTCTTGAAATTTGTGCTTGCTTATAATCCCCTTCTTCATAGATTCCATTGTGTGAATATCCCACGATTTATCTTTTATTGTGTTAATTCTAGTTTTTTCTTTTCTTTTTTTGCTAGTGTGAAAATGTTGCTAAGGATATTTTTTTATGTGTCTTCTGTATACAAAGCAAGAGTTGCTTCAGGGTATAGACTTTGGTGTGGAATTGTTGGTATGTGTCTTCAATTTTAGTAGATCAGATCACATTGTTTTCCAAAGTGGTTGTGCAGTTTTCCCTCCCACTAGTGGTGGTGTGTGTGTTACCAGTACTCAGGTCTTTGGTCACATCTGAAAGTCTGACAACATCTAATTTTTAGTCCACTGTGTATAAATCAAATTCTCTTGGATGCTCAGGGAGGTGCTTCTTAAACTTCCATGTTTACATACAGCACATGGTATGTATTTTAGTCACTCAGTCATGTCTGACTCTTTGAGAACCCATGGACTGTAGCCTGCCAGGCTCCTCTGTCCATGGAATTCTCCAGGCAAGAATACTGGAGTGAGTGGGTTGCCATGCCCTTCTCCAGGGGATCTTCCCAACCCAGGAATTGAACCCAGGTGTTCCAAATTGTTGTCAGATTCTTTACTGACTGAGCTACCAGGGAAGCAAAGCACATGGAGATGGTGTAAGCACAGGTTGTGATTCAGTCAGTTGGGTTATGCTGGGGAATTGAGATCCTGCGTTTCTCATAACCATCCAGGTGATGCTCATGCTTTTGTGTCCTGTGCTCAGTCGTGTCCAGCTCTTTGAGATTCCATCACAAAGAGCGATGGGGTCTGGGGGGCTACAGTCCCATAGGCTTCTTTGTTCATAGGGTTTTCTGGGCAAGAATCCTGGAGTGGGTTGCCATTTCCTACTCCAGGGGATCTTTCCAACCCAGGGACTGAACCTGTGACCCATAAATATCTCCACTGATACTCTTTCACTTACAGCACATAAAACTAGAGAAATTTTGCCCAATTCTATTTATTTATTTTTAAACTTTTTAGTAATTTTTACTCATTTATGGATGAAGAGCAATATAGAGCAACAACTGATATTTTATTTAGTGCCATATGTGTACATGACCCATTTTAAATCAACTTCAAAGTAATTTGATTATAGTCATTATTCAACAAGTTTCTAAGTGACTTCTTTAAAGGAAGAAAATTCAAGAAATCTTTAAGGGAGATAATAGATCTTTATCAACCTTGTCAGTATGCAAGCATTAGACTAACTGATCACTCATTAGCTGGGTAAAATGAAGGATAAATAAAAATGAGCACATTTTCCTCGGTGCAGGATTGTGGTATGTGGTCTATGGTATACACTTGTAGCAAGATAATTCTTAGTACTTCCAAATTGCATTATTTTACGAACAGATGTTAGGACAGAGGCACCATTTAGCCTAGCTTAAGCAGTGGAGATTTATTGGCCCACAAACTTGGGAAGAGCCGGGATGGAATGGGCTTTAAATAAATGAGATGTCCTAATCGTGTAGTGTTATCAGAAACCTCTCAACATCTCCTAGCTGTGATTCTCTGTTTCTGTGGATGGATGAGCTTTCCTCCAAGTGTAAATGGTGGTGGTGGTGGTGGTGGTGGAGGGAGTTTTTGGAGGATAAAAATATAGTGACAAACCTCAATTTTCTCATTCAAAAAGGAAGTGAGAAAACACTCTTTTTTAAAAGAATTAATTTATTCATTTGGCTGCACTGGGTCTTAGTTTTGGCATGCAGGATCTTTGGTTGCAACATGTGGAATCTAGTTCCCTGCCAAGGGATTGAACCCAGGCCCCTGCATTGAGAGTGCAGAGCTTTAGCCACTGGACTGCCAGGGAGGTCCTGAGAAAACACTCTTCCAGAGACCTCCCCCTCTGAAGTAGCCCTGTAAGTCATTCACTCTTCGCTCCATCAGCTGTTTCCTTCATTGCCTTTATCACAAGTTATCTCCTTTACTTATTTGCTCACCTGCTTGTTTTTCCTCTCCACCACAAGGTAAAATCGTTGAAGAAAGAGTAGTGGCTCTTTTGCTGGCATCCGTCAGCCATTCAGGAAATAGTAAGGCAACAGGTATGTGAAATTCCAGGGTAGGACTCAGGCCTGCCCCAGGCAGTTGTCATTATGTGATCTGGAGGTCAGGGAAGTTTGATTACTGGGCACACCAGAGCCTCATAGACGAGGCAAGTGTGATTGCACATGGGAAATGGAGCTACTATAAGCTGAAAAATTGGGAAAAGATGCTGAGGAAACAACAAAAGCACGTGTATTTTATGCCCTTTAAGTGTGGTTTACTGTTTCACTCAGCTGCCCAGTGTGTTGTGTAAAGTTGTGCAGGTTCTGCAGGGCATGAGGGTGCTTGGCTGAGGGGAGGGAGAGGGGTTGAAACCCAGCACGAGACTCCACACCTGTGGCTTTCTTTTTCTAGGAGGCATTGTTTTAAATTTATCCCTAAGTTCTGCCTGGTCTCTGCCCACTGGGCCCAGTTGAATATCTGTGTCTCCATCTCACTTTCTTCATAGCTTCCCTGGAGAAAGAATACCAGGGGCAAAAGTGTGTGAGCTGGATGCATCTGGATCCTGCTGGCCAACTCAGTTTAGACTCTATACTTAGCCATGCCCTGCAGGTATTCTAAGAGAAAGAACTTTCTGGAAAATTCCTCTCTCCCCCTTTTCTCTTCCCTCCATTTTTCTATTTAGTGTTAGTTGGTCAAGTTTCCTGACCATGCCTTTTGAGGTGAATGCTGACTGAATGGTAATATACATACTGTCATCTACATTTCTCTGCATTTCCAGTTTGATTACTTTATATTTCTGCTTCAAGAGGAAGAAGAAATTGCCTATGTCCATCACTGGCCCTTTAGTGGAATAGACTGTCTTAAAAGTTTGTTCTGTTTTTCGTTTGATTAGAGATCTCTTTGGGGCAGTGAAGTGCTCACTATTTAAAAGGAGGCAAATTGGTTTAAGGAGCAGAAAGCCACTCAGTCTGACTCATGTAAGGCTGCTGGCAATCTCCTAAGTTTCAGACATACAGCTGAGCCTCTTCTTACATGGAAGGTCCTCAAGGACCCATTCTGTCCTCCTCTCTGGATTGATTGGTTTCTTCTTTGCTTCATTCTGGAATTGTTTCTGTTCATTTGATTTTCTTTAGACACTGAGTTTGTATCCTGATCCACCTGCCAGTGGCAAAAATGGCAACTAGTACTTCATCTCATTGGATTCTCTGCAAGTCCACAGAATGTACTGTAATCACTTGGGGAGTGTGGAAAAAAAAAAAAAAAAAAGATTTCTATGCCTCAAACATATTCTGAGCCAGTAGGTCTAGAGGCCTAGAATCTACATGTTGAGGCTTTTCCCCCACAGGAATTCCCAGACTCGTCTGTAATCACAAGAGAGAGCAAGTGATGAGTGATGAAATGAGTGAACCCAGGCCCTAGCATCCACTTTCTCCTGACATAGCCCCTTCTGTTTTTTCCCTTTGCCATTTCTTGCCATTGATCTTCCTATCCAAGAAGAGGGGATTGGCATTCTAAGAAGTTGAAAACAAATATTGAAGAATAGAATGGTTTTCATTAAAAGCAGCAGCATAGCAGCAACAGTTCTTAGTCTAGTTTGGTTGGTGAACAGTCCAGTTAGGCAGTGGGGCTATCTGTCCCTTAGCAAATTAGGACTAATTAGCTGATCTTGAATGCTCTCAGAAGTGTAAGATAGGGGTGGGTGTTCCTGAGAAACACCTGCAGCTTTAGGTCCACTCTAATAACTTTGAAAACCTCTGTACCTTGGTGGCAGCTGTCCAAAGAGACTCTCTACCTAGGCAGATGATATATGACCTCACAACTTCAGTGTCTGTCACTCTCAAACTAGCTTACACTTTAGTTCAGCTGTTCAGCAGCATCCAACTCTTTGTGACCCCATGAAGACTGCAGCACGCCAGGCTTCTCTGTCCATCACCAACTCCCGGAGCTTGCTCAAACTCATGTCCATTGAGTCACTGATGCTATCCAACCATCTCATCCTCTATCATCCCCTTCTCCTCCCACCTTCAGTCTTTCTCAGCATCAGGGTCTTTTCCAATGAGTCAGTTCTTTGCATCAGGTGGCCAAAGTATTGAAGTTTCAGCTTCAGCATCAGTCCTTCCAATGAATATTCAGGACTGATTTCCTTTAGGATTGAAAGCTTGCACTGTGTGTCTCTAGTTTAAGATCTTCAGAGAGAGAATCTCATCACTGACTAGCCAATCCTACTCTGAGGTTGAAGGTCAGAGCTAACTTTGAGAAGGGCATTAAAAGCTTTCTTTTGGTTGGCTTGCAAAATAGGATTAAGTCATTTTTTGTAATCTCTTTTCATTTTGGTTATTTCTTAGGTAACATTATTATATCCCTAAATCAACTATAATGATCTTTTTTTGTTGTTAGAAATACAAATATAATATCAACATACTTTTACATGTGAAATAAATACCATGTACACTATTTAGGATATTTATCAAGTAATTTCATGGCAAACATTATCATTGTTTCTTCATATTTTAATAGCAAGATGCATACTGTATTAAGTTGGAGATAAAGTAACAGATATTATTTAATATATTTAAAATATAGTGTCATATACTTTACCTTTGTTGTGCTGATATATGTAAAGGGTGGTAGCAATTTAATTCTGAGACTTCAGTATAAGTAATGGAAGCCATTACTTTAATAAATTTTTCTTTTGTAGAATTGCAGAGACATTGAAGACGTTTGAAGGGCTTCCCTGATAGTTCTGTTGGTAAAGAATTCGCCTGCAATGCAGGAGACCCTAGTTTGATTCCTGGCTTGGGAAGATTCACTGGAGAAGGGATAGGCTACCCTCTCCAGTATTCTTGGGCTTCCCTTGTGGCTCAGCTGGTAAAGAATCCTCCTGTAATGTTGGAGACCTGGGTGCGATCCCTGGGTTGGGAAGATCTCCTGGAGAATGGAAAGGCTACTCACTCCAGTATTCTTGCCTGGAGAATTCCATGAACTATATAGTCCATGGAATCGCAGAGTCAGACATGACTGAACAACTTCCACTTTGAAGACATTATATGGGTATTAATTACATAAATTATGCAAAAATAAATACTTTTAGCCAAAATAGGCCACCAAAAAAAGCTGTATGCTACATTTATACGTCCAAAGCAGTTGCATGGCACAAACCGGTTATGTGTTAAGCCCACAGAGTATAATGTCAGTACCTTGGGGTTCATTTAAGAACATGTGTATTTTATACTTGTAACTATGAGATATCAAGAGAGTTATTCTGACTTAAAAATTATTTTATTTTTCCAGATCCAGTCCATGTGGAGCTTCTAAACATCTTCTATTAGTGGAAGTGCTGTTTTCTGTACAATGAAGTCAACCTCTTAATTTACACCAGCGTTCGTGTGGTTCTGATTCATCTGCTCTGGTTCACGAAGCTTGAGATCTAAGGCAAACAGGGTCTTTTGCAATGACAATATGACTAATAGTAAAGGAAGATCTATTATTAATAAATCAAGTGGTGGTCGAAGCAGTGGAGGAGGTTTTGTGGACTGGACTTTAAGTTTAAATACAATTCAGTCTGATAAGTTTTTAAACTTACTGCTCAGTATGGTTCCAGTAATATACCAGAAAAACCAGGAAGACAGGCACAAAAAAGGAAATAGCATTTGGCAAGATGGGTTATCAACTGCAGCACAGACTTTCACTAATAGATCTGAACAGCACATGGAATATCACAATTTCTCGGAGCAGTCTTTTCATGGCAGCAGTGGGCACACGCCATCAAGCTGTAGCCAAAAGTATGATGACTATGCCAACTACAATTACTGTGATGGAAGGGAGGCTTCAGAAACTACAACCATGTTACAAGATGACAATGTATCTAGTGATGGTGATGAAGATGTCATTGTGGAGACAAGCCAGAAATTGCCAAAGGAATCCAGTGGTGTCATGGCACTGCAAATACTTGTGCCATTTTTGTTAGCCGGCTTTGGAACAGTCTCAGCTGGCATGGTTTTGGATATAGTCCAGGTGAGTTCTCATCTTTGTCTAACTTCACTGACTTTGCTGTTTAAAGTGCTTTGTGTCAGGTACTAATCTCAGACATTATATTTAGTTTTAATTTATCCCTTAGTTAAAATGAACTGATGCAGACTCTGGTGGAGAATCTGCTCTTTCTAGGTATCTTTTGTTTGTTTTCCGAAATTCTAAGAGAATTGTCTGATTCTGGCCATAAAGTAATTATTCATAGAATATTAAATATAAAGTAATCCCAAATAGGGTAAGTCAGCTAAATGAATAATTCAATATATTTAAATATATCCCTGTTTTAAAAATAAAAAACAATATATGTTCATTAAAATGAACCCAAACAATGCAGAATATTAAGTAAATGATAAAAAGTCCTGTCCTCATCTCCAAATCAAAATTCTTTTCCCCTCTGGAGGTTACCATTGTTAAGAATTTGCTGTATATACTTGCAGATGATTTTTCTGTGCTTATATGCAAGCATATGTGAAGAGGTTTTTTATTTTTTAAATAAAAATTAAATTCCACGTGTTTTTTTTCTCAGTTTATTTTCAGTACTTATTAATATATCTTGGACATGTTTCTAAATTAGTAAAAAGGATATTTAGCATTTTAAAAAGTGCTTGATATTTTCATTGTGTATATATATAT
>SJYA01000890.1:754910-838795 GCA_006410615.1 Neotragus moschatus | reverse complement strand
GGTCTTGTATTCAAGTGGTTTCCTTGTGTGAGTTCTCACTATTTGATACTCCCTAGGGTTAGTTCTCTGGTAGTCTAGGGTCTTGGAGTCAGTGCTCCCACTCCAATGGCTCAGAGCTTGATCTCTGATCAGGAACAAAGATTCCACAATTGGTTTGTTATGGCATTAAGTGAGATTAAAACAAATATCTAAAACCATGAAACCAAAGATGAACCGCAGACAAATGGTAGTTACAAAATCAGGCAAATAACAACTAAAATAATGGAATATAAACATATACATATATACCCATGAGCAAATTCAAAACAGTCCAACAAAAATAAAGTACAATAGACTGACCCAGCAAACGAAATAAAAAATTATATTTACCAGTTAAGAACAAAACTAACTAAAGCACAAGTAGAAAACAAAACTAACAAATATGTTGAGAGGAAAGGAAAGAAAGAAAAGAAAGAAAGAATAGATATGCAAAGTTAAATAGAGGTAGATGAAGAAGATTTATATACATTAAAGATGAACTGCAAGGGGAAAAGAATGTAGGGAAGGCAAACAAAGGAATAAATGTAGAAAAAATATAATAGGTTTAAAAAAATTAAAATTATAAAAAAGAGAAAAAAATACTGGAAGAAAAAGAAAAAAGGAAAACTTCAGATATCTGCAAAAGCCCAATGTAAAGGCAGAGGCTTATAACAGCAATAAAAAGTGTGACTGAATAAACACATACACATATACACCCATAAACAAAATCAAACACAGTCCAACAAAAATAAAATACAATAGATTGACCCAGCAAACAAAGGAAACCAAAAATTATGTCTACCAGAATAAAACTAACTAAAGCAGAAACTGGAAAACAAAACTAAAGCAAAATGCCAATTGGGGAATAAAGCAATGAAAATAAAACTGACAAATATTTTAAGAGGAAAGGAAAGAAAGAAAGATATGTAAAGTTAAATAGAGGTAGATAAAGAAGATTTATATACATTAAAGATTAACTGCAAGGGGAAAAGAACAGTAGGAATAGCAAACAAAGGAATAAATGTAGAAAAATAATAATAGGTTTAAAAATTAAAAATAAAACAAAAGGAAAACTCCCCGGAAGTGCAAAAGCCCAACGTAGAGGCAGAATAAGAAATGTGACTGAGAAAAAGAAAAGAAAAAAAAGCTCAAAAGCTTAATCGACCAACAGAGGGAGGATAAAGGGGAAAAAAAGGAAAAAAATCCAAAAGAATCTAAAGAACAAGTCAAAACAAGAATTTAATAAATGCTTTTCTTGACTCACTGCTGTCAGAGTCCTTTCCCTCTCTGAGAGTCACAGTTCATCTCACCACCCTAGGATGCCCTCCAACACTGCTGATTTCTGGACTTATTATGGGGGCAGCACAGAGTCTATTCTGGTTCTACTCTGTGTTCTTGCCTCCAGTATGCACAGCTATCAGAATTAGTGTGTTTTCTTTTGTGGGAGCTCTTAATGACCTTTTATGTATTCCATAGACACAGAGTCTGCCTANTGCCCTCCAACACTGCTGATTTCTGGACTTATTATGGGGGCAGCACAGAGTCTATTCTGGTTCTACTCTGTGTTCTTGCCTCCAGTATGCACAGCTATCAGAATTAGTGTGTTTTCTTTTGTGGGAGCTCTTAATGACCTTTTATGTATTCCATAGACACAGAGTCTGCCTAGTTGATTGTGTGGATTTAATCTGTAGCTTGTACAGCTGGTGGGAAGGTTTGGGGTCTTCTTCCTTAGTCACACTGCCCCTGTGTTTCAGTTATGGTTTTATTTCCACCTCTGCATGTGGGTTGTCCCCTGGGGTTTGCTTCTGAGGCTGCCCTGGAAGACTTGGATTTGCCCTTCTGAGAGCCAGGTGTGGAGGTGGTGCAGCTGCTTGGGTTGCAGGGGTTCTGGCAGCAGCAGATACTCTGGAGTTGGCGGCTAGGGCAGCAGGAACTACAGTGCTCTAGAAGGGTATGGCAACCAGTATTGGCCATATGCTCCAGTATTCTTGCCTGGAGAACCACCCTCTCTGACAGAGAAGCCTGGCAGGCCACAGTCTACAGGCTTGCAGAGTCGGACACTACCAAAGTGACCTTGCATGCATAGATGCAAGACTGTTTTTTGCCTGTGGCAGCTCAGCCCCAGTGAGTTGAGTGTGAAGGTGGCATGGCTTCTTGGCTTGCAGGGACCCTGGTGGCGCCAAGTGTGCAGGGACACAGACTGCTTCCGCCACAGGAGTTGTGGCCCTATCGGAGTCTTTTTCTGAGCCTCTCGTAGCTGGTGATCAGAAGGCCTCTTTGGCCAGTCTTTCTCTGTAGCTCTGCCCCTTCAGGCACTTAGAGGGCTCCCGTGCCTGGGGTCCTTTTCTGTTGTTCGGTTCATTAGGCACATAGAGGGCCACCCCTGTGGCTGAGATCCTACTCTGTAGATCAGCGCATCAGGCACTTAAAGGGGCACCCTGAACAGGACCCTATTCTGTAGTTCAGTGCATCAGGCAGATGTTTGATGGGCCAGCCTCTCTATCGTTCAGCTGCTGATGCTGGCATGTAGTGGGAGAGAGGCTGTGGTTACGGCTCCATCCCCTACGCATGACTCAGCAGTATCGCCTTGCTTCCATGGCTGCCTGGCTTTCTTCCACAGGCATTTCCCAGTACAGTCTCCTCCCTCACATCCCCTCGATCCATCTCTCCACAGTCAACAGCAGCCGTCACCCTGGAATTGCTCCACAATCCCTAAACTCCAGCTCCCAGCCGCTGCCCCTTCCAGGGGATCTACGTCCCTGTCTGGGGCATGTATGGCTGTGGCAAGGAATGTCTGATTCTCATTCCATTTAGGCCGCCACAGATCAGCTGTTTCACTCACAGCCTTAAATGTTTCTCCTCTGACTCACACAATTGCCCCGACGTGGGGACCGGACCCCTGCTTCAGTTCCCCCACCCGCCGAGGGCAGGGCCAGTTGTAATAACACTCCTGTTTCCCCCTTAGTGCCTTCATCCTACCGAGTTTTGCGTGCTTCTATACATTCTTTTCCGCTGGTCAGGTACTCCTGTCTACTCTCAGCTGGTGTTTTGCATGAACTTCTGTGTCTGAGGGTGTATTCCTGATGTATCTGTGGAGAGAGATATACTCCACGTCCACCTACTCCTCTGCCATCTCATTCTTTCTTTCAATCCATTTTAAAATGTGTACATTACTTATTTACTTGTAGGAGTTCTTAATGTAGTATTACATAAAGTTACAAAATTACCTGTTATATAATTATCTTTCTAACATAGTACATTGTAAAAAGGTAGCATTCTGTTCCTACCAATTTTCATTCATCAGTCAGAAAAAGATTGTGTCTAGGAAAGTGTTAGATACATTATCGTAATGTGCCTTTCTCTTTCACTCTTTGCTCTCTAAAGGAAATCTCAGGTCATTTATGACTCTAAGACACTTTTAAACACAACATTTTTATCTAAATGGAAAATGTACATTTTATCTAGATAGAAACATAATTTTTATACCATCAGGTGGAAAAAAGATATCAAGAGAACTGTTAAGTGTATTGAATTTTTGAATAGACTGTAATACTAAAGGGGGACCAAACCTATCTGTCCACTTGAAATGTGATTGTTTTAAATTATTACTATAGCATCATAACTGCTAAAATGAATATACTGTTTTGGGTTGACTTTTTTTTCTGAGTTTTTGGTGACAGTTATTCTGAAGAAACACTCAACAGTTAGCTCTATGTAGTATGATAACATCTGTAGGAAAAATATGTTAATGTATATAGATTAGGTAGAATAGTTACATAACTTATTATGTCCCTTCCTCTGGTGTATGCTCACTGATTTCTTGATATTTGAGAGAAGAGCATGTGTGTAATTGGGAAAAGTTGCTTTTATGAATTATAAATTTTTTTCCTTGTTTGTTTATTTTTGGCTTGTGCTGGGTCTTCATTGCTACATGTGGGTTTTTCTGTAGCTGCAGAGAGCAGGGGCTCCGCTCTAGTTGCAGTGCACAGGCTTCTCACTGCAGTAGCTTCTCTTGTTGCAGAGCATGGACTCTAGGGTGCAAGGGCTTCAGTAGTTGTGGCTCCTGGGCTCCAGAGCACAGGCTCAGTAGTTGTGGTGCACAGGCTTAGTTGCTCCACATCATGTGGGATCTTCCCGGGTCAGAACCCACGTCTCCTGCATTGGCAGGCGGACTCTTCACCACGGAGCCACCATGGAAGCCCTTGCTTTTATGATTTTATGAACTTTAACACTGCTAGCCCTAAGAACTTTATAGTGTTAAACTTCGGTGTTAAAAACCATGCAGGTATAATGTAAATGTTTTGAAAGATTTAATTTGATGAGGTTTTCAAAACTTATTAGATTGTGAAGTTTAAAATGTCTAGAGTGTAAGAAACAGAAATATACAGCTCAGTGAACCTTCATGACACAAATAGCCATGTAACGGTCACTTGGGTCAACAAACAGAATCTTACCTGTATTTCATTAGTTTTCATTGGTGGTCCCTTCCAAAAGCTTTTCTTTTTTCTCCATCACCAAAGATAATCAATAACCTGATATTTCTCAGTACTTTTTTGTCTTTATAAGTGTGTATTATTAAACATTATTGCTTGGGTTTACTTAATTGTTTTTAAAATTTATGCAATGGAAGTATGGAGTATACCTTTATGTTTGGGTTTTTTTTGGTCAACATTATGTAAATTTTAGAAAACTGTTGGTCATTTATTTTTATTGCTGTGTTGTAGCCCAGTGTGTAAACACATCACAGTTTATCCATTCTACTCTTTTCTTCAGTGCATTCTACTGTTGATGGACTTTGGGCTGAATGGTGTTTCCAGGCTCTTGGTGTACATATGCATGCGTTTCTCTTGGGTATACAGGTAGAAATGGAATCTCTAGGNTGTGTTGTAGCCCAGTGTGTAAACACATCACAGTTTATCTATTCTACTCTTTTCTTCAGTGCATTCTACTGTTGATGGACTTTGGGCTGAATGGTGTTTCCAGGCTCTTGGTGTACATATGCATGCGTTTCTCTTGGGTATACAGGTAGAAATGGAATCTCTAGGTCTTAGAATATGCTAGTATTTAAATGTAATGTTTGTCAAATGGTTTTCCAAAGTGGTTGTACCAACTTACAGACAAATGTAGCCGTATATGAGCAGTTCCGCTGTCCTATGTTATTCTTTATACAAGGTATCAGCAGTATTTTTAAAAATGATTTTGTGGTGTAGTCTCTAAGTTGCGTTTGGCTCTTGCAATGCCATGGACTGTAGCCGGCCAGGTTCCTCTCTCCATGAGATTCTCCAGGCAAGAATACTAGAGTGGGTTGCCATTTCCTTCTCGAGGGGATCTTCCCGACCCAGGAATTGAACCTGGGGGTCTCCTGCATTGCAGGCAGATTCTTTACCAACTGAGCTACAAAGGAAGCCCCAAATGATTCTAATTTACTTATTTATTTATTTTTCACTGTTCCTTGTCTTTGTTGCTGGGCTGGCTTTTGCTCTTGTTGCGGTGAGCAGGGGCTCCTCTCTAGTTGTGGTATGCGGGTTTCTCATTGCAGTGGCTTCTCTTGTGGCGCACAGGCTTCAATAGCTGCAGCACGTGGGCTCAATAGCTGCGGCTCAACGGGCTCTACAGCACAGGCTCAGCAGTTGTGATGCACAGGCTTTGTTGCTCTGTGGAATGTGGCATCTTCCCAGATCAGGGATCGAACCCACGTCTCCTTCACTGTCAGGTGGATTCTTTACCACTGAGCCATCAGGGATGCCCTAGCAGTCATTTTAATTTTAGGAATTCTGGCATGTGTGGGGTGGTAGCTCATTGAGGTTTTGAGTGGGATTTTTCTATGATGATGTTTGCTGATCATTTGTATATCATTGCTGAGGTTTCTTTGCCCATTTTTGTATATAGTTTTTTGTCTTTTTTTTTTTGATTTATAGGAGTTGTTTTTATATTATAGATGTAAGCCCTTTAGTGAAAGTGAAAAGTGGAAGTGTTAGTTGCTCAGTCATGTCTGACTCTTTGTGACTCCATTGACTGTAGCCCACCAGGCTGCTCTGTCCCTGGAGATTCTCCAGGTAAGAATACTGGAGTGGGTAACCATCCTCTTCTCCAGGGGATCTTCCCAACCCAGGGATCAAACCCTACATTGCAGGCAGATTCTTTACTGTCTAGCCACCAGGGACGCCCCAAGCCCTTTGCTACTGCTGGTAAGTCACTTCAGTTGTGTCCGACTCTGTGCGATCCCATAGACAGCAGCCCACCAGGCTCCGCCGTCCCTGGGATTCTCCAGGCAAGAACATTGGAGTGGGTTGCCATTTCCTTCTCCAATGCATGAAAGTGAAAAGTGAAAGTGAAGTCATTGAGTCGTGTCCAACTCTCAGCGACCCCGTGGACTGCAGCCCACCAGGCTCCTCCATCCATGGGATTTTCCAGGCAAGAATATTGGAGTGGGCTGCCATTACCTTCTCCCAAGCCCTTTAGTTATATGTAATACAAATATTTTCCATGCCCACCCCTTCGTGGATTGCTTTTTTACTCTCTCAGTGGTATGTTTTGATGAGCAGAAGTTCTTAATTTTTATACAGTCCTCTTTTCCCTGCTTTTCTCTGGTCTGTGCTTTTCGTCTGCTGTTTAAGAAATCTTTCTACACCCTGTGAATTAAGATATTCTTGTATAATACTTCCTCGAAGTGTCCTTGTTTCGTGTTTTACACTTTGACCTTTCCCTCCCTGGAATTCATTCTGTATAGAGTGTGAGGTAGGGGTTCTATTTTTCCTCTCCACATGGATTTTCATTCGTGTCCTCACTATGCTAAAATATTTGTTGTAACTCAAGTGCCCGTTTGTGAGTAGGACTGCTTCTGGGCTCTCAATTCTGTTCCTTTGGTGTATTTTTGTCTCTTGTCATGAAAGCCACACCGTCATCATTACTCTATAAGTCTTGCTATCTAGTAGAGAATTTTCTGTCCTTAGCCTTGGAGTGTGCTTTGGTTATTCTTTCCCTTTGCATTTCCATGTATGTTTTAGTATAAAAACATATCAATTTTCCAAAAAAGTTGTTGCAGTTGTGATTCAGACATAATTAGGAGGAGAACTGACTCTGTTGTTCCATGTATGTGGAATAATAGTCCTCCATTTGTTTAGGTCATCTTAATTCCCCTCATTGATGTTTTACAATTTCTGAACAAAAGTCTTCTACATTTTTAGTTAGGTTCATTTCTAGTTATTTGATAATTTTAAATGCTAATGTAAGGGCTTCCTGGATGGCTCAGTGGATAAAGACTCTGCCTGCTAATGCAGGAGACAGAGGAGACACAGATTTGATCCCTGGGTGGGGAAGAGCCCCTGGAGGAGGAAATGGCAACTGAGGCCAGTATTCTTGCCTGGAGAATTCCATGGACAGAGGAGCCTGGTGGGCTACAGTCCATGGCATCACAAAGAGCTGGACATGACTAAGCGACTAACCATATAGCACAATACTATTCTAAGTGACACAGTTCTAAAAATATTATTCTCTACTTGTTGCAGGTATGTTCATGTATCTATAGAGGTAAAAAGTGAGTGCTATAGGAATTCTGTAGAGGTAACAAAAAGACCTGTAGGAGTATAGAATGTCCGCTTTTACATATTCAAGATTTTCCAAAGAAGTAAGCTTTTGTGCCAGTCTAAACTACCTCTTCGTGCTTATGCCTTGAACATCCTTGATATTCATTTTTGGTCCCAGAATAGTAAAATACCATATAAAGCACCAGTTATAGTACCTGAGAGATAAACGTTGCATAAGTGGTGTAATACTAATAAGTATTCTTTGTATGAATGTTCCCTGTCAGGACTCTGCATAGTTATCTCATTTGATGCCTATAAGAAAGACTCTGAGGTAGGTTGATGTTATTCTTATTTTATGAAGCTTAGAGATTTGCCTAAGGTCACACAAGTGGTAAGTGGATGGATTAAACCCAAGTTTGTTACTCTAAAACTCATGCTTTCAGCTACTATACCATCTCCTTATTTATAGGGAACATAGCTAATTTTTGGATCAGTTCAGTTCAATTCCGTTGCTCAGTCATGTCTGACTCTTTGCAACCCCATGGACTGCAGCACACCTGGCTTCCCTGTCCATCATCAATTCCTGGAGCTTGCTCAAACTCATGTCCATTGAGTCAGTGATGCCATCCAACCATCTCATCCTCTGTCATCCCCTTCTCCTCCTGCCTTTAATCTTGCCCAGCATCAGGGTCTTTTCCAGTGAGTCTGTTCAGATATAAGTAGATCTGGGGCTTACATTTATGATTAAATTCATGATTACCATCTCTCTGTCTTTCACTTCAGTTTTTGTTTGTGGCCCTCATTCACTCCTATTGCATGTGGCTGCTGACAGTTGTGAGGTCATATCCTTTTAGTTTGTTTTACAGAAGGAAAGAATGGGCTAGCCTTCTGTAAGTTTACAAATTCTAGGGCAAAGCTCAGTAATTGGCTTGTCCTTGGTCACATGCTTATCCCCAGGATCAGTGGGTGATGATTAGCCCATTTAAATTTACATTTCTATCCCTGGAACAGAGGGGCATTCAGATCAGTAATTTTATCAGAACTACACACACAAAAAGGAATGTAACTGCTTCTCAATAGAGAGGGAATGAATATTGTTACAAGGAAAATGGCGATGAAAGAGTGGGAAGAGGCAAGAGTATCAGCTTTACAACATGGGACTTTATTGGAATAAGTGGTGCTCCTTGAACCAGCAGCATCCGGGAGCTTGTTAGATACACAAATTCTCAAGCTCCATTCCAGTTCCTCTGAATCAGAAACCATCAGGGTGGGGCCCAGCAATCTGTATAAGCATTCCTGGTGTCTTGACGGGCCTCCCTTGTGGCTCAGCTGGTGAAGAATCCGTCTGCAATGGAAGACCTGGGTTTGATCCCTGGGTTAGGAAGATCCCCTGGAGAAGGGTAAGGCTACCCACCCAGTAGTCTGGCCTAGAGGATCCCATAGTCCATGGGGTCACAAAGAGTCTTATGGGTTAAAATTTGAGAACTAATCATCTAAACTAATCCAAGTTCTTTTCTTGCTAGTAAATGGGGCTGGGTAGAATATTTAGGCCACATAGTTTTTGGTCTCATTTAAGTAGGGCCCAGACCAAAAAACCAGCCTAATGCCTTACACAGAGCAGATGTTCGATGATTCCTTGATAATATAATGAATGAAATAAAATTAAACTCTACCTCTGTTATAAAGATCCCTGAATTTTGATAATCAAATTTACGAGTTTAAAGTCATAGAATGTCAGATTTGGAAATCCTTAGAAATCACCTGATCCCAGCTCCTTGTTTTTTCTTCCCTTACTAAAAATGAACAGAGTTCTAAGTGATTTACAGCTAGTAAATGACAGAGCCCTGTATGTGGCTAAATCTTGTTCCCTGTATAACATGTATCTCAGATTGTCTATAAACTTAGTCTATCAGGTAGGATTAGTGATAGCCACCCATCCATCTAAAAGAAATACAAGTAAACCGAGCTAATATCTTTGGACTTTCCAGTAGTTCCTAGGTAGATTTATACTTAGAGTGTTATTGGAAGCTGATGGGTACAAACCCCCAAGATCTTCTTGTATTTTATGAAGACGGTGTTATTGGAATGCTGAAAAATCTTCCTTTGAAATCAACCATAGTATGACTATCAAGTATCCCTTAATTACTGTGCTGCTAAAGCAGGTTGTGTATGTCTCGGAATTCAGATAGAATGATGCACTGACCCTGGAACTCTGAGCAACACTGTTTTTCTGATGTATAAAGGAGAGAGACCAGAGAGGAAAGGGGTAGCGTGTTGAAGGTTTGTGGATTAAATACCAGTGTGTTTTAAAAAGTGCAAAGAGAAGGTAAGAGGACAGTATCAGTGTTAGATTAATTTTTTGTCATCAGTTTCTCATTTCGCAAAGCTAGGGACATCACGTTTGTCCCTCCTCACAAGGTATAGCTGTAGTTTTAAGAGTTTGTATTAAAGATAAAATTCCTCTTTTAACATAACCGTGACCTGAGGAAGGCACTAGCACTCTGATGTAATGGTTCTGGTTTTCATTTCAAAAATAATAAATGTAATTCTACTTCTGGGAAGCTGCAATAAATATAACTTTCACTTTTCCTTCCCATTAAGTACCTCCCAAACCCCAGAAACTTTATATAAAACACATATAAGAAGACTCTGAAAGAAAGAAGAAAGAGGCTGGCTAGGCCCCTTAGGGCTCAAGGAGCAAAACATTAATGAGTTCCTGAGGTTTCCTTTTGCTTCATATATCCCAGAAAGTGAAAGTGTTAGTTGCTTATGTCATGTTTGACTTTTTGTGACCCCATGGATGGTAGCCCTCCAGGCTCCTCTGTCCATGGAATTCTCCAGGCAAGAATACTGAAGTGGGTAGCCATTCCCTTCTCAAGGGGAGCTTCCCAACCNCACACCTGGCTTCCCTGTCCATCATCAATTCCTGGAGCTTGCTCAAACTCATGTCCATTGAGTCAGTGATGCCATCCAACCATCTCATCCTCTGTCATCCCCTTCTCCTCCTGCCTTTAATCTTGCCCAGCAACAGGGTCTTTTCCAGTGAGTCTGTTCAGATATATATATATCTGAACAGGGATCAAACCTGGGTCACCTGCATTGCGAACAGATTCTTTACTGTCTGAGCCATCAGGGAAGCCCATATTTATCCCAGATTTGGAGCTAAAAAAGCTGGCAGCAGAGATATGCAGACGACGGAAGACAAAGCCAAACCAACATACGCCTGGTCTTTGTAGCTGAAGGACTAGGAGAGGAACGCCCTAACAAGACAGAAAAGTTTTAGACAATAACTGCTCTACTCTAGCCAAACACTACAGAGAAAACTGTGGCCCCACCCAGAGCCACCTCAGCAGAGCCCCAGTGGGTTGCCTGGAGGGCATTCTGCTAAGTAAAATAGAGAAAGACAAATAATGCATGGTCTCTCTTATCAAAGAAAAGTCAAAGTCATAAAAACTGAGAGTACAGTGGTAATTGCCAGGCCCTGAGGGGGTGAAGGAAACAGGGAGAAGTTGGCAAAAATGTACAGACTTTCGCTTATAAGCGAAGTATGTTCTGAGGATCTAAGGTACAGCAGGGTGACTGTAGTTGATAACGCTGTACTGTATCCTTGTTATTTGCTAAGAGAATAGGTCTTAATCATTCTCGCTGAAAAAAGAAAAAGTGACTGCGAGGTGATGAATATATTAACTTTTTGGTGGAATTGCTTCCATAATGTGTATGTATTTTAAGTCGTCCTACTTTACCCTTTAATATGTTACTGTTCTGATTGTCAGTTATACCTCAGTAAAGCTGGGGGTTGAGGTGGGGTGAGGGAGGCTGTAATGAGGTGCTGTAGTACTTTAGCCAAGATGGTATCAGAGAAGGGCAAGTAGAGTGCTGGGAATTTCATCTTGTCAGCTGATAATGAGAGGGCCCCAAGAGACCTGGGAAGAGAAATATAAAAATCCACAGTTATAGTTGGAGACTTCAACACTCTTCTCTCAGTAATTGACAGAACAGCTAGATAGTAGATCAGTAGGGACATAGAAGAATTTGACAACAGCACCAGTCAACAAGATCTAACTGACATTTATAGAACACTCCACCCAAAACACAGCTGAATGCCATTCTGTTCAAGCTCTTACTGATCATATTTAGAGATAATCCATATCCTGAGCCATCACAGAAACCTCAACGAAATCAGAAATCAGAGTATGTTCTTCGACCACAGTGTAATCAAACTTGAAAGCAGTAACAGCAAAATCTTCAGAGATGAAACAGCATACTTTCAGATAATCCGTTGGTGAAAGAGGAAGTCTCAAGAAAAATAAAAAACAAAACATTGAACTGTGTGAAAATAAAAGTACAATATCAAAATTTGTGAGTTGCAGGTGCAGTGGTCCAGAGATATAAATTTATAGAACTGAATGCATACCTCAGAATGAAAAAAATCTCAAATCAATAATCTAAGCTCCCATCTCAGACTTAGAAGAAATGAATAGAATATACCAAAAGCAAGCAGAAGAAAGGAAATAATAAATATAAAAGCAAAACTCAATGACATTGAAAGCAGGAAGATAACAGAAAAAGAATCAGTGAAACAAGCATTTGATTCTTTGAAAAGATCAGTAAAACTGTCAATTTGTAGCAGACTGACAATGAAAAAGAAAGAGAGAAGACATTACCAGGAACAGACAACATAGGGGATATCACTACAGATTCTGCAGACATCAAAAGGATAGTAAAGAAATGCCATAAGTGACTCGGCACACATAAAGTTTACAACTAAAAGTGTAAATGCAGTTACCACATTTCACCCAAAATGAAGTGGGTATTTTGAACAGCTCTTATTCACTAAGGAATTTGAATTCATACTTTTAGAAGCTCCCCAAAAAGAAATCTTCAGACACAGATAGTTTCACCCAAAAATTCTACCAAATATTTAAAGCAGAATCAACGCTAGTTCTACACAAGCTTTTCTGGAAAATTGATAAGGAAGGAACACTTACCAGTTCACTTTAAGAAGCTAGTATTACCCAGATACCAAACTAAAGACAATGCAAAACACAAACAAACAAAAAAACCCAACCCCATCTCCCAAAACCCACAGACCAATAGTTCTCCTGCTGCTGCTGCTGCTGCTGCTGCTAAGTTACTTCAGTCGTTTCCAACCCTGTGTGACCCCATAGACGGCAGCCCACCAGGTTCCACCGTCTCTGGGATTCTCCAGGCAAGAACACTGGAGTGAGTTGCCATAAATGTAGACCAAAAAAATCCTTAACAAAACATTGGCAAGTAGAATTTAGCAACATATTAAATCAATTATACACCATGGAAAATGAGGTTTATTCCAGGGATGAAAGCCTCATTCACAATTTGAAAATCGCTGTAATTCACCATATAAATGGGCTACAGAAGAAAATCACATGACTGTATCAACTGATACAGAAAAAGCAGTTGACAAAATTCAACATGCATTCATGATTAAAAAAAAATAACAAACTTAAATAGGAATAGAGTAAAACTTCCTCAACCTTGTACTTAATGGTGAAATACTGATTGCTTTTCCCCTAAGAACAGGTTCAAAGCAAGAATGTCCACACTCATTACTTTTATTCAGCATAAAGCAATAATTTGAGAAAAAGAAATAAAAGACATACAGGTTGGAAAGGAGGAAATAAAACTTCCTATTTGCAGATGACATGATGGTCTACTTAGAAAATCCCAAGGAATCTACCAAAATCAAAAGAAAAACTCTGAGAACTGATAACTGAGCTCAGTAAGGCCATGGACACCCAATATGTACAAAAAAAGAAATTCAGATTCTAGCAATGAGTATGTTGAAATTAAAAAATAACTGTCAACTGAAAAAAAAAATACACTATATTTTTTTGTAGAAAGTGTCTGCTGGTCTCGTGAAGCTGCTGCTAGTCATGAGAAACAGTCATCACCGTGAAGGATTTTAGTGTTTTTCTAGATATGAGGAGATAGAAGAATTGGGCCCATAAAATCAGCTCCTGAGAATATCTGACTATCTGAAGACCTGTCCTGCCAGTTTTCCCAGAGCACAGAGCACCTCATTTCTGCTCTCCACCTTGAAGTCCTTCAGGGGGTGTTGGAGGTCAATGGCTACAGCAACACCTGATTTAATCTTTGTAGATGGCAGTTACCCATGGCAAGTTCCAGTTTGTGGTTGATGACAATAACATTTACTCAAAAAATAAATACCTGGATATAAATCTTATAAAACATGTACAGGACTTATATGCTAAAAGCTATAAAACACCAATAAAAGAATCAAGGAACATCTAAATAAATGGAGAGACTTGTATTCATGGCTTGGAAGATTTGACATAGTAAATATGTCAGTTCTCCCCAAATTGATGTATTGTATAACAGAACTTTTTAAATCTCCATAAAATTTCTTAATAGAATAAATAATATTCTAAAATGTACACACAAAGGCACAGAATGTAGAATTTTCTTTTTTGAAAATAAAAATAAAGTGGAAAGGATCTGTTTCCTTGATTCCAAGTTTATTAAAATGACCACAGTAATCAAGACTGTGGTATTGGTGGAGGAGTGAATATGCCTAGACTTGACACCAAGAGGATGATCCACAAAAGGAAAAATGGATAAATTGGACTTCATCAAATAAAATTTTTGTTCTGTGAATGACTCCATTAAAGGGAGGAAAGCACAAGCTACCAAGTGGAAGAAAATATTTGCAAACCACACATCTGACAAAAGACCAGAATAAAGAACTCTCAAAAACTCAACAATAAAAACGAAAACAGCCCAGTTAGAAAATTGGCAAAAAAACATAAAGGCATTTTGCTGAAGAATGTGTAGGGATTGTAAATAAGCTTGAAAAGATATTCAGTATCTTTCGCCATTAGAGAATACAAATGAAAAACACAATGAGCTATCACTATGTATCTATCAGAAGGGTTATAATAAAAAACAGTAGTAGTATCAAATGCCATTGAGAGTGCAGAGAAATGGCATCACTCATATATTGCTGGTGGGAATTTAGAATGATACAGTCACTCTGGAAAACACATCAATAGTTTCTTTAAAAACAAAACAAAAACCTAGACATTAACTGTCTTGCAACCTAGATAGTGCATTCCTGAGCATTTATTGCAGAGAATGAAGACTTATGCTTATACAACTCCTGTATGTGAATGTTCACAGCTGCTTTACTCATAATAGCCAAGAACTGGATACACCCCAGATGTCCTTCAATAACTGAATGGTTAAACTTTGGTAAATCCATATGCTGGAATACTACTCAGCAACAAAAAGGAATCAACACATGCAGCAATCTAGATGAATCTCCAGAGAATTATGCTGAGTGGAAAAAGCAAATCTCAAAAGGTTATACATACTATATTCATTTATAAAAATTCTTGAGTTGACATTTTATAGACATAAAGAGCTGATTAGTGTTTGCCAGAGACTAAGAAAGGACTGGAAGTGAAGAAAAGTAGACATGGCTATGAAAGGGCAATAGGGGATCATTGTGGTGATAGAAATGTGCTATATTTTGACTATCAATGTCATTATCCTGGTTGTGAGATTGTCCTAGAGTTTTGAGAGATATTAGCATTGGGGTACATTTGATACAGGGTACATGGGAATCTCTCTGTATTATTTTTTATAATTCCCTGTGAATCTATAATTATTTCAAAAAGTTTAATGAAAAACATGTTTCTGGTTGAGCATATCTAAGCTGTATGAAAGAATATGTAATGGAGAAAAGAGTCTTCTGCGTGCCCTTACTCTATTCTCTTCTTTAGAATTTAGTGGTATAATTTTTTTGTCTCCTTCAACTGAAGTTAAATGAATGAGGATGCATACATACATGTTAATATGTATGTGTATTCACTAAAAAACACAAGCAAAAAACACCCTGTAATGCTGCCCTTAACCTTGCTCTTCTTCATTTATCTTGGAGCTTCCTTATAGATACACACGGATTTACCAGATTCTTTTCCAGCTATGCGAAGATGTATCATTGTTTTTCTACTAAGTTACCTAATGAAGGAGATTTAAAGTGCCTCAGATCTTTTGTGATTATGAACAATGATGAAGTTGACTCATTATATGTGTGTGTTTGAATTCATGTTCAGGTTTATTTGTAAGGTAACTTCCCTTGAAGTAGAGTTTTTAGTTGACAATTATGTGCATTTTACATTTGATACATATTGCTGAATTCCCCTCCAAAGTTAAACCTTTACATTTATGTTCTCACCAAAAGTATAATAGAGTGCCTGTTTCCTTTTTTTAATACTCTTACCAACAGAGTATTATCCAAGTTGTTAAAAATTTAAATATTTATTTTTTTAAACTTTTTATTTTGTATTGGAATATAGTTGATTGAGAGTCTTGTAATAGTTTCTGGTGGACAGCTGAGGGACTTAACTGTACATGTACATGTATCCGTTCTCCCGCAGACTCCCCTGTCATCCAGGCTGACACATAACATTGAGCAGAGTTTCATGTGCTATATAGTAGGTCCTTGTTGGTTATCCATTTTAAATATAGCAGTGCATACATGTCCATTCCAAACTCTCAAACTTTATCCAACTTTTTGACCTGCATCAGTCTCAGAAGAAAGTTGATCATCTTTTAATTTGCATTTTATAATTATGAATGAGGTTGGTCATTGAGTCATATGTTTAAAAATGAATGGGTTTAACTTTTTAAAACTAAGTTAAAATGAGAAACAATTCTTCTCTGTTATATGTTTTTAAATTGCTTAAGCATGTTTTACCAATCAGATATTTTTTAACTTTTTCCATTTATCTTTAAGACTCTATTTATGTATTCCCCAGCAGCAGCAGCAGCTTATGTTATTCTTTTTTTCTTAAGTTTCATATTTGTTTGTCCTTTGGGGCAGTAATGGATTTTTAGGTTTCAAATGTCTACATTTGTAAGCAATCCGACATTACATTTGAGAAGTGGGTTCTTGCCCAAGATTCTGGTTATTGACAGATGTCCAAAATTAGGTAAGATTAAAAATCGATCTCCTATAGGGCAGATTCTTGTGGAAGCTTGTACTGCATAATAATCTGCCTTGGAGGACAAGTCTGAATCATGGCAAAATTTGTAAGTAGGTGAAATTTACTGGTGGTGTTGCAGGAAGGGGGATCCCTTCCAGGGCCCGAAACTGGGCTCTTGTCTAACACTCGGAGATGAATTGTCTGAGGAGACAGACGTGCTGACAAAGCAAGAGACTTTATTGGGAAAGGGCACTCGGTGGAGAGCAGTAGGGTGAGGGAACCCGAGAGAACAGCTGTGTCACGTGGCTTGCAGTCTCAGGTTTTATGGTGATGGCATTAGTTTCCAGGTTGTCTTTAGCCAGTCATCTGACGCAGCAGTCCTTCCTGGTGGTGCACGCCTTGTTCAGCCAAGATGGATGCCAGAGAGAAGGATTCTGCGAGGTGGTCAGACATGTGGTGTTTCCTTTTGACCTTTCCTGAACTCTTCCGGTTGGTGGTGGCTTATTAGTTCTGTATTCCTTACCAGGACCTCCTGTGGGAAAGCAACTCATGCAAATAGTTACTGTGGTGCCTGGCCAGGGTGGGCGGTTTCAGTCAGTGTGCTTCCCCTTAGGGTTACTGGCTGTATCAGCATTCCCTCTCTGGATTTTTTTTTTTTAATTACTTCCTCCTTACAGGAAGATTAACTGATAATATGTTTTGGTGTTAGAACTAATAAACTCTCAATATTGTTATTTATTACAATGTATAGAAATGGTCCTGAACACAATTGTATGAGGTAGGTACAATTATGACCCTATTTTAGATGAAGAAAGTAAAGCATAGTTTTACATAGCATACTCAAGGCATACAGTAAAAATTGCGGAAGGTTGTTGCTGAGCCACAAAAGACACCAGGATTCTTGGCCTCCAAACGAGAAGAATTCAATTTGGGCCCAATGACGAGGCTTGATCACTCAGAGCTTTTGTGTAATAAAGTTTTATGAAAGTATAAAGCATAACAGAGATAGAGAAAGCTTCTGACATAGTCATCAGAAGAGAGCAGAAAGAGTGCCCCTCTGCTAGTCTTTAGCTAGATGTTATATAGCTACTGCTGCTGCTACTAAGTCACTTCAGTCGTGTCCAACTCTGTGCAACCCCATAGATGGCAGCCCACTAGGCTCCCCCGTCCCTGGGACCCTCCAGGCAAGAACACTGGAGTGAGTTCCCATTTCCTTCTCCAGTGCATGAAAGTGAAAAGTGAAAGTGAAGTCACTCAGTTGTATCCGACTCTTTGCAACCCCATGGTCTGCAGCCCACCAGGCTCCTCTGTCCATGGGATTTTCCAGGCAAGAATACTGGAGTGGGTAGTCTGCTAATTAGAAGAAAGGAAATGTCCCAAAACTCAGAGACTGGCACCAGGCCCTTCACCCACAACATGTATTTTGAGATAAAATTGGCACAAAGTGAGTTGTCCCCGGCCATAAAATGATTGACATGGCAAGAAAGGCAGGTTTCCAAGCAAATACAGTCTCATTAACATAGTTTAAGAGAATATTTGCATGAGTAAAATATACTGGCTTGTCAAGTTGGTTCTGAGTCTAGGGTAAATACATAGTTCATTAACATAGCTTAAGACAAACATTTCCATAAGAAAAATGCATTGGNAAAATCTGGGAAAAGACCATTCCAGGTTCCTGGAATCTGATCAGTATACTTGTATCTGATCAGTATAATGATGACAGTGTAATAGTATCAGACATTTAAAAGCATTCTGTACAGATTCACTTTCACAGTTGAGCCTGGGGCAGGAATAAAAAGAGAGGCCCATGTAGCCATATGTGTACTTAGTTTAAAATTATACAGCAAGCTTACACATTAAAAAAAAAAAAAACCTCCATCTTTCCACCTTTGCAAATATTTCCTCTGATGATCTGAAAGTCCAAGATCAAATTTATACTTCTTGGACTCCTTGGGTTCTGTTTTGGAACACAGTGTTGTGAAAGGAGCCAGCTCCTCGTCTGAGCCCTGCCCCACTTCATTCCCCAGCCTTGGCTCTATGGTCTGCAGTGTGGGAGACCTCACATCCATCTACAGCCCCAGCAGCCAGCCAGCCTCTGAGCACTCCTGGGCTTGAGCATACAGCGGAGGTGGCATGGCCTGTCTTCAGGAGGACTGGCTTCAGGAAGAGGCCCTGGAATTGGACTCCAGGCCATTTGGTCGTGGACTTCTATGGTCCTAGGTATCTGAAGTGTGGGCTAGAAGGGGATGAGGCACAGGTGTGGAGTGGACACACTGCTTGGGTCCCATGTACTCTTCACCCTGTTGAAAGGGGCACAGCTAATGGAGGACCAAAGTGGGGCCTTCTAAGCTATGGTTCTCAAAGCTGGAGTCCCTGTTACAGATTCAAAACTTCTTCTGGCCTAAGGAAAATTACATGACATAGAAGAGATTTCAAAGCTGCCTTGTGGTGTACTTCAGTAAGATATAAAAACAAGGGGGAAAAGTTATATATTAAGAAGGATTGCTTGGATAAAACAGCCTTACTAGTACACGCTGAAGGTAAGAGTCACAGGACTTACTAATAATCAGTGATTGCTTACGGAAAAGCAGTTCTTTTATTGGAAACATCTTAAGTATCCAAATAGATGCACCTTGAGTATACAAATTATTCTTACATGATCTCTATCCTATTATCCTACTCTTGAGAAGGTACTAAAGTTGTCATGAATTCAATAAAAGCTGAGATACCAATGAAATTTCATTAATTTTTTGATGTCTTGGAAGCCAGACACATCGCTCCATTGTTACACTTTGAAAAGATCCAAAATTTAAATGCAGAATTTTCTCAAGTGATCATGTGAAGCGGTAAGTATGTGTAAAATATTAAAATTAAAAAATGTGTTAAGGCAACATTCCCTTGACTCTGAAAATATTTAGAAAGCATCATCATGAAGCAATATACAAAATTTCAGTTTATGGAATTATTTCAATGAAAATGCGTCATTACTATTAACCAAAACATCAAACCTGGAAATTAAAGAGTATAGAAGTCCTTTATCAATTATGTTTCTTTCCTGTTTAGGAGAGAAAGCCTAATAATTTGATAACACCATCATTCTCAGCAGTATCTAGACTAGCAAAACTAGCCAAAAACAATCTTGATTCTCTAATGACTTCATTTGAAAGTGGGCATCTGCGTAGTATTACAGCTATGAAGTATAATGGCCACAAGATCAGTCTAGCAGGCCTCAGTAGTAAGAAATTATTTCTAAAAAAATTTAGAAATAAAATGGTAATAAGATTTTGGGCTCCCCAGTTGGCGGCTCAGTGGTAAAGAATCTGCCTGCAGTGCAAGAGACACAGGTTAAGTCTCTGGGTTGGCAAGATCCTCTGGAGAAGGAAACGGCACCCCACTTCAGTATTCCTACCTGGAAAATCCCATGGACAGAGGAGTCTGATGGGCTACAGTCCATGGGGTACAGAAGAGTAGGACACAGCTGAGTGACTAAACAACAACAGCAGCAATAAGATTTTTTAGATTTCATTGAATTTCACACTTGTGCTAGTGTTCCAGAAGTTCGTCATGTAATGGTGACAGTGCTGTCAGCTGAATATTGTTTTCTAACATTTGGCATCCAGCTGGAATGTGTGGCATGTGTGTAAGAGCTACTATACCTTGAACTTTTGTCTTAAAAAACAACAGTATGTTTATGTAGTTTTACTACTTATGTAGTTTTACTAGTTTATATAGTTTTCCGAGTTAGTGAAATTATGTGTGTTTAATCTGCCATCTTTTCTCAGTGATTCACACTTGTATCTGTTTTAAGAGCTGGTAGGTTACCAAGAATAGAACTCATTCCCAAAGGCTTCTTGGCAGGAGACGTGACGACAGAAGAGGTCTTGAAAAACAAGCGTGACAACATTTAAGAGAAAAGAAAGTTATTAGAATGAGAGTTAAAAGGTGGCTTTAGTTTCATTTTGCTAGAAAATGAACTTTGTTCTGAATAATATAGTTAGGCATACAAACATTTAAGCAGCTTGATAAGTTTGCCAGGAAAACTGAAATTTTGACTAACTTACCGCAAAAAAAATATTTCTAAAAGTGACATTATCAAGCATTACCCAGCATTTGTTTAGATTCAAATAATACATTAAACGTACTAATCCATTTTAAAATAGGCCATGCTGTAGGGAATCTGATTAAAAAAGGATATGCTGCAAGTTAAATTGTTTAATTTGATCATGTATTACCTTTAAAGGGGTTCCCAGGTGGTGCTAGTGGTAAAGAACCCACCTGCCAATGTACAAGACATAAGAAATGTGGGTTTGATACCTGGGTGGGGAAGATCCCCTGAAGGAGGGCATGGCAACCCACTCCAGTATTCTTGCTTGGAGAATCGCATGGAAGAGGAGCCTGACAGGCTACAGCCCATGGGGTCACCAAGAGTCGGATACAGCTAAGTGAAGCGACTTAGCACACATGTCCCCATTACCATTAAAGCTGAATTTCATCTTTTTATTTGAACTTTATTTGTTGTGACTATATTTTATATTAGAACTTTTTATCATATGTCTAGTTATACTTATTATATTTATTATTCTGTTCATATTTAAGACAGGAGAACTCCAAAGCTGAATAGAAGCTCAGCACACGGCCTTTACTGCAGGGTCATTTAGCTGGGCCTTTCATTGGGAAGATTGGGGTGGAGTTGCTGTCTTCCATAGGTCAAGAATTGTGTCACTGATTATAAGATATCTGAGTCATAAACTAAATGGATTATTCAGTTCTCTAAGCAATTAAAATACTATAAAGAGATGAGTAAACCATGTTATTATAGCCTGATGTCATGAGTTACTACTTTTCCATCTACTAATTTCTTTAGTTTTATTTTTTGAGGCTATTAGAGGTAAGATGACATGTCCCAGGTATTGCCAGGGCCTGAGGCAGGGCCACTGTTGGATCAGTAATTCTCAAAATGTGGTCTTCTGAACATTAGTGTTAGCATCTTGTTAGAATAGCAAGTTCTCAGCCCCACTCCAAAGGTACTGAGTCAGAAACTCTGGGGTGACTTACCATCTGTATTTGAACAGTCTTTCCAGATGATTCTGATACACATCAGAGTTTGAGACCCACCCTGTTAAATGAATGGCATGGAGGCCAATAGGGTTGGGACCAAGTGAGAGAAGGGGGAATCACTGGATGCGAGATCACCTGGTGGGTCATTGTGAGGACTTTGGCTATTGTGTGAATGGGAAGCCTTTGGAAGATTTTGAGCAGTTGAGTGATGTGATCTGGTAGATAGATTATTTTGACTGTTGTGTTGCAAAAGAGCAGTAGGAAGCCAAGAATTAAAGCAGGGAGACAAGCTGAGAGTCCATTGCAATACTGCAGACGAGAAACGAGGTTGGCTTGGATCAGGATGGGTGCTAGCAGAGGATGTAGTGAGACATAATTGGAGTCCAAAACTCATTTTCTAAGTGGAGTTGACAGAATTGGCTGATGGATTAGCTAAATTAAAGACTTGAAATATTCTCTAAATTTGAGAGGGGTAAAATTAGAAGATAGAAAAGTAGTCACTTGTGGCATCAAGCTTAGATGACATGACTAGGTGATATTCATCTAGCTTGTGATATTTTAATTGCTTAGTGAATCTGACTTCAAGTTTCCTAGGTAGAATACTGCCATTCTGGTAGAGTACTGGAGAATCTTTATCAACTTGTAGTCCAGCTCCGTGCTCTGTGTGTGTGTGTTCGTCCCTCAGTTGTGTCTGACTCTTTGTGACCCCATGGACTATAGCCTACCAGGCTCCTCTGTCCATGGAACTCTTCAGGCAGGAATACTGGAGTGGGTTACCACAGCCTTCTCCAGGGGATCTTCCTAACCCAGGGATCGAACCTGGGTCTTCTGCATTGCAGGTGGATTGTTTACCATCTGAGCCACGGGGGAAGCCCTGCTAAGTCGCTTCAGTTGTGTCCGACTCTGTGCCACCCCACAGACGGCAGCCTACCAGGCTCCCCCGTCCCTGGGATTCTCCAAGCAGGAACACTGGAGTGGGTTGCCATTTCCTTCTCCAGTGCATGAAAATGAAAAGTGAAAGTGAAGTCGCTCAGTCATGTCTGACTCTTAGCGACCCCATGGACTGCAGCCTACCAAGCTCCTCCATCCATGGGATTTTCCAGGCAAGAGTACTGGAGTGGGGTGCCATTGGTAAACCAATTAAAATCAGTTGGGTCCAAGATGACAAGTCAAATTCAAGTACTTAATACCCAATCTATAAGCCAACAGACACACCCAGAGCTGGCAGGACAGCTCCAAGGCAGGTCAAAAGAGGGAGGAGTGGGTGGTTCCCCCTATAGTAGGGATGATCCTCCCACTCATGAGCATATGAATTCCACCCCCTCACAAAACCTAGCCAGGCCTAATTCCATGGCCCTAGCCCTTGCCCTTGGCAATGGTTCATACACTGAAGAGTGGCCTCTCTCTGGATCCTAACAAATCCACCTCTCTCAATGAATTTTTGCAGTGAGACACCAGGGAAGCCCTATTTGCTGTTAAAGCAATTCTAAGTTAATCACTGCTTAACAACAAAACCCCCAAAGCCTCACCTTCTAGAGACTCTTCACTGACTGTTCTGAAACAGCCTCCCTGAAATTTTTACTGCTCTTGACTTTGAGACCCCACACTGTGCTACCCTCTCACCTTTTTCACTGCTCCTCCTTCTTCTTTGCTCATTCTCTGCATGTGAGACTTTCTTGAAGTTTCAGTACCTTGTCTTCCATGTTCTCCATCAATAATTGCTAACACATTACTGATTCTCAGATTTGTATCTCCAGTCTCTTTGCTGACTCCCAAGCTGAAATTTTCAATTATCTGCACCACTCACTGCAGTGTAGTTTCAAAGCTAAACTCATCGTCTTCTCTTACTCTAACAAGTAAAGACAGCTTTCTGTCTGTCTTGTCAGTTTATTTTTGTTACAATCACTTACCCTCCCTCTATCTAGTTATTGACTACTCTGTCAGTTCCACCTGTGAAATCCTCTTCATTCTCTCTTATGCCCAACCAGCCACCACCTTAATTTGGTTGCCTGTTGTCTATAATTGGATGCTGTAGCAAACTGCTGACTATACTCCCTGGTTCCAGGAAGAAGGTTGGATGAATATAATTTTTTTAACTTAAAGCAAGCACTAGTTGAAAGTTACCTCTTCCATCTATGGTCAAAATATAATTCTCCTATACATTTTATAATTTTTCTATGATCTATTTATTTTCATTTGTGAAAGTAGGAGTAAAATCATTATAGCTGTAGAAGGCTAGTCCATGATTACTTTAATCTTTTGCTCCATGAAATAGTCTTTTCTCATTTTTATGATTGTCTGCAATAGAAATAGGTTAAATGAACTTAACAGGATTTTAAGAAAGGCCTATAAAGATAGAGAATTTAAAACACAAGATATCAGATACAGCCTGCTCACCCCATCTGTTGAAGGTCAGTTGTATATAAAATTTGTTGTTTTATAAAGCTAAAGATTAAATGTTCACAGATAAAAAAGATATTCCAGTCAAACAGATTTCCTGTTTCAACAAGGGAGATTTCATAACAGTGAATCCAAATTGACTTTATCTCACCCTCCTTACTTTAGTCAAAATTTATCTCTAAAGGTATAATGATTAACTTGAAATTTTTTCCCTAGATTTTTATCTTTTCAATAGTAGATATATGTTAGAGTAGATATTCTTATAAATATATAACAGTAGTCTATAATTGAAAATAAACCAAATACAGTGATTCTATAAATTGCTGAGTTTAAGTTCTGTTATCTGAGGTCTAAATTTTTCTGCTTCTGAATACTAAAGAGTCAGGAATGATATTCACTGGCCTAATGATAGTAGAATGTTTTTTTAAGCTTTTAAAACTATTTCTGGGAGCAAATTGCTATTTTTGTTGCCTCAAACTTTGGTTCTCTGAAGTTATGTTGAAACATTAATTGAAAAAATATTTTTGAGCCTTTTCTATATGCCAAGCAGTGCTCCGTGTGGTAGGGAATCTGTAATAAACAAACTGGAAAATGTTCCTGCCTTCTTTGAGCTTACAGTCCAGTGGAGACATATGAAGTTGGAAAAAACCTCTTTCCATAATAATTTTACATTAGACTTTCCATTCAAACTGTAAAACTTCTAAATTAAAAAAAGTGCCCAATAATGACATTAATAACTCTGACATAATGTAGGTACTGTTACAATCTCAGCATTTTTTCCTAAATTTGGCATAATTCTAAATTTTATGTGTTATTGTCATACCCTCACTGTTAGATACAAGTAAGAATGCAAATTCCTATTATTAATAGTTCTTAGTTTTAAGATATGTTTAAGTTATAACTACTAATCCATAGTCATAATTTTGTGGAGTGGAACTGATTAAGTTTAATCAAGAACTGTTTTAATCAACTAGATTTTTAAGTTCTCTCCTCTTCTTTATAGCTTTTTTGAGGTATAATCAATGTACAAGAAACCAGACAAATTTAGTCTTCAGTTTGATGAGTTTCAATACATGGTATGTACCTGTGAAACCATCATCACAATCAAGATTATAAGCATATGTGTCACCTGACAATCCAGAAGATATTAGGATGTGTGTGTATTTTACCATATTAAGTTTTATTATCAAATATTTCAAGCATGTAACATTCTAATAGTGTTCCCAATTCAGTTGTGAACCTTCTCAGAAAATAAAACTTATAAAATCAGGATGATAGGTTATTTTTAGATTACTGAAAGCCTACAAAAACAACTAGAAACTAGAGTTTACCCTTCAGTTCCATTCAGTCGTGGTGTCTGACTCTTTGTGACCACATGAACCACAGCACACTAGGCCTCTATGTCCAACACCAATTCCCGGAGTCTACCCAAACCCATGTCCATTGTGTCAGTGATGCCATCCAACCATCTCATCCTCTGTCATCCCCTNCCTGGCTTGGAGAATTTTGAGCATTACTTTACTAGCGTGTGAGATGAGTGCAATTGTGTAGTTGTTCGAGCATTCTTTGGCATTACTTTTCTTTTGGATTGGAATGAAAACTGACCTTTTCCAGTCCTGTAGCCAGTGCTGAGTTTTCCAAATTTGCTGACATATTGAGGCAGCACTTTCACAGCATCATCTTTTAGAATTTGAAATAGCTCAACTGGAATTCCATCACCCCCACTAGCTTTTTCGTAGTGATACTTCCTAAGGCCCACCTGACTTCACATTCCAGGGTGTCTGGCTCTAGGTGAGTGTGAGTGGTCACACCTTCATGATTATCTGGATTGTGAAGATCTTTTTTGTACAGTTCTTTCTTCTGTGTATTCTTGCCACATCTTCTTAATATCTTGNACTAGCTTTTTCGTAGTGATACTTCCTAAGGCCCACCTGACTTCACATTCCAGGGTGTCTGGCTCTAGGTGAGTGTGAGTGGTCACACCTTCATGATTATCTGGATTGTGAAGATCTTTTTTGTACAGTTCTTTCTTCTGTGTATTCTTGCCACATCTTCTTAATATCTTGTGCTTCTGTTAGGTCCCTACCATTTCTGTCCTTTATTGAGCCCATCTTTGCAAGAAATGTTCCCTTGGTATCTCCCTTAAGAGACCATAACTGCGGTGGGTAAGAATGGCACAATTTGTGGCTTCTTTTTCTTGGTGGAATTCCCCAATCTCATGTGGTAGAAAACCCATAGTCTTCCCAACTTGAGGTGGCAAAGTTCAAGGAGTCTGACAAAAGAAAAAAAAGAACAAAAGCAGGCAAAAATGTGAAGCATCCTATCCTTGAAAGACAAATACACTGGCAAAAATTTGAGTTTTTGCATTTTTTGACTAAGTGCCTTCTGTTATTATGCATACCCATAGTGGCAGAAAATTGAAGTTTTGGTGACATGAATTATCAGATAACAGAGCTTGAAGCTGACAGAGCAGGTAGAAATTTATGGGGAAATCCCAGCAGCAAGAGAAGTACAAAGAGGCTAACCCCCAAAATCTGAGCATTAATTCTGTCCAAATCTTTGGCTGACCATTAAACTTCATAGGAGAGGAGAGACCCTCCCCAAAAGCTGAGCTGAAAAGCAGTATTTGGTAGCTGAAAGAACCAAGCAGAGATATGAACTGCTGTACCTTGTAGGAGAGACAGTGGTTTGCAGTTTGAGTCTAGACCAATTAACTGCCTATTAGAAGGAAAATCCAATTATCCTCAGCAGAACATAACATTATCCAGAGTTATTATAACACATTATTATACTGTCTATTTTTTGACTGAAATCACTAGTGGAAAGAAACCAAACCCAAAAATGTGATTCATATTCAGTCAACAGGAAGTGACTCAAAGTGGGCCCAGATGTTGGATTTAACAAAATCTTTCAAAGCAGCTAATATAAATATGTTCAAAGAACTAAAGGAAAAAATTTTCAAAGAATTAAATGAAATGTGTCTTAATGAGTGAATGTATCAGATTGGTGAGAGCAGAAGAAAGAATTCATGAACGTGAAGATAAATCAGTAGAAATTATTCATTTGAAAAAATAAGAGGAAAAGGTTGAAGACATCACAAATTGAGTCTTGGATATCTGACTATATAATGATGTTAAACATTGTTGTCGTTGTTGTTCAGTTGCTCAGTCATGTCTGACTCTTTGCGACCCCATGAAGCACGCCAGGCTTCCCTGTCCTTCACCATCTCCCAGAGCTTGCTCAAACTCATGTCTCTTAAGTCGTTGAGGCCATCCAACCTCATCCTCTGTTGTCCCCTTCTCCTCCTGCCTTCAATCTTTCCCAGGCTCAGGATCTTTTCCAATGAGTCAGTTCCTTGCATCAGGTGGCCAAAGTATTGGAGCTTCAGCTTCAGCATCAGTCCTTCCAGTGAATATTCAAGGTTGATTTCCTTTAGGATTGACTGGTTTGATCTTACAGTCCACAGGACTCTCAAGAGTCTTCTCTAACACCACAGTTCAAAAGCATCAATTCTTTGGTGCTCAGTCTTCTTTATGATGCCACTCACATCCATACATGACTACTGGGAAAACCATAGCTTTGACTAGACAGACCTTTCTTGGCAAAGTAATATCCCTGCTTTTTATATGCTGTCTAGGTTTGTCATAGCTTTTCTTCCAAGGAGCAAGCGTCTTTTAATTTCATGGCTGCAGTCACCATCTGCAGTGATTTTGGAGCCCATGAAAATAAAACCTGTCCTGTTTTCATTGTTTCCCCATCTATTTGCCATGGAATGATGGGACCAGATGCCATGATCTTTGTTTTTTGGAATGTTGAGTTTTANTCTCTGATTCCTCTGCCTTTTCTAAAACCAGCTTGAACATCTGGAAGTTCATGGTTCATGTATTGCTGAAGCCTGGCTTGGAGAATTTTGAGCATTACTTTACTAGCGTGTGAGATGAGTGCAATTGTGTAGTTGTTCGAGCATTCTTTGGCATTACTTTTCTTTTGGATTGGAATGAAAACTGACCTTTTCCAGTCCTGTAGCCAGTGCTGAGTTTTCCAAATTTGCTGACATATTGAGGCAGCACTTTCACAGCATCATCTTTTAGAATTTGAAATAGCTCAACTGGAATTCCATCACCCCCACTAGCTTTTTCGTAGTGATACTTCCTAAGGCCCACCTGACTTCACATTCCAGGGTGTCTGGCTCTAGGTGAGTGTGAGTGGTCACACCTTCATGATTATCTGGATTGTGAAGATCTTTTTTGTACAGTTCTTTCTTCTGTGTATTCTTGCCACATCTTCTTAATATCTTGTGCTTCTGTTAGGTCCCTACCATTTCTGTCCTTTATTGAGCCCATCTTTGCAAGAAATGTTCCCTTGGTATCTCCCTTAAGAGACCATAACTGCGGTGGGTAAGAATGGCACAATTTGTGGCTTCTTTTTCTTGGTGGAATTCCCCAATCTCATGTGGTAGAAAACCCATAGTCTTCCCAACTTGAGGTGGCAAAGTTCAAGGAGTCTGACAAAAGAAAAAAAAGAACAAAAGCAGGCAAAAATGTGAAGCATCCTATCCTTGAAAGACAAATACACTGGCAAAAATTTGAGTTTTTGCATTTTTTGACTAAGTGCCTTTTGTTATTATGCATACCCATAGTGGCAGAAAATTGAAGTTTTGGTGACATGAATTATCAGATAACAGAGCTTGAAGCTGACAGAGCAGGTAGAAATTTATGGGGAAATCCCAGCAGCAAGAGAAGTACAAAGAGGCTAACCCCCAAAATCTGAGCATTAATTCTGTCCAAATCTTTGGCTGACCATTAAACTTCATAGGAGAGGAGAGACCCTCCCCAAAAGCTGAGCTGAAAAGCAGTATTTGGTAGCTGAAAGAACCAAGCAGAGATATGAACTGCTGTACCTTGTAGGAGAGACAGTGGTTTGCAGTTTGAGTCTAGACCAATTAACTGCCTATTAGAAGGAAAATCCAATTATCCTCAGCAGAACATAACATTATCCAGAGTTATTATAACACATTATTATACTGTCTATTTTTTGACTGAAATCACTAGTGGAAAGAAACCAAACCCAAAAATGTGATTCATATTCAGTCAACAGGAAGTGACTCAAAGTGGGCCCAGATGTTGGATTTAACAAAATCTTTCAAAGCAGCTAATATAAATATGTTCAAAGAACTAAAGGAAAAAATTTTCAAAGAATTAAATGAAATGTGTCTTAATGAGTGAATGTATCAGATTGGTGAGAGCAGAAGAAAGAATTCATGAACGTGAAGATAAATCAGTAGAAATTATTCATTTGAAAAAATAAGAGGAAAAGGTTGAAGACATCACAAATTGAGTCTTGGATATCTGACTATATAATGATGTTAAACATTGTTGTCGTTGTTGTTCAGTTGCTCAGTCATGTCTGACTCTTTGCGACCCCATGAAGCACGCCAGGCTTCCCTGTCCTTCACCATCTCCCAGAGCTTGCTCAAACTCATGTCTCTTAAGTCGTTGAGGCCATCCAACCTCATCCTCTGTTGTCCCCTTCTCCTCCTGCCTTCAATCTTTCCCAGGCTCAGGATCTTTTCCAATGAGTCAGTTCCTTGCATCAGGTGGCCAAAGTATTGGAGCTTCAGCTTCAGCATCAGTCCTTCCAGTGAATATTCAAGGTTGATTTCCTTTAGGATTGACTGGTTTGATCTTACAGTCCACAGGACTCTCAAGAGTCTTCTCTAACACCACAGTTCAAAAGCATCAATTCTTTGGTGCTCAGTCTTCTTTATGATGCCACTCACATCCATACATGACTACTGGGAAAACCATAGCTTTGACTAGACAGACCTTTCTTGGCAAAGTAATATCCCTGCTTTTTATATGCTGTCTAGGTTTGTCATAGCTTTTCTTCCAAGGAGCAAGCGTCTTTTAATTTCATGGCTGCAGTCACCATCTGCAGTGATTTTGGAGCCCATGAAAATAAAACCTGTCCTGTTTTCATTGTTTCCCCATCTATTTGCCATGGAATGATGGGACCAGATGCCATGATCTTTGTTTTTTGGAATGTTGAGTTTTAAGCCAACTTTTTCACTCTCTTCTTTCACCTTCATCAAGATGCTCTTTAGTTCCTCTTTGCTTTCTCCCATTAGGATGGGGTCTTCTGCATATCTGAGGTTATTGATATTTCTCCCAGCAGTCTTAGTTCCAGCTTGTGCTTCATCCAGCCTGGCATTCCACGTGGTGTATTCTGCATATACATTAAATAAGCAGAGTGACAATATACAGCCTTGATGTACTCCTTTCCCAGTTTGGAAGCAGTACATTGTTTCATGTCAATTTCTGATTGTTCCTTCTTGACCTGCATACAGGTCTCTCAGGAGGCAGGTGAGATGGTCTGTTATTCCCATCTCTTTAAGAATTTCCCACAGTTTTCCAGTTTGTGCTCCACATAATCAAAGGCTGTAGTATAGTCAATGAGGCAGAAGTGGATGTTTTTCTGGAATTCTCTTGCTTTTTCCATGATCCAACAGATATTGGCAATTTGATCTCTGGTTCTTGTGTCTTTTCTAAATCCAGCTTGAATATCTGGAAGTTCTTGGTTCACCTACTGTTGATGCCTAGCTTGGAGAATTTTGAGCATTACTTTGCTAGCATGTGAAATGAGTGCAGTTGTATGGTTTGAACATTCTTTGGCACTGCCTTTCTTTGGGATTGGAATGAAAGCTGACCTTTTCCAGTCCTGTGGCCACTGCTGAGTTTTCCAAATTTGCTGGTATATTGAGCACAGCATTTTCACAGCATCATCTTTTAGGATTTGAAATAACTCAGCTGGAATTCCATCACTTCCAGTAGCTTTGCTCATAGTGATGCTTTCTAAGGCCCACTTGACTTCACATTCCAGGATGTCTGGCTCTAGGTGAGTGATGACACCATCGTGGTTGTCTGAGTCATTAAGATCTTTTTTGTTAAACATAATGTGTGATATATTAGTATACTACATATCATAAAAGTTTTAATATTTGACCAAACCAGGTAGTGGGAATATAAATGTTACTGAAGAGCATAAAAGCAATTGCTGTTGTATGAAACTATCTTTATAAAAATTAAATTCATTGAAGTATAGTTTACATTTAATAATATATGTACATATTAACTATATAATTTGATGAGTTTTGGCAAATATATTAAATATGTATCTACCACCATCAACAAGGTACAGAACATTTTTCTCACCCTGATGTGCTTGTGCTGTTAATTCAGCTGCCGGGTAATCCCTCTGACCTCAAGTAATCTCTGCTCTTTCAGTTACTTTTTTAGAATTTCATATAATAGAATCATAATTTTTCTCATGGTTTATTCATATTCTTTTCCATTATGGTTTATTATAGGATACTGAATATAGTTCTCTTGTTGTTTATCCATTCTATATGTAACAGTTTGCAACTGTTAGTTCCAGACTCCAAATCCATCCCGCACCCTGTACTCCTTTCCCCTTGGCAACTGCAAGTCTGTTCTCTAGGTCTATGAGTCTCTGTTTCATGGATATGTTCATTTGTGTTGTATTTTAGATTCAACATATACATGATATTATAGTATTTGTCTTTCTCTGTCTGACTTACTTCACTTAGTATGATAATCTCTAGTTGCATCCAGGTTGCTGCAGATGGCATCAGTTCATTCTTTTCCGGGCTGAGTAGTGTTCCGTTAGCTCTTCTTTATCCATTCATCTGTCAGTAGACATATATTTAGATTGTTTCCCTGCCTTGGCTATTGTGAATAGTGCTGCTATAAACATAAGGGGCATATATCTTTTCAAATTATAATTTTTCCTGGATATATGCTCAGGAATGGGGTTGCTAGATCATACGGTAATTATATTTAGTTTTTTGAGGTGCCTCCATACTATTCTGCATAGTGACTGTACCAATTTACCTTCTCACCAACAGTGTAAGGGCTTCCCTTTTCTCCACACCCTCTCCAGCATTGGTTATTGGTTGACTTTTTAGTGATGGCCATTCTGACCAATGTGAGAACTCTCACCTCCTGATCTTTTCCTGTGCTCAGTTGCTCAGTCACGTCTTAGCAGCTACATGGACTGTAGCCCTCCAGGCTCCTCTGTGTATGGAAGAATACTGGAGTGGGGTGCCATTTCCTACTCCAGAGTATCTTCCCATCCCAAGAATCGAACTTGTGTCTCTTACATCCCCTGTATTGGCAGGTGGATTATATCACTATCGCCACCTGGGAAGCCCACCCTTAACTTTAGTTTTCACTGGGATCCAGTCAACAATCTTTGATCTTAGAGGAGGAGTTTAAAAGTTTTTCTTTTGTTTCTTGTCCATTTTACCTACTTAAGAGTTCTGGAATCCCCAGAGTGGGGTTAAGCCGAGGAGGTCATGCTCTTTGGCCTAACTGTTGCCGCAAATAATTGCTAGTCATATATCTCAGGGTAAATTTTTCTAGCCCCTTAAATACATATATTTTAAAACTGGGGTAAGTAGAAAAGACTTGTTTGGCTTTTAATATTAGGGACTAGAGGGAAGGATCCCTTTTGGCCCATTTAAACTGAGGGTAGTATAGTAAGGGGCTTCCCCAGTGGCTCAGCAGTAAAGAATCTACCTGCAATGCAGGAGATGCAGGAAGACGTAGATTCGACCCCTGGCATGGGAAGATCCCCTGGAGCAGAGCATGGCCGCCCACTCCAGTGAGCCTGGTGGGCTACAGTCCATAGGATCACCAAGAGTCAGAAACGACTGACGGGACTGAGCACAGCACAGTGTCATAAAATCAAATCTTGTTTTCATCACATAAGTGTCCATTTTATTTCTCCCATTTTAAATAAGCATCTAAATATTTCTTAACTCCTTTTAAAATTTACCTTGTAGAAAGTAATAGCTAGACTTTCCTTTCAAGTTTTTTGTTAACATTGATTACTCTAATACTCTTGTTAGCATCTGTAAGACCCACTGAGGGAAAGCAAAGAATACAAATGAAGCTTCTCAAACAGGTTTTTCTTATTTGTTTACTTACTTTGTTTTCCTAGACTGTAATGAATGTGTCTACACTGATCATCAAGGGGTTCTGAAGTCTTGATATCTTGTACTTTTTCATGGAATCATTTTAGATTGCTTTCTATACCTGTAGACATCTTTCTAAAAGTTATTACAAATAACACGAGTTTCTCTTGTACCTATTTCTTAACTAAACCTGAGATAGGTCCACTCTTTAAACATGGCTTATACTTTATAGGGCTTCCCTGGTGGCTCAGATGGTAAAGCGTCTGCCTGCAGTGCAGGAGCCCCGGATTCAATCCCTGGGTTGGGACGCTCCCCTGGAGAAGGAAATGGCAACCCTGTCCAGTACTCTTGCCTGGAAAATATCATGGACTGAGGAGTCTGATGGGCTGCAGTCCATGGGGTCGCAAAGAGTCAGACACGACTGAGCGACTTCACTTTCACTTCACTTATACTTTATTCACTAGAGCAGAGACTCAGAGCTACAAACACAAGTTTTATGAATAATTCAGACTTCTGGGCTTAGGAAGCAAATAATACAAGTAAACAGAGCAAGAATAATTATTCTGAAACACTGAAAATTCTTAATATGTGCATTTGCTTGCTACTTTGAGACAACAGTCAAGAGTGAAGTTAGAGAACAGAATCTGTTTTCCAGACTGAAACAGGGAATGTTGATGTGGCACTTAACCTGTTGATTTGAAACCAATGAGCTAAACTATGGTTTATCCATGGTTAACTACCCATAAATAATTACCCTTATGTATCTGCTACTTTACCCATTCCTCTGTCTTCAATAACCAACCATATAATGAATAATTGAAACTTGGCTCAGTGAATTTTTAATGATTGCTTATTGCCTTCCAAATGACTGCATTAGAAAAACTGTCAGGTTTGGATATATGTTTTTTGAATCCTAAGTTGTTGAGAAGTATGATTTAGCTTACAGAGCAATTGCATGTGTGAATAAAATATTAATTTCTGGAGAATATTCTTCCATTTAGCCAACAGATATATACATTTTAATAGTGAGATACATTATCAGCATTCATATGTGAACAACATGAATTTTTATTGATAATTTTGACTCAATTATGACTCAAATATAAATTATATAATATGAATTATTTATTTACATCTGGTTTTTTGGTCAATGCATAAATTTCATGATGTGGAATTAAATGCTAGCATCTCAAAATTATGTAATTATTTATGTTGGGCCTTAGTAGACAAAATTTAACATATTAGGATGATACTTGATGTTAGTTGTAAGATAACGGAGGGCAGGTGGACAATACTAACTGGTTCTTTTGAGTTAGGAATTAAGTTAAAAAATTTTTTTTCTAAACATCTCAGACAAGCTAAATATGAGATGCAAGACTTGTAGTGAATTTAGAGTTATAAATATGCAGTATAAGCTCTTCAGATATACTAAAGGATTGTTTTTGGCTTTAATACTTAATATGCTATTTAAGCAGAATAGAGGGCATATAGCTTACTCAGTGATACATGAAAATATTCATTTTAACAGGTAAACATTGGGAAGATGGATTCACCCATTGAAAAGTGGAACCTAATAATTGGCAACTTGGCTTTAAAACAGGTAAGTGATATGTATATGGGTACACACACACATGTATTTATGAACAAATGATAGAATAAATGGATAACTTCTGAGAGTTTTCTTTTTCTAGAAACATATTTTTCTAAATATGGAAAATGTATAACATACAAAATATAGAGTAAATAAAAAAAATATTTTCTCCCATATGTAATAGAGCCAGAATTTGAGTTAATATGTGTACAAATAAATATGTAGCACTTCATTGCTTAGATGCTATTTTTCTTTGACTTTTTAAAAGTAGATCCTCTAATTAAATTTAGCTCATTTTTATATGATAGGATGTGTAAGCTGAATTTTCCTTAATTTGTTAATATTATCAGTGTTAATACAAATGAGCACATTAAATTGTCAATTATATATAGATTATCTACAGGTCTTTCTAATCTCAGGGGAATATCTCTTTCTCTCCCACTACCCGCTGCTATCCCCAAGACANCTAATTAAATTTAGCTCATTTTTATATGATAGGATGTGTAAGCTGAATTTTCCTTAATTTGTTAATATTATCAGTGTTAATACAAATGAGCACATTAAATTGTCAATTATATATAGATTATCTACAGGTCTTTCTAATCTCAGGGGAATATCTCTTTCTCTCCCACTACCTGCTGCTATCCCCAAGACACAAGACTGCAGCCCTCAGCACCTCTTTAGCAAATCTGAGTTTATGAAGTGCTTGCTAATTAAAAAAAAATTTTTTTTTTTAATTTGGCTGCGCTGTGCAGCATGTGGGTTCTTAGTTCCCCTGCTAGGGATCAAACCTGTGCCCCCTGCATTGGAAGGACAGAGTTCTAACCACTAGACCATTGGAGAAGTCTGGCTCAACTAATTTTAACATTAGGTCAACTCATACATAATGTTGAGAACATGGTTGCAAAAAACAACTTTCATGTAATGTTCAAGGACAAAGAAATAAAGGCAATTTGGGGATATAGGCTTTTAAAAGGTATCTGTGTTTCTAAGATCACAGGGTTAGAGACAAGAAAATTTGAAATCTAGTCTCAGCTCTAGCAATCACCAGCTATATAATGTTTGTTAATTTAGCCTTTCTTCTCTGTTTCATTTTCCTCTTCATTTCCATAGTATTGCAATAGAGATACCCAAGGTCCTTTTCAGCTTGAAACTGTAGGAATCTATGCTGGAGTAGTGACCAATATATCCAACAACCAGCAGGCTACTTATAAATTAATAAATGAAAATTTGAAAATATATCCTATTTTATTCTTTAAGCACCCTAAACTCTTACTAAGTAATATGAGTTAGACTATAAATTATTCTAATAATTTTCTACCTCCACTTTTGTTTTCTTAAGAAGTGCTCATCCTTTTGAAAATTTATTTATTTATTTATTTATGGCTGTGCTGGGTCCTCACTGCTGTGTGGGCTTTCTTTGTTCACAGCAAGTGGGAGCTCCTCTCTAGTTGCGGTGTGCGGGCTTTGCATTGCAGTGGCTTCTCTTATTGCAGAGCACAGACTCTAGGTGTGCAGACGACAGTAGTCGTGGCTCATGGGCTTGTGCGCTCGTCAGCATGTGGGATCTTCCCAGGCCAGGGATGGAGCCCCTGTCCCCTGCATTGCAGGCGGATTCTTAACTACTAGACCACCAGGGAAGTCCCCATCTCTGCTTTTAACTTTCCTTTTACTCTTACCCCTTTACTCTTACTCTTCCTTTACCCTTCCCTTGCCATCTTCTCTTCCATAACTGTTGGTCAGGATGAGAGCTAGAGATGGCTGGGGTTTCACTGGTCCTATCATAATAGCTGCCACTGCCTGACGTCTGTGTCTTTGTCTCACTCCACCGAGGATGCATGAGAAACGGGGAACCCCACACTGGCTCATGAGGACCCAGCTGGTATAAGCCAGTGCGGCAGCAACTGGTTGGAGTCTAGTTACCCGTAGACAAAAGCAGAGGGGAGAAGATAAGGTCAGGTGGGGGGTGACAGTGGTGCCATCTCTGAAGCTGTATCTGCTCCAGCTTGTGAGGGAGTAGACGGCTGGCTGGGGGACTAGGGCGGGCTGGCAGAGCTCCTCTGACTTGAGGCTGGCTGTGGAGGGCAGGGGTGGGGAGGGATGAGAAGGACAGAGGCACCTCATGCTGGCATTAGCTGGTGTGCGTGTTCTTCTGACTATTAAATGGGATCCCAAGCAGATGACCATCACAGAATTTCTTCACAGTTGTACACAGTGGCCACCTCAACCTGTCCATAAATTGTCAAATAAAGTAGGTATTTATTTATTTATTGGGAACCCCAGAGTTCCCAATCTCATTGAAGAGTCATTCCCTCACCAGGATAGGTGTATCCTGTGTTCAAGTCTGTTTAGGCCCGTGACTCCTGTTAACCTCCCCAGCTCCTCCTTAACCTGGAGTTTGCCCTTCTCTTGGGTATAACTGGGTGTTTCCTTTGCAGGTTACACAATAGGACTTCTTTATCTCAGCTGTGTGTGTGTTACAATGTCTTCCATAGGCTCCCTAGTTCTGTATTTCATTTCCAAGAAACAAAAACTCTGCATTTTATTTCTAAGAAAAACCTTGGAGTCACAGTATTAGAATTTAAATTATTAATTTTTATCACTTTTACATATATTATTTACTAACCAGTATCAGACATTACCTTGTCCACAAAGGTCTGTCTAGTCAAGGCTATGGTTTTTCCAGTAGTCATGTATGGATGTGAGAGTTGGACTATAAAGAAAGCTGAGTGCTGAAGAATTGATACTTTTGAACTGTGGTGTTGGAGAAGACTCTTGAGAGTCCCTTGGACTGCAAGGAGATCCAGCCAGTCCATCCTAAAGGAGATTAGTCCTGGGTGTTCATTGGAAGGACTGATGTTGAAGCTGAAACTCTAATACTTTGGCCACCTGATGCGAAGAGCTGACTCATTTGAAAAGACCCTGATGCTGGGAAAGATTGAAGGCAGGAGGAGCAGGGGACAACAGAGGATGAGATGGTTGGATGGCATCACCAACACAATGGACATGGGTTTGGGTGGACTCTGGGAGTTGGAGATGGACAGGGAGGCCTGGCATGCTGCAGTTCATGGGGTCACAAAGAGTCTGACACGACTGAGCGACTGAGCTGAACTGAACCAGAATCAGAATGCCGAAGTATCTTAACAACTGGTACTAGCATAGTGATGCTTGCGGCTTGACTCTCAGCACTAGATCTGCTGCAATGAAAGCTCTGGGACTGGAATCCAGGCTGTCTGCACTTGCCAACCTGGCTTTTCCATTAATTTACTCTATGACAAAATCAGAATATTGGGCTTTTCAGCTGGAGCCCTGGATTTCAGTACGTGGATTAGCTTCAAAGAGTCTCTGAGCACACAGAAATTCTGCTGAAAATTTTGACTACATTTGTGTTTTCATGGAGCGAAGAATCTATAAAACTTTCACCAGATTGTCAAAGGAGTCCGTGACACAAATACAATAAGAATAGGTGAACTAGAGGTGCCTTTAGGGTTTCTTTTGGTTCTAGCATTAGTCTAATGTGATTCTAAGAGTTCACAGTGTGACTTCTTTTAATTGCTTTTTTTTTTGAGGGTTGCTTTGTGCTGCCACTGTGGAAAGTACTTTATATATTCATGTAATTAATTTAAATACAAAAATAACCCCTCCATGTTCAATATTACCATTTTTCAGGTTAGGAGCTGAAGTTTTTAATAGCTATTTGTGAAGTTATTTTTTAATGTCTGCCTTTCCCATTGACCAGGAGCTCTGTGAGAGCAGGGAATAAATTTGTTTTGACCACTGTTGTAGCCTAACACCAAGCATAGCACCATGTATATAGTAGATCCTAAATTGATGCTTGTTGAATAACTTACCACAAGATTAAGTGGTATAGCTAGGAATGAAACCCTTATCATTTGATTATAGAATTCAGTCTCCTGCCAATATTGCCTCAAGAGTCAGACTTAAGCTACATGGATTGGGTACTTTTCAGTCTTAAGGTTGGATTTCACCACCAAAATCACTTAAGATGCTTGTTGAAAATACATCCCTAAACTCCATTCCATACCTACAGCTATCAGATCAGGGCACTTTGAGAACCCACTCCTAAGGTTGGTATTTTCTTAGATGATCTATGGATTTCACCACCAAAGTCACTTAAGATGCTTGTTAAAAATACATCCCTAAACTCCATTCCATACCTACAGCTATCAGATCAGGGCACTTTGAGAACCCACTAGCTTAGGGAATAGTAAAACTAAAATGTAGTAGCTTCTTCAAAAGGTAAGGCAACTCAGTTGCCATATATAATACTTTCTTTTGACTCCTCATATGCCTGTTGACATCATCAAAAAAAAAATGTGTTTTCTCAATGAATAATTCAGTTGGGTTTTATTAAATATTTTTTTAAGGTTCAAGCAACAGTAGTTGGCTTCCTAGCAGCTGTGGCAGCAATTATATTGGGCTGGATTCCAGAGGGAAAATACTATCTTGATCATTCCATCCTCTTGTGCTCTAGCAGTGCAGCAACTGCCTTCATTGCGTCGCTCCTACAGGGTGAGTAAATTTGTCAGTGTCTACTCTGCAGCCTCTGCTTTCTAATTATTCAGTTTCCATGTTAGCTATTTTTACTTAACTGATATTTTTTCATTATTTTAAAAAAAACAGAGAAAAGTTATCTACAACTGTTCAAATAGCTTATTTCAGATATATTTATATGTATCACATGTAAACCTTAGCATACAGAGCAAGCTTCTAAGGTTGTGTCTTGGCTTTAGGTCCCCTGGTATAGCTCCCAAACAAGACCAGGAAAATAGCCTAGAGATTTTATTTGTCTCTGTAAGTTAAATTAATTGAGAAGCTGCTTTCTGGAAATCATGCAGAAGATTTGCTAGCTTGTCATTTGAGTAACAAGTATTCCAGGAATTCTGGATTTCAAAAGCTGTCCCTCCATTAAAATTGTTTGAAGTTTCAGATTTCAAAAAAAATTCCTTTACTGTTTCTGTGGCAGTAGAAGTATAACCGTATAACTTAACAGAGCATATTGTTGGCTATAGAATGTTAAAGAGACAGAAGGTTTTAAGTTGGGATACCATTTTTATATTGATTTATTTATATGAACTTCACACTAGAGAACTAGATTATGGAATCATAATCATAAAGACTTGTTAATTTTTATTTACAATTGCCATCTTCTCATTATATATCACCAGCAAGATTAAAAATAGAATACTCTCATATTAGGTAATCTCATACAATGAAGGTAACTTTTGGGGCTAGATTCTGATAATTTGGTGGCTCAGAATGTAAAGAGTCTGCCTGCAATGCAGGAGACCCGGGTTCGATCCCTGGGTTGGGAAGATTCCCCTGGAGAAGAAAATGGCAACCCACTCCGGTATTCTTGCCTAGAAAATACTGTGGGTGGAGGAGACTGGCAGGCTACAGTCCATGGGGTTGGAAAGAGCTGGACACAACTGAGCGACTTCACTTTCTTTCTTTTCTAATAATTTAGTTAAGAGCTGACTACAAAAATATTTTCAAGCATTTTGTTTTAGTACTCAAATTATACCAAGGGTAGTATCTTGTCTTTATATAGAATTGCTGGAATTGACTGATGTTAACATGGGTAAAGCAGAGTGAAGTTATGCTATTGGAAAATTGATTTCTGGTAAGAAAAAGTGTTAAAGCATTAATACTATTACTTTAGACTCAATTGCTTCTGTTTTCTCTCTAGTTTCATTTAGAAAGAATTGTTTAAAAAATTTCAGACTAACAAGTATCTGTATTGCCTGGGATTTTTAAAACTTTAAAATTCAGATTTAAAAAATATGTATACACCTTTATTTTGAATAATGTATATTCCACTTTTATAGTAACGACCTTTATATATGTAGAGCAGATGGTATTGAACCACCTTTTGTAGGTGAGAAAACTGACTTAGGTAAGTTGGCTTGTATAATTTCATCAGCTTATTAACAGAAAAATCAGAATTAAAACCTGTTTCTTATCTCTCAACTCTTTTCCCCAGTCCATGATAGCAAAATAACTTGTTTTCAGCTGAAATTATAAATAGCATTCTGTCATAGGAGAACTTTCCACATTGATCTTTAAATGTACTAATTTTGAAAAAAAATTTATATGATCACATCTTGAATGATTATTGTAATATACATTTAAATGTTTTCCCTGCTATTATTTTTTCTATTTACAATTATATTATGGGAAAGGTAAGTCCGTAGATTGAAAAAGCCTTCAGAATATAAGACGTGAGGCATTGAACAAAATTTATACTTTTAATAATTTTGGCCTTACGGGTAGTAGGAAAAACACTGTTACAAGCTGTGTGGCCTTAAGCAAGGATTTAATTTATGCTTAGCATGTAAATTAACTAATCTTAAATTTTCTCTGTGCTGCATCCTCTTAATATGTTGGCATGAGAAAATCTGTCCAGTGTGATATAGATATGATGTTACCATTTTCCTCCCTTTGCTATATTCAAGAATATGAGGATTTAAATGTACAAGAACCCAGTCACATTTTCATCTTCTGTTGTTGTAGGTTTATAGACAGAAACTTTGGGGTTTAAGAATATCCTTTACAAAGACTGCTTCTTGTATTCTGACCTCCAGTGTTCAAAATTTAATTACTCTTCTCTTCCTAATACTTCAACACTTTTTAATAAAAAATGGGGCAAGCATTTCTGGCTACCTCTGTGTAAACAAATCTGGTTTTGTTGGCCTCCTTCTCAGTTACTATATGTGTAAATATAACTTACCTTTCTTTGACATTTTCATACTTTATTTGAGGGTTAAAATAAAACCTTTGGCTTTGTACACATGAATACATTATATCCAAGACATGCATGTTACTAAATTGGAAACTTTAATGTTATTTTACAGTAGCCTTTCAGGTCTCTAAATGCAACACTGAACTTCTCACATCTTTTGTGATCCCTACTTGGAATTTGTTGAAAGACATTTACCAAAACATTCAAGTAAAATGTTTTGTTTGCTTTAGTCAGCTTCTCTAAGCAGCCTAACGGGAACTGATGCACTGTTTGTCTAGCGTGTGTACTTCAGTATTTAGGGGAATGGATTTTCTTTAAACTGCAGCACAAAAAGTAATTAACTTTTGTTTTTCCTAGGAATAATAATGGTTGGGGTTATCGTTGGCTCAAAGAAGACCGGTATAAACCCTGATAATGTTGCTACACCCATTGCTGCTAGTTTTGGTGACCTTATAACTCTTGCCATATTAGCTTGGATAAGTGAGGGTTTGTACTCCTGTCTTGGTAAGTTGACCTGAAATTAAATATAATGCATTATTCAGAGTCTCTTTAAATAAATATTGTTGCAGCAATATCATGACTCATGATGGCCTTCATCTGTGTTGGAACTGTGGTTGAGGCTGATTAGAACAATCACTGCTACTTGCTGTACACCTACTATATGTTGTGGTTCTCACATACTTCTTTTCTTCATAAAGAATCTAACACTCTAAAAGATAAGGAATATCATCTTTGATTTGAGATGAGAAAACTGAGGGTCATAGAGGTTATGTGTATTACTCACTGTTTGTAGGAAGGTTGAATGCAAGTCTATCATAGTCTTTGAATTCTCTCCTCTGAATATGTAGCGCTGAGGCATCAACCCACAGGATTCTGAAACATGTTGCACTGTTGTCGCAGAGCATAAGGTTGTGCTTGAAACTTAGTGGTTTTCCCCCATATCAGAAACCGTGTGACAATTAATAATGGCAGCTGAAAAATCACCATGAAAATTAGCCTGAGTGTTGTGGGAATTTGAAGTTATCTTATATATGCAATTCCTGATAATAGTTATTGGGTGTTTATAGAATCTAATGAATTGTTTTAATGCAAATTTGTACTCCGGAGCTATTGTCAATGTAAATATATATGATTTATGGACATACATTTAGTGCTAAAAGTTGATTGTAGTTTCATTTTTTTAGATGCCAAATTTTTTAAAAAATTAAAATATAAACCCACAGTAATACAAAAAGAGAGAGAAAGGTAGTTTATCAGCCAAGCCAGAAGCAAACATATATTCACATATCCTCATATATTTTCATGGGTACTGGACAGATTTATGGTATACTTTAGAATAAATCTAAAAGTACATTTGATTTGAAGAAGTCAGAATCTCAGATAAATGTTTTTGAACTAAAGAAAGAGCTTTAACCTAACCAAGGCAGTGATTTTCTGCTACCTTTGGAGATATCAAGAGAAGTTTCATTTAGTATATAAAATTACCTTACAGTATTTAATGAGTGATATAAAAAAAAGCAATACTCATTAAGACAATGTATATTCAAGGAAAGTTCTCTTCTGGAAGATAAGATGTGTCTACGTGTTGTAAGGTAGAAGACAATAAATGATCAAGGACCCAAATATAAGATCTTGTTCCCATAATAGATAAAGGTATAGTATTTGCACCCTTGAGTACTCAAATTACTGTGAAGTAATTTGTAACACATTTCTCAGCTGCCTGCTAAATACCAGGGTGGTCTCCCCAGTTAAAGCCGCTGAAGAATATTCCTATAAATATGACAGTTGTTATAATGAGACAGACTAAATATTCTGATATTTCATATGATAAATCAGTTTTTGAGGAAAATCTCACTTTTAAAAGTTATTTCTAAAAATTATACAAGTGGTAAACTCTCCTTACGAAAGACTTAATCAAAATGTGTTATTCTCTAAAAATTTTAATATTTTGAGTGTTGTAGACGATAAATAGTGTTTAAGTCAGGAAATAAAAAGTGAAATATAATGATAGCAGTATAAATCATAATTTTGAAAAATAGTTTTATTATCAAATATTGCTTAGACTTTTCTAGGCCTGTGTTCTGAAAGTTGACGCGTCATAATTCAAGAGGAATTCATTAAAACAGAATCTTGTATGTTTCATCAGTATCATTTTGGTTCCTTAAAATGATATCGTTTTCATGGGCTGCTGATTGATTGCAGTCAATTTGAAGGTGTTTCTGAAGTCACTGTGCGCATTATGAGCACTAGGGGGCCTCATAGCACCAGCAGTGGGAATCCTAGGGTGTTCTGAACAGAGGTTAGAAATGGGCACCAACAGTGGGGACACATGTACACCTGTGGCTGATGCGTGTCAATGTGTGGCAAAAGCCACCACAATATTGTGATTAGCCACCAATTAAAATAAATTAATTTTTAAAAATTCCAAGATCCCCTCATGCTGCCAGGTGGGATGCCTAGCTCTGGGAAACAAAGGTTTAATTCCTGAACTATTATATGTTGGAAACACTTAGCAGTCTTTAGAGATAAAGAGAGGACTTCATGGCACCCATAGGCTTTGGTTGTAAATAGAGGCCATGGATCGTGTGGCTCTGAAAGAACCGAACACGAAGTCTCACTTAAGTCCCACTTACGAGTTTTGGATATTCGGAAATGAGTTTGACCAGCTCCCCTGGTGTCCTGGCATGCCCCCTGGCATGTGTAAAAGGCCCACTCCACAGTCATTCAATGTGCTGCCTTTCTTTCGCTCCCAATAAAATGTGCTGATTTCTGATGCCTGAAGTAAATACGGAATTTCCCCCCTTCCCGCCGATCCAGTCCTCCAAAACAAGCAAGACAAAAGAAACTAAGGCTTAAGAAAAAAAAAAAAAAACTAACCGTTGTTTACTCTTCCTGACTATTTCACACAGCCCTGGGGAAGCCTCTATTGCTTAGTGAACAGAGTTAGAGTTTAAGCCTGGTCTTCGGGCCTCTTAGAGACTTAACCTTCTCAAACTCCCAGCCGCCCCTCCCTTTCTTATATTCCAGCCAGACTCCAACGTTTACTGATTCTCATACATGCTGGTGTTTTTTGTCTTTTCTTTCCTATGTTATCCCCCTCCTNAAATGGGTGCTGTGGTAGGCTGAATAATGAATGATTGTGCTCAAAGACGTCCACATCCTGATCTCTAGAAACAGTAAAGCTGTGAATAAAAAAGATGGCAGTTTTGGGGCTTTCTTGATGGTGCAATGGTTGAGACTCTGAGCTCCCACTGTAGGGGGCATGGGTTTGATCCTTGGTTGGGGAACTAAGATCCCACATGTCATGTGACATGGCCAGAAAAAAAAAAAGATGGCAGTTGTGTGTGACAGTTCAGTGGAATTATAGCAATTTGGACCTCTTTAGCTATGTTACTTTATCTTTTATTCAGTCCATCTTCCTCTGTGAATATGTGTATGTTCTCTGCCTTTTATAACATTCACATTTTTAAAGAATATAGCCTTCACCTCCTTTTTTTTTTTTTATTGTTGGAATTTTAAAAACTTGAGCTATAATTCAATCGTGTCATAAGATGTGTATAAGAGACAGGTATTAAATAAATAGCACTTCATCACATGCTTTATTCTTTTTGAAAGCTATCCAGTTAATGTGTGTAGAAATTATTAAGGAAGTGGTGTATATATGGAAAATGGAGGACAGATATCCGTCTGAATGACTTTGCCACAGTACCTACCCAATAACCTAATAGATTGTAATGAAAAAAAAATGATCCTTTTAGAGAAGAGATAGGATAAGGAAGTTATTGGAAGGGTATACTCCCTTAGCAGAAAGTATCTAGTATCACCCTAGAAAAATAAAAAGGGCAACCTGTGGCTGGAAAAGACCTATTTCAAATGAAAANCCTACCCAATAACCTAATAGATTGTAATGAAAAAAAAAAAGATCCTTTTAGAGAAGACATAGGATAAGGAAGTTATTGGAAGAGTATACTCCCTTAGCAGAAAATATCTAGTATCACCCTAGAAAAATAAAAAGGGCAACCTGTGGCTGGAAAAGACCTATTTCAAATGAAAATAGAAGAGGAAATAGAAGGTCAGTTTACAGTGTAATCAAAGCTCTAGATTATGATATGCTTAGGTTTGACTTGCAGAGAAAATATAAAGGCATTTACTCATGCATACAGTAATGTTTAAACGTATAGTAACCTTTTTATTGGAATATAATTGCTTTACAAAGTTGTGTTAGTTTCTCCTGCACAACAAAGTGGATCAGCTATACGTATCTGTATGTATATATAGCTGGTCTTCCCTCCTGACTCAGACGGTAAAGAATCTCCCTGCAATGGAGACACGGGTTCAATCCCTGGGTTGGGAAGATCTCCTAGAGAAGAGAGTGGCTATCCACACCAGTATTTTGCCTGGAGAATTCTATGGACAGAGGCATCTGGCAGGCTACAGTCCATGGGGTCGCAAAGAGTTGGACATGACTGAGCAACTAACAAACATATATCCTCTCCCTCTTGAGCCCCCATCCCATTCCTCTAGGTCATCAGAGAACACTGAGCTCAGCTCCCTCGGCTATACAGCAGCTTCCCACTAGCTATCTATTTTACACATGGTAGTGTATATATCAGAGAAGGCAATGGCAACCCACTCCAGTACTCTTGCCTGGAAAATCCCATGGATGGAGGAACCTGGTTAAGCTGCAGTCTGTGGGGTCCTTAGGAGTTGGACACAACTGAGCGACTTCACTTTCACTTTTATGCATTGGAGAAGGAAATGGCAACCCACTCCAGTATTCTTGCCTGGAGAGTCCCAGGGATGGACGAGCCTGGTGGGCTGCTGTCTATGGGGTCATACACGGTCGGACACAACTGAAGTGACTTAGCAGCAGCAGCAGCAGCAGCTGCAGTGTATATATCAGGGGCTTCCCAGGTGGCACTAGTGTAAAGAAGCTGTCTGCCAGTGCAGGAGATGTAAGAGACATGGTTTTGATCCCTGAGTTGGAAAGATCCCCTGGAGAAGGGGATGGAAACCACTGCAGTATTCTTGCCTGGAGAATCCCATGGACAGAGGAGCCTGGCAGGCTACAATCCATGGGGTCACAGAGTCGGACATGACTGAGAGGCTAACACTTTCAGTGTGTATAAAAATATGTAGCAATCTTTAAAAGCTATTGTGTGCTAAGTCGCTTTATCCTTTAAAATGCTATTAAAAGGGTCTAAAGTTGGGCCAGTAACAGAAATAGCTGTACACAATGATTGTTGCCTTTTCTTTTTCTTGACTGCATAATNCGGACATGACTGAGAGGCTAACACTTTCAGTGTGTATAAAAATATGTAGCAATCTTTAAAAGCTATTGTGTGCTAAGTCGCTTTATCCTTTAAAATGCTATTAAAAGGGTCTAAAGTTGGGCCAGTAACAGAAATAGCTGTACACAATGATTGTTGCCTTTTCTTTTTCTTGACTGCATAATTTTAAAGGATTTTAAACACTCTTTTATTATTTATAACTATGTGCTTATATAATTCCTGTATGCACAGTGTGTATACTGATTGGAAAAATTATCAGCTTTTCTCTTTTCAGGCAAGATCTGAGCAGCAAAATATTGGCTCATTTTAACTTTAGAAAGATGGCTTAAGAAGAAATAAGCTCTAAGAACAGGAATAGCCTCAGGTTGTTACTTGGGTCCTGTGGAGGCTAACAGGGAGGCCATCTGTAATGTATTTACAAAACATTCTAGAGTATCACTGCCTTGATGTGGGGATACTCTAAAATCATTGTGCATGTCACTCTTCTGCAGAGTTCTTTAGTCCTGAACATCCCCAGTTTAGAGTGACTCCTATAAGGTCCAATTAGTGAGAAAATTCTGATGACTGTTATAAAGGGCATTTTAAAAATTGTTTCCAACCTTCCATGCCCATTTCTTTGTTTGTTCACACACAAAACAGCTAACACATAAAAATGTCACTCATAGCAGCAACATATTTAGGAAGGATTTAGGGTGAAAATAAGGAATGCCGTTAATGAAATTGGGCTTCCCTTGTGGCTCTGCTGGTAAAGAATCCGCCTGCATTGCAAGAGACCTGGGTTTGATCCCTGGGTTGGAAAGATCCCCTGGAGAAGGGAAACGCTACCCACTCGGTATTCTGGCCTGGAGAATTCCATGGACTGTATTGTCCATGGGGTCGCAAAGAGTCGGACGTGACTGAGTAACTTTAACTTCACTTCATTAATGAAACTATGTAATAATAGTTGCAAAACACCACCAGTTCAGTTCAGTCACTCATTCATGTCCAACACTTTGTGACCCCATGGACTGCAGCACGCTAGGTGTCCCTGTCCATCACCATCTCCCAGAGTTTACTCAAATCATGTCCATTGACTCGGTGATGCCATCCAACCAGCTCATCCTCTGTTATCCCCTTCTCTTCCTGCCTTCAATCTTTCCCAGCATCAGGGTCTTTTCAGATGAGTCAGCTCTTTGCATCAGGTGGTTAAAGTATTGGAGTTTCAACTTCAACATCAGTCTCTCCAATGAACACTCAGTACCAGTCTCCTTTAGGATGGACTGGTTGGATCTCCTTGCAGTCCAAGGGACTCTCAAGAGTCTTCTCCAACACCACAGTTCAAAAGCATCAATTCTTTAGCACTCAGCTTTCCTTATAATCCCACTCTCACATCCATACATGACTGCTGGAAGAACCATTGCTTTGACTAGACGGACCTTTGTTGGCAAAGTTATGTCTCTGCTTTTTAATCTGCTGTCTAGGTTGATCATAACTTTCCTTCCAAGGAGTAAGTGTCTTTTAATTTCATGGCTGCAGTCACCATCTGCAGTGATTTTGGAGCCCAAAAAAGTAAAGTCTGTCACTGTTTCCACTGTTTCCCCATCTATTTGCCATGAACTGATGGGACCAGATGCTATGATCTTCATTTTCTGAATGTTGAGTTTGAAGCCAGCTTTTCTACTCTCTTTCACTTTCATCAATAGGCTCTTTAGTTCTTCTTCTTCACTTTCTGCCATAAGGGTGGTGTCATTTGCATATCTGAGATTATTGATATTTCTCCCGGCAAATGCTACCAACAATCTAATAAAAGATGAAAGCCGTCAATAAAAAAAGGTGACAATTTTGGGGCTTCCTTGGTGGTATAATGGTTAAGACTCTGAGCTTCCACTGTCGGGGCACGGGTTTGATCCCAAGTTGGGGAGCTAAGATCCCGCATGTCATGTGACATGGCCAGAAAAAAAAAAAGATGGCAGTTATGTGTGACAGTTAAGTGCAATTATAGCAATTTGGACTACTTTAGCTATGTTAATCATTACCTTTCTGTAGTTTACATGGGATCAGTATTAATGTGTATACAGATACTTTTTAGGCTTAAAATTTCACATTTTTTCTATAGGACTGTGTTCAGTTCCATTGTTGCTATAACAAACTACTGCAACCTGTGGCTTAAAACAATAGAAATTAATTTTCTTACTGCTCTGGAAACCAAAGTTCAAGATACTTGTTTTTCAGGACTAAAATCATGGCATCAACAGGGCTTGTTCCTTCTGAAAGTTTCAAAGGGAAATCTTTCCCTTAAATGTTCCATCTTCTGGTAGCTACTAGCATTCCTTGGCTTGCAGCCATGTTACTGATCTCTGCTTCTGTGGTCACATTGTATCTTCTGTAGTCAAATTCTTCTGTACTTCCTGCCTTAAAGGACACCTGTGATTACATTAGGCCTCCCTATTTCAAAATGCTTGATTTAGTCATATCTGCAAAGCCCCTTTTGCCTTATGTGGTAACATTTACCGTTTCTAAAAATAAGTCTTTAATATTATGACATCCGGATTTATTTGGTGTTTTACAGATGTTATAATATTAAAGAATTGTTTTTAGAAAACCACTAATGACACAAGCAGCAAGAGAAACGGATTAAAAGCCAGACAGGAACTTCTGCATTAATATCAAAATCTAAAAGTGTCTAGCTTTCTAAGTCAAATACATCTCAATGATCCTGCTCAAAAATAATATTTTGCCTTGATTTCTGGGTATATCATAAATGGGTGCTGTGGTAGGCTGAATAATGAATGATTGTGCTCAAAGACGTCCACATCCTGATCTCTAGAAACAGTAAAGCTGTGAATAAAAAAGATGGCAGTTTTGGNGTGTCTAGCTTTCTAAGTCAAATACATCTCAATGATCCTGCTCAAAAATAATATTTTGCCTTGATTTCTGGGTATATCATAAATGGGTGCTGTGGTAGGCTGAATAATGAATGATTGTGCTCAAAGACGTCCACATCCTGATCTCTAGAAACAGTAAAGCTGTGAATAAAAAAGATGGCAGTTTTGGGGCTTTCTTGATGGTGCAATGGTTGAGACTCTGAGCTCCCACTGTAGGGGGCATGGGTTTGATCCTTGGCTGGGGAACTAAGATCCCACATGTCATGTGACATGGCCAGAAAAAAAAAAAAGATGGCAGTTGTGTGTGACAGTTCAGTGGAATTATAGCAATTTGGACCTCTTTAGCTATGTTACTTTATCTTTTATTCAGTCCATCTTCCTCTGTGAATATGTGTATGTTCTCTGCCTTTTATAACATTCACATTTTTAAAGAATATAGCCTTCACCTCCTTTTTTTTTTTTTATTGTTGGAATTTTAAAAACTTGAGCTATAATTCAATCGTGTCATACAATTGATGTTTAAAAGTATACAATTCAGTAGTTTTTGTCATATTTATAAGATTGTGAAACCTATTGTCTCATTCTGGAACATTTTCATCACCCTCCCCCCAAAAATAACTTTAGCAGCCACTTCCTATTCCACCCCACCCGCCCCCAGCACTGGCAACCACTAATATAGTTTCAGTCTCTATGGATTTGCCTATTCTAGACTTTTCAAAAAATGGAATCATACAATATGTGACCTTTTATATTCTATTTCCTTCTGTTAGTATGTTTCTAAGGTTCATGCTTTATCAAGAAGCAGTACTGAATACCAAGTAGTACTAGATAATATTTCATCATATGGACTAGTAATATGGCTGAATAATACTCCATTGTATGGATATATCACATTTTGTTTATCCATTTACCATTAGATGAACATGTGGGTTGCATCCACTTTTTGGCTATTATGAATAATGCTACTTTGAACATTGTTGTATGCATTTTTGTGTGAACATATGTTTGCTGTTCTATTGACATATACCTAGGTGAGGAAGTTCTAGGTCATATGATAGGTCTAACTTTTTGAGGAACTGCTCACTCATTTTTTATTTCTTTCCTGAGAAATTCTTCCCCCTCTTTGAAAATTCAGGGCAGTGATTCCGGGGTTAGGATGGTGAGTGTTTTTTTCAATTTCAGATGTCCTTCCAGAGATCTGTGTTTGAGAATAAATTGAAAGCCTGGCATGGTGCTCCTCTCTTGACCTGAAAATGAAATACGAAGATGATCTGACCTAGCAGGATAGTTCTTTTCATTTGTAGTTAGTGGGTTTTAATCCTTTTAGTTTTCTGTTTAAGTCTATAAAGAGATTGTTGGCAACCTTAGTTGTTTTAGGAGTTAAGAATGGTTCTTAATTTGAATGTTATTTATCTCTTCTAATGGCTTAGCAAGGAGAGCTGGGAATGCATCCAATAGAGGTTTTTCATCTTTTAAAAAACTATGGAGAAAATTGCTCTATATGTAGCATTAGTCATATCCTTTCAAGTGGAAGAAAATATTTAATATTTAATGAATTTTGTTAGCATAATTATTTTGAAGATGTGATGGCAAACCCAGCTAAAACCATGGGTATAAAATTTGTTTGGGCTTTATTTTAATATTTATAGTAATTGTTCCTACCTGATTGGAGAAAAATGAATTTCTAATTCAAATGCTTAATCATAGGTGAGGAGATATTGAAATATCTTAAGGAGATGATAAAATATAAGATTTAATCCAAATAAGGGTATGAATAACAGTTGAAGAATTTTGTGAAATGTCAGAAAAGGGCTGGTAGGCTACAAAGAGTCGGACACGACTGAGCGACTGAACTGAACTGAACTGAGGCTACAAAGACGGTGAGATCAACTCTGTCTTTAAGTTATGAAGTCTCTATTATACAAGTATTATACAAGTATTAGAATCCTTGAGAAAAATCCAGGAATGCCTTAGCTAAAATCTCTGATGATAATAATAAAAGCTTTATCAGCTAGAATGATATTACCAAAAATGTCTTGAGATGATGCAACTGTTTCAAGAATGGGTAGGCAAACTTTTAACCCTAAGGAGATTTAGAACTCAGCTTAAAAATATTTGAGAATCGAAATTATGGTATGAATGATTTTATGCTAACAAAGCAGTACTTATTTTAAAATATACTTGATTCTTAAGCCATTACAGTAACATGTCAGTCTTTTGATTCCATTTTAAATTTTATAATTATGTTATTAATTTATCCTTATAATTGTCAAATAGAAATCTTACCAATGTTGTATACATTGTATGAATATTTATGAAAGCATAAGACTTAGCGTATTTATACATTTGTTCGATTTAGCCAGATTACTTTAAGTACTAGCAATCTTTTGTGAGATAAATGAAATGCGTAAGTAGAATATCTCAGGGTATTTAACTAAGTTTATAAATGCAACCAAATATAATTTCAAACTCTTAAAAATAATCTTTGGTTGGATGTTAGACATTATTAATGTAATGTTAAGTGCTTGACTTTTTTCCTACAAAGTATTAGACTGTGTTTTTTTTTCTTTAAAAAAGCTGTAGTTAATTTACAATGTTATGTTAGTTTCAAGTGTACAGCAAAGTGATTCAGTTATACATATATATCTATATCTATCTATATATATATATACACATACAGATGTTCTTTTTCAGATTCTTCTCCATTAGAGGTTATTACAAGATACTGAATATAGTTCCCTGTGCTATATAGTAGGTCTTTGTTGTTTTCCTGTTTTATGCACAGCAGTGTGTGTACAGGAGAAGGAAATGGCAACCCACTCCAGTATTCTTGCCTAGAGAATCCCGTGGACAGAGGAGCCTGGTGGGCTGCTGTCCATAGGGTCGCACAGAGTTGGACACTACTGAAGCAACTTAGCAGCAGTAGCGGCAGCCTCAGTGTGTGTATATTGATATCAAACTCCTCATTTATCTCTCCTCTATCCCCCATCCCCTCTTTTTGGTAAACATGTTTGTTTCATATGTGTGTCAATCTGATTCTGTAAATAAGTTCATTTGTGTCATTTCTTTAGATTCCACATATAAGTGATGTCATGTGACATTTGTCTTTCTGTATCTCAATATGATAGTTTCTAGGTCCATCCATGTTGCCGCAAATGACATTATTTCATTCTTTTTGTGGCTGAGTAATAGTCCATTGTATATATGCATCACATCTTCTTTAACCATTCATCTGTTGATGGACATTTAGGTTGCTTCCATGTCTTGACTGTTATAAATAGTGCTACTGTGAACACTGGGTTGCATGTATCTTTTTGAATTAGAATTTTCTCTGGGTATATGTCTAGGAGTGGAATTGCAGGATCATATGGTAGTTCTATTTCTAGTTTTTTTAAGGAAACACCGTACAGTTCTGCATAGTGGCTGTACCAATTTAACATTCCCACTAGTGTAGAAGGGTTCCTTTTTCTCCACATTCTCTCCAGCATTAATTGTTTATAATTTTTTTGATAATGGCCATTCTGATTGGTATGAGGTGATACCTCATTGCAGTTTTTATTTGCATTTCTGTAATAATTAGTATGTGATCATCTGTATGTCGGAGAAGGCAATGGCAACCCACTCCAGCACTCTTGCCTGGAAAATCCCATGGACGGAGGAGCCTGGTAGGCTGCGGTCCATGGGGTCGCACAGAGTCGGACACGACTGAAGTGACTTAGCAGCAGCAGCAGCATCTGTATGTCATCTTTGAAGAAATGTCTATTAGGTCTTTTGTCCATTTTTTGATTGTTTGTGTTTTGGATATTAAACTGTTTGAGCTGTTTGTATATTTTAAAAATTAATCCCTTGTCAGTTGCATCAGTTTCAAATATTTTCTTCCATGCTGAGGATTGTCTTTTCATTTTTTTTATGATTTCCTTTGTTGTGCAAAAGCTTTTAAGTTTATAATAGGGCCCATTTGTTTATTTTTGTTTTTATTTTATTACTCTGGGAGACAGATCCAAAGAACTATTGCTGAAAAATATGTCAAAGAATGTTCTGCCTCTTTTCTTCTAGGAGTTTTGTAGTATCCAGTCTTACATTTAGGTCTTTATTCATTTTGAGTTTATTTTTGCATGTAATGTTAGAAAATGTTCTAATTTCATTCTTTTACATGTAGCTGTCCAGTTTTCCAAACACCACTTTATTGGAGAGACTGTTCTCCATTGTTTATTCTTGCCTCCTTTCATGTAAATTAATTGGCCGTAAATGCGTGAGCTTATTTCTGGGCTTTCTATTCTGTTCTATTGATCTATATGTTTGTTTTTGTGCCAGTAACATACTTTTTTGATTACTGTAACATTGTAGTATAGTCTGAAGTCTGGGAGTGTGATTCTTTCAGCTTTGTTCTGCTATCAGTATTGCTTTGGATGTTCAAGGTCTTTTGTGTTTCCACACAAATAAAATTTTTTTGTTCTAGTTTTGTGGAAAATGCTATTGGTAATTTGATAGGGATTACTTTGAATCTGTAGATTGCCTTGGGTAGTATGGTCCTTTTAACAATATTGATTCTTCCAGTCCAAGAACACAGTGTATCTTTCCATCTGTTTTATGTTGCCTTCAATTTCTTTCATCAGCATCTTATAGTTTTAATGGACTTTGTTCTTGTAGGCAACTATTTGTGGATTAGTTTGAGCCTTACAAGGCTTGGCTTTAAGCTTCATTGGAATAGATTTATAATAGGCATTACACTATTGTGTAATGAAATAAAAACAAAAATAAACAAATGGGCTTCCCTGGTGGCTCAGATGGTAAAGCATCTGCCTGCAGTGTGGGAGACCTAGGTTTGATCCCTGGGTTGGGAAGATCCCCTGGAGAAGGAAGTGGCATCCCACTCCAGTATTCTTGCCTGGAAAATCCCATGGACAGAGGAGCCTGGTAGGCTACAGTCCATGGGGTCGCAAAGAGTTAGACACGACTGAGCGACTTTACTTTTTAGTGCTACTAGTGCTACTGCTAAGAAGTGACCTTCTCTGGTCTTCACTAAATGTTTTCAGGGTTCAGATAGGCTCTCTTCTCTAGGGGTTAGATCTCAAATGACTTCTACCCCTTCGTAAACTCTGGGAATTTTTCAGTTTACAGCTCTCCCGTTATTCTTAGTCTAGCCTTGTGGAGTTCGCCCTATGCGTGCATGGCTTGGTGTTCAGTTTGCAAGCTCTTTCTCCAGTAGCTTCCTCTTCTCCAGTGTTCTGCCCTGTGAATTCCTGCTGCTTTAGACCCACTCTGTTAGAAATCTCTCTGAGCTGTGGTCTGAAGTGTGCCTTTAGTTAGAAAGTGACTCAGCAGTACAGAATCCACCTGCAGTGCAGGAAATGTAGATTCAATCTCTGGGTCAGGAAGATCCCTTGGAGAAGGAAATGGCAACCCACTCCAGTATTCTTGCCTGGGAAATCCCGTGGACAGAGGAGCCTGACAGGCGACAGTCCATGGGGTCGCAAAAGAGTCAGACATGACTGAGCGACAGTCCGCTACTTCACAGTACTTCAGGCTATTTTAGGGCTTATCTCATTTCTTTCCCCTGTCTCAGGGATCACAGAACTGTAATAATAGTCATCAGTGTCCTGAAAGCAGCTTATTATCTATCTATATATATGTAAATGTTACAGTGATTTCCGAAAACATATTTTAGATTTTGCTCAGAGATAGCATACGTCACATCTACGAAGCAAGACAAGCCAAGCCAAAGTCAGTAAGCTTTGCTGAACTCTATAGGAGAGCATAACAAGAATGAGAGGAAGATAATTGTGATCAAGTAAGACAGTCTACCATGAGAGGTATTGAACAAATCATGGCAGTCTGTTACCTAGGTATGTCACAAATAAAAGTATGTTGATGGCAATGATGATTGTGCTGACAGTAAGTGTTCAGTAAGTGTTAGCTATGTGCCACATGTAATTTAGCTATGTGCTAAATAGATAAGGAAATAGAAGTGTATAGAAGTTAAATTTCTTGTCCAAGTTAAGTTGTAACATCCAGATATGAAATGAGGACGTCTGGCCAAACTGTGGTTAATATAGTATACTATATTCTGTCTTGACATAATGAAAGTTCTGAGGAATTTCACAGTGAAAAAATCTGTTTATTAGACCTAGTATTTCATTTTTATTTTGGAGCTTGTAACACTATTTAGGATGGAGAGAATATCTGTTATCAATTGATTGGCCAGTGTTCTATGGAATGCATATGCTATAAGTCGCTGAGGGGTAAAAACAATATCCTATTGGTATGTATGGTTTGGAGATTAGAGCGCTAACTTTGGTGTCAAACAGATGTCCTTTTCTCCCAATTTTTGCCATTTCTTGGGGCTTCCCAGGTGGCTCATTGGTTAAGAATCCACCTGCCAGTACAGGAGATGCAGGAGATGAGGGTTCAATCCCTGGGTCAGGAAGATCCCCTGGAGAAGGGAATGGTAACCCGCTCCAGTATTCTTGCCTGGGAAATTCCATGGACTGAGGAGCCTGGTGGGCTACCGTCCATGGAGTTGAAGAGTTGGACATGACTGAGCAACTGAGCACACGCACACGCATGTACTCTTAAGCTCCTAAGCCTCAGTTTCTTTATAAGGTAGGAATGAGTTTCTACCTTATACGTTTAAGGACAAATGAAGTGAGATAGTGAACACAAAGCTTTTAGCACAGCACTGGGTAAATGGTAGGAGCCAAGTAAGCCTTTAACTGTTGTTTTTCTTATTGTTGTTGTTTACATCTAGGTCACATAGCTATTGCAATAAATGTTGAATTAATATATTAGTTTTCAGTTACATTATGTAACATTGTAACCTTATCTGTAGTTTTACATTTGCTTGAAAAAGGTATATATATATATATATAGCATGAGTATGTTTGATAATATATCTTCTGGTAAACTTTTAATATTCACATGTGCTACGTGGTTAGAAAAGAGACTGAAATGTTGTCTTTTTTAATTTTAGAGACATACTACTACATTCCTCCGTTAGTTGGTGTTGTTTTCTTGGCTCTAACTCCTATCTGGATTATAATAGCTGCCAAACATCCAGCCACAAGGACAGTTCTCCACTCAGGCTGGGAGCCTGTCATAACTGCTATGGTTATAAGTAGGTTAGTATTAAAGTATGTGTGTTTGTGGGTTATTATATATGCATGTATCTGTGTATATATTAAAGCAAACCAATTGCCTATTTTTATTTCTCAGGTCTGTCATTTTATATAGCCAACTCTTTATTATCCCAGGTGGTTGAGATATAAGTGACAAGGATTATTGAAATCAGTAGATGCACAGAACCTCATGTGCAGCCAGTTTCATACCTTTCCCCAAGCAAATCCTAATGAGATTGATGATTAAAATCTAGTGGTGTTTTTGTCTTTGTGTGAGTTTTAACCCGACAAGAACATTGCTTATTTTGAACAGTAAATTGCTCAGGTAAATATCAGAAAACCTTAGAAATGTACATACTGTTGGATAATTCCACTTCTAGACTCTGACAGGACTTAAAGATATACTTATGGATATATGCAAATGATTGAATTATAAGCATATTCATCACAGTGGAATTTTTAATAACAAAAAGAGAAAGAAAATAATTGTGAACAATGATTTCACTGTTCTAGTAAAGTGAAACCCAAATATTTCACCAGAAGTTGGAATGCTGTCACCAGATTGGCAGGAGGGGGCAAGGAAGGGAGTCATGAAGGGACTTCAGTGGGGAGGGAAGAGAGAGACTAAATGCTCGCCCCGCTGTTGGGTGTCATTAGGTAAATGCCTGAGATTAAAAATCATGGAATAGCAGTATAGACATGCTGTTTAGAAGTAGAAGAGTAAATGTCAGAAGAAACAGTTAAAGAAGTTAAAAAGAATTGCTAGTGGAGAGCAGGATGTGGGGTTAGGGCTAGGGACTATTTTATATGCTTTGTGGTGCTTTCACCTTTTACATGATGCATATATGTTTATTTGATAAAAATACAATTTAATAAAAGTGACACACTCGTGCCTGGAAAATCCCATGGATGGAGGAGCCTGGTAGGCTGCAGTCCATGGGGTCATGAAGAGTCAGACACAACTGAGTGACTACACTTTCACTTTTCACTTTCATGTGTTGGAGAAGGAAATGGCGACCCACTCCAGTGTTCTTGTCTGGAGAATCCCAGGGACCAGGGAGCCTGTTGGGCTGCTGACTATGGGGTCGCACAAAGTCGGACAGCACTGAAGTGACTTAGCAGTGGCAGCAGGGAAACTTTTACAATTTGAGTTTTTATTTTTTTTAAATATACATGTTTCAAAGTCTGTATATCAACATGGTAACAGTATAACTCTGAATGATGTAACTATGGTTGATTTTTATTTTATTCGTTTTGTTTGTATTTTCTATCTTTTTTATAAGTTGTATTGCCTAAGTAATACAACTATTTAAAAATGTATTTTAGCAAATGTTCCTGTTTGCTGCACAGCATTATCTATGTGTTTTGGCAGGGAGATTTATTCTTTGACACGTAACTACTTTGTTCTAGGAAATATGTATTTTTCTAAATTAGGGCTTAAAATAGTAAAATATTTCTAAGAATAACTATTTTTAGACTTTATAGTATATCGTTTTATGGGAACTCCTAGAAGAATAAGCATATTAAGCCTTTCAATTATTCAAGAACTAAAATAATAAAGATTTAATAATAAATTTAAAAAATAATTTCCTCATATTAGCTATCCAGTAGTGGGAAGTATATTGGATCTGATACTTTCACCATCAGCCCTATTCCATGACAACATATAGTTCATTTTTCTGTACTGTGGATTTAAACAACAGGACCCCATGAAATTTTGGTACCAACACTGTTTTATATAATACTAGTTAGACCAACACACTGAAGTTAACCGATTGATAATGGTCTTGGAAACAACAAAAAAAATCTCCAAGCTCCATTGAGATATCGATAGTATGTGTCTTGCCACTATATAAAAAGAAAAAAGTATGTTACTTTTCTGGACCTCTGTTCTCCAGGTCAGCTCCTCCTCTGGCTACAACTCATTATTTTAACTTAGCAATGATAAGACGCTGTCATGTACTATATCAAATGTGAACAGAATAAAAGTCATCCCTTAGTGGCTTGATTACTTCAAATGGAAAAAAATACTCTTAAAATTTTTTTTTAACTATAAAGGTAATAAAATGCACATGATTTTTAAAAAACGAATATGCAAAGAAGGATATAAAGTAACCGTGAGTCTCCTGTCAGTCTCAGCCCTAGGGATAGATATTATTAGTAATTTCTTATATGTCCTTCCAGACATTTTAGTGCATGAAAGTACTTTTTTTTTCTTTTTACAAATAGCATATGTAAATATACAGACCAGGAGAGCCTTGAAATGTGGGGCTACAGCTTATGCCATATTTTATTATCAACATTTTACTTTTGACATTGATTTTTACTGTTAATATCTTTTCTTTTTATTCAGTTTTTAAAATAGCTAAATATTTATTTTTAAAAGTAGGAGTGTTTATATACAAAAAACAATTTCAAATTAGTCCATTTCCTTTCCTCTTCCCTAAATTACATGATTTTATATCTTTCAGCATTGGGGGCCTTATTCTGGACACAACTGTATCTGATCCAAACTTGGTTGGGATTGTTGTTTACACACCAGTTATTAATGGTAAGAATTACTGTTTTATAATGATGTGGTTTCTCTTGGTATTCTTAGGTATGAACAGGAATCTTTGAATTCAGAGGTCTCTCTTTCATTTTATTTCTATCCATTTAGTAAATAAATAAATGTTATATCTATTTTGTTTTCAGTACCAAGTTGTTGCTTGTGGTAGAAATTATATTCCATGTTCTCAGTATACAGAACATATTTTTGAAAAAAACTCTTACTTTATCTTATCTCTAGGTATCAACTTAAGAGTCAAACATACTTGATTTTTAAAGTTAGTGTGCAGAATGAAAAGAAAAAGTGTTAGTCACTCATTTGTGTTTGACTCTTTGTGACCCCCATGGACTGTAGCCCCTCTGTATATGGAAACCAAAAATACTGGAGCCAGTGGCCACTCCCTTCTCCAGGGGATCTCCCGACCCAGGGACTGAACCTGGGTCTCCTGCACTGCAGGCAGATTCTTTACCATCTGAGCCACATAGGATATCTCAATAGTCTGTTATTATTTACTTTGGGTTTATCTTATATGCTATCTTACATTGTTTTGTTGCTGCCCTCATCAATTTTTGTGGCTAAATTAGATTTAGCTAGATTTAAGCATTGCTGAAGTCAACTCAGCCCATTAAAATCTATCATTCCTCTGCTGATCCTTTTCAGGTCTGCTTTTTTTTTTTTCTTATCTATAAAATGGGAATTATAATAGGTAAATTCACAAGGTTTTTCTATGAATTCCATTTTTAAAAGATAATTTTAATCCAGTCCCACTGGCTTTAGGGCTGGCTGTCATTAAACTGGATTTCATGATAACCTAAGCCAATATAATTTAAAATAATTCTACCTGGAGGAAACTATATCAGAGGATATACACATTTAATATAAATCACTTTTTATATATTTATGGATAAGAAAATAATGTTCTACAGAGGCAAATTCTCTAAAATCTAATTTCATATCTAAAAAAAAATTTTTTTTAATTATTTATTTTCCTGCATCCAGTCTTAGTTGTGGCACATGAGCTCTCCATTGTCACACACCAGTTCTCTAGTTGTGGTGTGTGGGTTCTTAGTTGTTCTGAATCGTGTGGAATCTTAGTTCCTCAACCAGGGATGGAACCCATGTCCCCTGAATTGCAAGACAGATTCTTAACTGCTCAGCCACTAGAGAAGTCCCCATATCTAAAATTTTTACTTAACATTTTAATTTTTCAGTAAATGAATAAATTTACCCTAGAGATACCCCTCCCAATTTTCCTGGTACCAGCATTCTCCCTGCCCATAAAATCATAGAACCATCTGATTCTACCTGGCTCTTCATTCTCTTTGAATAGATAATGACCAAACCTTGTCTATTTGTACATTAACATAATTTATCTGTTCATTTATTTATATAACAAGTATGTCTTACCACTAGTCCACTAATATCTCAGTCCAGCCATCAGTCAAGTAATAAAGTAGGCTTCTTGACTCACTCCCTATTCAATACAAATTGAATGTCACTAGAAGACTGGTCTACCTTAAGCATTGTTTTTATTACATCAGTTTTAAGATAATGGGATATAACAGTGATTTTCTCCTGCCTGTCCAATCAAATTAGAATTTTTCTCCCTAGCTATCAAGACTCTCCCTATATGCATACAACTATATCCTTCATCATGATTTGATTCTTGTATTGTGGCCGTACAGAGATGTAATTTTCACTGCCTGGAATTGCTACTACTTTTTCCCCCCCTATTCAAATCCTTTTCAATGACTATTATTTGATGAGTTTCCTAGGATAAATATTATCCAACAATGACTGTTAGAACTGTGTTGCCCAGCTAGAACCATGCTGCCCAGCATTTTAATGAGAAATTTAACTTAAATTACAACCCCTTTAGCAGTAAAGTTATAATTTCTCTGTGATTTCACCTTCCATAAGAAAGTTTGTTGAAGTGCTATCTTTGGAAGTCTGTGTGTGCTTTGGCATGGCAGTAAATCTTTTTTTTATTTCAGTAAGTAAACCTCTTAGTTGGGTATCACTGTAAACTCTTTCTAGTGTTAAATGCCGTTCATTAAAAACATTGATAGAGGAGTCGTTCCACGTTCCTCAGAAAAAGTGGAACTTCTGAGAATTGAATTTCATTTAAAATGTGCTAAGGCATGTACTCAGATGACCATTATATCTACTACTGTGGGCAGAAATCCCTTAGAAGAAATGGAATAGCCATCATGGTCAAAAAAAAGAGTCCAAAATGCAGTACTTGGATGCAATCTCAAAAACGACAGAATGATCTCTGTTCGTTTCCAAGGCAAACCATTCGATATCACGGTAATCCAAGTCTATGCCCCAGCTAGTAACACTGAAGAAGCTGAAGTTGAACAGTTCTATGAAGACCTACAAGACCTTTTAGAGCTAACACCCAAAAAAGATGTCCTTTTCATTATAGGGGACTAGAATGCAAAAGTAGGAAGTCAAGAAACACCTGGAGTAACAGGCAAATTTGGCCTTGGAATGCAGAATGAAGCAGGNATAGTGTTCTCCAGTGTTCTTGCCTGGAGAACCCCCATGGATAGAGGAGCCTGGCTAGCTACAGACCATGGGGTGGCAAAGAGCCAGACATGACCAAGCAACTAACACACACAAGCATTGTTTACTACAGAGCCAGATAATGTACTATATTTTGTTTTTGTGTATTTTATTTTTCTTAGGGTTAATAATCACTTCTCTTTTCATTTACCTCATTTTCTAGAAACCCATCCTTAATTTTTTCCAACCGTTCCATCTTTATTTTGGCTTTTTAGCCATGGCCTCTTGCTAAGCTCTGTAAGATTTAGTACCTCCTACTTTGAGAAATCCTAACTTAAGAGATGCATTCAAACAATTCTTTGAAAAGCTATCATATGAATTTGGCCTTCAAGGGGTTTGTAGGAGTGGGACTGGAGGATAAGTATGTGGAATTATTAATATTCCAGTCAAAAGAAACTGCATTGACAGTAATAATGTTAACCAAATTAACTGACATCTACTATGTTACCTGTATGACCAGTGTTGTTCTAAGTGCTTTACATGTAGAGATTCATTTTATTCTCACAAGTACTCTTATGAGATTTGTTTTTCTGATAGAAGTCAATGATTTTAAAAGTGAAGTACATGCAAAACAATGCATTGTTTACATAAAGCAAAGAGTAAAACCTCTGTTTTCTATGTCTACCTCATTTGTTTAAAATATTTCTTCTGTTTTTATGATAGATTTACAATAAGCATATTATCACAGTGTTAAGTAAAGTATACTTATTTATACTGAAGGACTGCATAAGCTAAAACTTTTGGAGACTACTGAGGAAAAGTATAGAGATGATAGAGCACAGAACTTAAGTCATAAAATGAAAGTAATTCGTACAGCGGATCTAACTAAAAGAAAAGATGAGAAAAGGTTAAAAGGGTAAATTAGGACCAATGTAAAAAGGCCTTAAATGCTCAACAAGAGAGACAAGAATCTACTCACAAAGTTAACAAAACCCTTGTGACCTTATTGATGTTTTAACTTTTCTATAATGATTTATAGTGCTCAAGATTTTATTAGATGTCACCTATCAAATCATCCATTCATTTATTCCTTCAGTTCAGTTCAGTTCAGTCACTCAGTCGCGTCCAACTCTTTGCGACCCCATGAATCGCAGCACACCAGGCCTCCCTGTCCATCGCCAACTCCCGGAGTTATTCCTTCAGTAAGCCTTAATTCTACTCATGATACTAGATGCAGGTATGGGCTTTAAATCCCAGGATGCATAAATTCAGGCCCCACACTCAAAGACTCACAGCCTGAAGAGAAGACTGCTGAACCAATAATTGTATTATAATGTCACGTAATATAAATAAATGCTGGAAATAGCTATGCATAATTTGCTGTCAGAGGTTGGGAAAAAAGCAACTAATCCTATCTGGGGAGTAATATTTCTCTGCTGTTCAGTGGGGACAGAAGTTATTTCAAATGCGTTTTTACTACTGGCTATCTTTATTGCTGTATATGCTATGGTCATTTATTATAATTTATTTTCTCCATGTATGTAAGTATTATGAAAAAGATGCTTTCCTCAATCTGATGGGAAATATTTAAGCGACCATTCTTTGGTCTATTAAACACACCATTTTTAGAGTAAGTTCCTATTTGTAACTTTAACCCTTTACCTCATGAATGGATTTGACATTTATCTTTACGTTTCTTTGCCAAGATAGTGTCATGCACCATTTCTCTTAAGTTAATGAAGGATATAAGACATTTTTCTGAATTTGTACAAATATTAGATTTCAACCTTATTCTCACAGTATACCTACATGTCTTTTGTTAGCCTCTGATGTAAATTCTGATTGTGGGTACATGTTCAGTCGTGTCCGACTCTGTGACCCCAGGGACTGGGGCCCTCCAAGCTCTTCTTTCCATGGGATTCTCCAGGGTTGACTACTGGAGTGGTTGCCATTTCCTTCTGGGGATTTTCCTGACCCCGGGATTGACCCCCTATCTCCGGCACTGGCAGATGTGTTTTTTACCACTGAGCCACCTGGAAAGCCCAAATTCTGATTAATAAAGTTTGAAAAACTAGAGTTAAGGAAAGAGTAATTACTAATCTCCCTGTGTCTCCAAACCTCCTCTGAAAAGTGGGAGAGATATAGACAGTCCAACTTAAATGATTTTTCAACTTTATGTTGTGCGAAAGCAAGAATGCATTCAGTGGAAACTATACATGAGGTTTTGAATTTTGATCATTTCCCAGGCTAGTGATACTTAGTATAATCCTTTCTTAAGATGTGGACAGTGACAGTGAGCCACAGTTCCCAGTCGGCTGTATAGTCATGAGGGCAACCAACCAATAAACCGATCCACTAAGACCATTTTGTACCCAGACAACCATTCTGTTTTCAGTACAGTAGTCAATGAATTATATCAGCTATTCAATACTTTATTGTAAAATAAGCTTTGTAGTGTTAGATGATTTTGCCCAGCTGTAGAAGTATGTTAGTATTCTGAGCACATTTAAGGCAGGCTAGGCTAAGCTATGATGTTCAGTAGGTTAGTTGTATTAAGTGCATTTACAGTGTTTTCAACTTACCATGGTTTTTTTTTTGGATGTAACCTCATCATAACATGAGGAAGATCTGTAGTAGTACCTGCCTCATAGGCACTTTGGAGGATTAAATGATTTAATTACTTGGCTTCATAGTATATGATATATGAGTATTGGCTGATGCTGTTGTTATTGTTACTGTTATTAAACATAGAATTGTAAATGGTGAGTCATTAATCTCTGAGTGACAATTGAAATTTTTTTAAATCTTGTAGTATTGATTGAATTTTCTTATGTGTCTTTTACAACTTTCATTTTTATGAGTTTGTGTTTTTATCCCTCCCCAAGAATTAGATACATGCCAGAGAAGATCTTTGTTTCTGTACCTGACATTGTATTATTCCAATGGAATAGTTTAGAATCTGCTTGTAAATTCTTAATTCAAGTCTTCATGCTCCAGAACTAACATATCTAACACGTACATGGGCACACACATTCACGTATCTCTGTGGAGGCTTGAGGTTTAGATTAAAAATCTTGACCTTTCCCTGCCTACTTCACTTAATCCAAATATGGAAGAATAAATAAAAACTTTTTAAAGATGAAGAATTCTTTACCACTTAAGACATATATTTTAATATTCTTTACCCAGCTGGCTTCCTTTTTTGATCTAGTTTAAACTTATATTCAAAATCTTGGTTGAAGTCCCAGCTCTTACTTAAATATTTCCGTCCATACCTGTCTTCCTATCACTAAAATCTGTATTTTGATTAGCTATTCCATAGTAAAATTTTCTAATGCATGCTTGATTTTTCTCTAACTAGATTCCTACCTCCTTGAGGGCAGAGACCAAGCCTTTCGGTATTCTCTCAAGACATGATAGAATGGTTTGGTTTTGTTTTGGTTTTCTGATTGGGGTCTAATTGCTTCACAATGTTGTGTTAGTTTCTGCTATACAACAAAGTGAACGAGCTGTAACATATATCCTCACCACTGTCCCACCCCTCCAGGGCATCACAGCACCAAGCTGAGCTGCCTGTGCTAGGTAACAGGTTCCCACTGGCTATTTGTTTTGTGCATGGTGGTGTATATATGTCCCTGTTACTCTCTCAGTTCAATTCTTGATATTTCACTCTCTTCTCAGACTAGTATTCTTTAAGGAAACTTCCCCCCACCACCTAATTCCTCACCCAACAAAATTAAGTTAATCCACTTGAAAGAAACTTGATATCAAACTTATTATAATGACATAGTGACAGTTCTTTGCACTTACTCAGATGTCATCTTCCTTGAAGTCTTTCTTAAATACCTAATTTGGTCTAAGTGCCTTTATTCTCTGTTCCCATGGTACCCTGTGAATACCATTACCCTAGCTTTTCCACATTATATTGACATTATCTGTTCATGTGCCTGTCTCACCCGTTCTACAGAAAGGGTCTTTGTTTTACTCTTTTTGGGGGGGGCTCTGGCACCTTGCCCCATCTCTAGTGCTCAATTAATGTTTCTTAAACTAAATAACTATATCTTGCTAGCTCTATTTCCCTCTTCAGGAAGAGAAAACTTTACAACTGTATTTAGGTACCAGAAATTCCAGAAAAACTGGGAAATCTAAATTTTCTCCTTGTTCCAAATTTCTTTTTTTGCTGACCTAGGTATTTAAAATAAAAGGCAATGAAAAATAAAACACGAAATACCACAGAGTCTGTAGGTACTCAGTTAGAATTGTAAGGATTTACTGAAATGTTTAGAGATGAAATAACTTAAATGGTTAGAGATGAAATATAGTGTACTTTCACTTTAAGGGAACATGCAAGGTTGACTTCAGATAAAGCAGAATTAGAAATGAGCTGAAAATGGATGCAACTGAGGGAATAGGGCATGAGAGTAGTGTGGGCACAGTTTGTATTCTACTTTTGAATATGTTTGAATTTTTACATGGTAAGGAATTTTAAAATGTTATTTATTTACTGGTTCTTGGTTGTGTGGTGTCTTCATTACTGCCTGCAGTCTTTCCCTAGTGGTGCATGGGCTTCTCATCGCGGTGGCTTCTCTTGTTGCAGAGTACAAGCTCTAGGGCACTGAGGCTTTAGTGCTTAAGGTTCACGGGCTTAGTTGCCACTCAGCATATGGGATCTTCCCAGACTAGGGATCGAACCTGTCTCCTGGTGGATTCTTAGCCACTGGATCACCAGGAAGTCCAGTAGGGAGTTTTTAAAGTTAAGGTTTTTCAGAGCATATTGACTTAGTAATTTTGGTCCTGTAGCTGATTATTTCTTAAAGTAAAAAATAAACTTGAAATTGTTTGGGACTTAGAATGGTTGAGTTCATGTCTTTTTTTGCCCCACGTGCCCATTGACTCCATTTTTTGAAACTGTTTTTTAAATTTAAAAATCTACATACTTGTCACAACTGTCCTTGTTTAGGTATTTATCCTGTGTCTTGAAATTGGAAGGACCCTAATGAATGTGCTTTTGTGATGTGACGATTAGTCCGCATAAAGTCAGTAGGTGTGATGGATTGTGCTCTTACTCTTGTTCCTGCCCGGAGCCCAGGAGCAGCCAGAGTAATTGGAATATGTCAAGGCTGGAGTAATGTGCCAGGGGCATTCAGTTTAGTTCACCACCAGCAACACTGCATTTTGAGGGTTTTTTGTTTTCTCAACATGAAGAATGGATCGGCACCAAGCTGACCATGCTGATCACCCATTCCGCCTTTTATGCCATCAGTCAGCATTTATGAGACTGCTGGCTATGGCTAAGGGCACAGTTGCTGGCTTTAAACGAGAATTTTTCATCTGCATCAAATTAGGTCTTGGAACCCACAATTTTGATTTCGTAGAACCAGAGTGTATACTTTCTTCTGCAGACTTAGAGATGATTGAATTCTTTCTCGCCAAGCAGTCATTTCCTCTGCCTTTGCATCTTATTTATTCAAATGCTCCATTGACTGCTCAGAACCTGTTAATTTGTTAAATCAAAGGCATAAGACAGTATTCCAGGCTATGACGGACCTTGATGGCCTTCCTTCTAAGATGTGCAAAAGGGAATTTTGATATCTCCTCAGGGTTTTCTAATTCACTTATTTGCTGCGTTCCCTGCAGTCTTTTTCAGGGATATAGTACCTGGACAGCGTAATAAACCCGAGAAGGTGCAAAGATAACTGTCAGTCAAATAAGCAGACTGATGATCTCTTCATCAAAGAAAGAACAGCATTCATTGCAGCTCATTTCCCTATTTAATTTAAAACCTCTACTAGTTCACTTTAGTGTTTGAAATCCTAAATATGCTTCCTGTGTCTGTGAAGAGATAAAAGCTTAAACTTTGGATGACATAACCTACAAAAGGCAAAAAGATAGGCCCATATGGAGCATATTAATATTTGTTCTGCTATAAAATAGTTCAGTGGGAAAGAAAAATGAGACTTTTCTAGCCCAAGAGGCCTATTAAATTCCGACAAAGTGTTTGTTAATATAATTCAGAAAGAATGAAGCAAAACCATTTCTAAATGAAAATTTTAATTCCCTCTTTTAGGCACCGATTGTTTCCTATTCAAAATTAGTTTGCTAAGAACGTTTCTAAACTCCTAGCAGTATTAAATACCATGGGAAATTCTTGTGAACATTTGTGGAAAACCTGAATGTGTCTGTTCTTTAACGTGGGAGAGGCAAAATGTTTCCCTTCAGTGGTAGAATGATGAATTCTCAGCTCGTAAAGGTGAAAATATAAATATCAGGATTTTACCCACTGTATAATGCTCATAATCTTCCAAGCATGGTGCTAGTCACTGTACAAAAGAAATAGGAGATATTGTCCCTGCCCTGCACAGGCTTCTCTTAGCTGTGGGAAATGAGATTTAAATGCATGAAATAATTAGAGAGGAACTGAGGACTTAACCTCCTTATAACAGTAAGTTATAAGCATCTTCCCATGTACCTTCAGAATCAAACTTTACACTTATGCATGATTTCATTCTTTAAAAATACTTTAGTAGGTTTGGGGTGGGGGTGGTTTAAAAGGGAAGATCAGAGTATACACTATATCTGATGAGAAGCTTGAATTAATATTAGTAAATATGAAACTTCCCTTAGCAAAACAGTAATACTTACACTTGTTTCTTTAAAAATATTTATTTATTTGGCTGCACCAGGTCTCAGTTGTGGCATTTGGGATCTAGTTCCCTGACCAGGGATCAAACCCAGGTCCCACCCTGCACTGGGAGCATAGAGTGTTAGCCACTGGACCACCAGGGAAGTCCCATATACTTCTTATTAATATAGTTTTGAGAGCAGAAGTCTCTTCAGTTTTTCTTGCTGCCTTTTTAGTAGGCAGTGTTTTGTTTTGTTTTTTCATTTTATGAAAGTGAAAAGTAAAAGTGAAAGCCACTCAGTAGTATCCAACTCTTTGTGACCCCATGGACCATGGTCTGCCAGGCTCCTTTGTCAAAGTAATTCTCCAGGCAAGAATAGTGGAGGTGGGTAGCCATTCCCTTCTCCAGGGAGTCTTCCCAACCCAGGGATCAAACCTGGGTCTCCCACATTGAAGGGAGTTTCCACCAGGGAAGCCATTTTATACTTACATGCCAATTGCACCATCTTACATTTCCGAGGATGTTCGTGTTTTCTCAAGAAAAGAGATTCTCAGCAAAGCCCAAGCCCAACTTAAATGAGCAAATGAATGACTCTCATAATAAAATTAATAATCTGAATATTGAATAATGAATTTCCTAAGAAGTGTTTCTGTTTCATAAATAATAGTTCATTTGTTTTGAGATCTGTGTTGGTAACATGAGCGTGGTCACAGCACAAATGCAGATTAAGAGTAAACATCTTCTATTTTCATCTGGTAGAACATGCTCGGGGCAGAAATATGGTCCATGGGCGTCCTAGCGGAAACAGCATCTTAACTGGCAGTGTCTTAGTTCTGAAGGCACATTCACATGATTCACTGTCATTATTTTAACTACAAAGATAAATGAATAAATGTTTTCACAGAAGGAAAGTATCTGTAAACCTTTTCAACCACCACATATGTCACATCCCAAAGGCAAAGGAAGAAAAGGGAAGGTAAGATCAACGTGCAGAACACTGTAGAAACGTCACAGAGCTCTTCATCGTCAGAGCAGAGTCTGAATTTCTGCTCTGCTGCTTATTTCGTGACTTTAGTCAAGTCCCGTAACATCTCTGGCCTTATTTTTTTCCCTCCCTCAGAGGATAGTGAGGAGGACTAAGCTAATAGTATACAGCGCTTGGTAGAATTAGCGCACGTTCAGTCGTGTCCTGTGGATTATAGCCCACCAGGCTCCTCTGTCCATAGAATTTTCCAGGCAAGAATACTGGAGCAGGTTGCCATTTCCTACTCCAAATTATGATTAGAGAGACAAGCATAAACCCTGACTGTCCTGGGCAAAGCAGAAGTAGAGTGACTGCAGTGATCACTCAGATCCCTTCTTGCATTTCCAGTTGATTTTGTGAATTCCCACTCCTCCGATAAAGATGATTTGTTACAAAGCATTGTTGTACATAGTAATGTATATGCTAATATTAAAATTATCTGGCAACTAAGACAGTATTTGATATTAACGACCATAATTGCTACTAAAGTAATATTAAGTTCAGTTGGCTTTTATGGGTTAGCCATAGAACCCAGGCAACACATAAAGTGTTATTTTCCTAAAAAATTGTGTTCTAAGTCCACATAGCTAATTTTGAATTAGTATGTTTTTATGTTAGAAAGTATCTGTTTTTGCATTTGTTCAGCCTAAAACAATCTCCTTCGGGTTCCTGGGTGCATTCTGTATTCTGATATCTCTGTATTTTACCTAAAAGTCTGTATTTACCTATTTCTGCCACAGTGTGACTTGTTATTTTACACTGTTCAGCTTTTATCTCCTCCTGATCTATGACTTTTGAGAGGAAAAGAGTACCGATTCTCTTGTATATAAGCCAGCATATCTCCGTATCACCTAAGTTGTTCATTCTGAAAATTTTCCTTCTCTTGACAATTCCCTTCATGAGCTTTGGTGCTCTAGCTACTTATTTATATATATATATATATATATATATATAGAGAGAGAGAGAGAGAGAGAGAGAAGCATATATATATATATATATATATGAGTTTACAAAATGGTAATAGCAAATACTTATATAACATATATTCTGAGCCATGCACTCTACTAGGCACTTCAGGTACATCAGCTCACTGAATACTCACCACTACCCAGTGAGATAAGTTATAACTAGTTTCCACTTACAGATGAGGCAGTTGATGTGGAGAATTTGAGCGACTGGTCCAAGTCCACACAGCAAGATGGACTGTATTTTACAAGAATACGTTTGACAGTTTTGCTCTCAGTGAGGGCCATAGTATTTAGGATGTAGTTTTTGAAGATTTACAGCCGCCTCTTCTCTCTGGTTTCGTTAGCTCTTCATACTTCTTCCAGTCCGGTGTTCTGCCTCTAAAGGGCATTCATTCCACAGAGTTTACTTAGGATCTATGCCTACTGAAGTTAAGTAGGAATCCAGGCAAGGACATAAATATGTCCCGAGAGAAGGACTCAGTGCTATGGAATTTCAGCAGTGGGAGGTTATTTTTCTAGGTGGGGAGGGAAGCTTTATTTTTAATTTTTTTTTTGCCACGCCATGAGGCATATGTGGTCTTAGTTCCCCAACCAGAGATCGAACCCATGCCCGCTGTGTTGGAAACTCCCAGTGTTAACCACTGGACTGCTATGGAAGTTCCAGGGAAGTTTTATAATGGATAAAATTTTGTTTCTTGCAATCCACAGAAAATGCCATTTCAGCAAAAGGGAGTTGTTATTGTTCAGTTGCTAAATTGTATCCAACTCTTTGCAGCTACACGGACTGCCGTTTGCTAGGCTTCCCTGTCCTTCACTGAATAAATGAGAAAACTCAGGATAAGGCGATAGCAATAGTTGTCAGAAATAGTAAGAAAATTTACAGAAAAAGTAAGAATGTTTCTGGAGCAAAGAGTTTATGGATGGCAGTAATGGAAAATAAGGTTGAAAATTTCAGATTATGATAAGATCATAAAAGGGTCTTGAAATCCAGACTGAAGAGTTCAGTTTATTCTACAGAATGAAGATTTTCAACATTTTTCCCATTCCCAACAAACTTCAGAGATCTGATACATTCCTCAGATGTAGCATCATATAACGTGGAAGGGCTTGAGCTTTGGTTTCCCCACTCATTGCCTGTATCAGGTTGATCAAAGTAATTTCATATCTGTTTTCTCATCTGTAAAAAGAGGCTAAGGATAGACCTCTACCCTTCCCTGTCCCCAGTAGTGTCTTATAATATCATCATCTCTTGTGGCTGTGGACTACTGGGGCAGGAAGTATCAGGTTATCAGTGAGAGGATCAGAACCTGGTGGAATCTAGTGCTGAATCTCTTTCATGATTCTAATAGGCAACTCATTATTCTAAGTAAGGACAATGTAGCCATATGGTGGCAATGTGGCCATAATTAAAATCCCAGGATAACCACCCAATCAGTTCAGTTCAGTGCCTCAATCATGTCCGACTCTTTGCAGCCCCATGAACCACAGCATGCCAGGCCTCCCTGTCTATCACCAACTCCCGGAGTCCACCCAAACTCATGAGTCCATTGAGTCTGTGATGCCATCCAACCATCTCATCATCTGTCATCCCCTTTTCCTGCCCTCAATCTTTCCCAGCATCAGGGTCTTTTCAAATGAGTCACCTTTTCACATCAGGTGGCCAAAGTATTAGAGTTTCAGCTTCAACATCAAGCCTTCCAATGAACACCCAGGACTGATATCGTTTAGGATGGACTGGTTGGATCTCCTTGCAGTCAAGGGACTCTCAATAGCTGAGCAAGTTAATTGACTTAGCCTTGAGCAAGTTACTTAATTCCTTGGAGGAGTCTTATTGTTCTTGCCTGTAAAATGAGGATAATGTTTCTTCTTTTCACAGTAGTTATAATGTTTAAGTACCTGGCACATAGTAGGCCCCTATTGTATGATGAGGTTATGTCTTTTTTTAATTAGGAAAGTGAAAGTTGCTCAGTTGTGTCCAACTCTCTGTGACCTCATGTAGTGTATAGTCCTTGGAATTCTCTACGCCAGAATACTGGAATGGGAAGCCTTTCTCTTTTCCAGAGGATTTCCCCAACCCTAGGATCGAACCCAGATCTCCTGCATTGCAGGCGGATTCTTTATCGGCTGAGCCACAGGGAAGCCCAAGAATACTGGAGTGGGTAGCCTATCCCTTCTCCAGGGGATCTTCCTGACCCAGGAATCATACCAGGGTCTCCAGCATTGCAAGTGGGTTCTTTACCAACTGAGCTATCAGGGAAGCCTTTAATTATGACATTAAGTCAAATCCTATTCCCAGATGTCATCTCAAAGGAAAGAGCTAAGCAATGAAGAGATTTTAGCAGGTTGTCTGATTTCACACACATTTTCCCTCCTTCATCAGGGTTTAACTCCACCAGGTTCCAATGGGGAAGTAAGGATCCCTGAATTCTTTCTGTGTGACTCTTCTGCCCCTGTCTGTTCGTGGGTTTCTGTCTGTCAGCTGGGGTTGAGTGGAAACTGTGAAGAGAATGATAAAGGAAATGTAAAGGGAGACCTGTAGTTCCATGGAGTTATTTTTTTCTAGTTGTAAAAATATCTAGTTTAACTTTAGGAGTTGATTAATATAGTGAAAGAAGGAAGTTGAAACAGGTGATTTTTTGAGGTTCCTTTTTAGTTCTGTGTGCTCAGGCACTTAGTAGTGTCTGACTCTGTGACCCCATGAACTGTATCCCTCCAGGCTCCTCTCTCTGTGGAATTTCCCAGGCAAGAATATTGGAGTGGATTGCCATTGCTTACTCCAGGGGATCTTCCTGACCCAGGGATCAAATCTGGGACTTTAATCCTGGGATTACCTTTTTTGTGATACAATACTGTATTATGCTATTATAGCTTAGATTATAGGACCTTAAAATTGAGACACTTTCCCAAATCCATATTTATAATTCATTCTCTGGAGAGGTATAATTGGGCTCCAGGCTGGTAAACAAAGGTGAAACAACTGCCTGCCTCATCAGAGGCATGACATGCCAGAGCCCTGTGGAGCAAGACATTCAGAAAGAGCGCTCTTTTCCATCCTGTCAAGCCTGACGCTGTTAGAGAAGCTGAGCCTTCTTTTTCTAGTGTTCTGGTTAAGGATATTACTCCTGTGCAGAGGAATTTTTACAACATCTGCTTTTAAAAAAATCTTATAACACAGCTATGTGAAAGCATTGAGTTGAAAAGCATAAAAACTATCTTTCAAGAAGTTTGTGAGAATGAAATCTTGGTTGGCTATGACCCTGGGATATTCAGCCAGACAATATTGACCCGAGTGATTCAATCATTAAAATTTTTTTCCTATTAAAAAAAATAGATGTTTAGCACCATTCTTCTTTTTTATCCTAAAAATAAGTATCTGCGTTAGTTCTGCATAACAAAGCTAATCAAACTTGTGATTTTTGTACCATATAGGGAAATATGTAAAAGCAGAAAGTAAAGATTTTTGCATTTTTTTTAGAAGGGGTGTTTAAAGGAAGTAAAAAAATGATGAGATTATCATTCAGTATTTGAAGTAAAAAGACAAAATTGATTTTATTGCCATTCATTGTAAAGAAGCTAAGCTGGGAGCAGGCAAAACCTCTGCACGCAGAGCAACTACTGGTCTTTTATAGGGTTTCAGGGATGCATGGAGTTCAGGGATGGGCAGATGCCCAGAAGCTTGAGTAGACGGATGTCCTCTACTGAGGTCTGGATACTTGGGTGTGACTACTATTGTTAGTTGGTCCTCAAAGGTGTATTTATTGGACCCAGTGTATTCCTAATTACCTACTTCAGGAGCAGGGACTATCATTGATTGACTTCCTTCTAAATGCTTTCAATAAGGCAAGTTGTTTATTGATTGAATGAACATAAAACCAGTTCTGGTGGCTTCTTGTTACCATAGCCAAAGAACAGTCTTTTCCTGGGAGTGTGGGAACTTTTACTTTCTCAGTCTCCACTTTGTTCCTCACTCAGTCAGAGCTGCACGGTATCATTAAGGGTTATCCAGAACTTCACTTTCGTTGTCAATTCTTCCTGAAAGTAGCGTATCTGATTTTCTATTTGAGTCCATCGGAATCAGAGGAAGGGTCTTTGAATTATTTATTGAAACATCTGATGGGACAGTGCCTGGGTTGAAACATTTCACACATTGTATAATAAACATTAAATATGAGATAAACAAGACTAATTAGAACGAACTTCTAATTATAAGAAGGAACTTTCCTGGTGAATCAGTGGTAAAGAATCCACCTGCCAGTGCAGAGACGCAGGAGATATGGGTTCGGTCCCTGAGTTGGAAAGATCCCCTGGAGAAGGAAATGGCAAGCTGCTCCAGTATTCTTGCCTGGAAAATTCCGAGGACAGAAGAGCCTGGCAGGTTATAATCCATGGGGTCACAAAAGAGTCAGACTTGACTTAGCAACTATACAACAAGAAGGAACTAGAATGTATTTCACTACCATAACCTGAGATTTTTCAGACCTGACCAAGAAAACATGTCCCAGTGATTTCCTTGGTCTCCAGACTGCCTTTTCTTTTAGCTTAGATACAGATTGTTTGATTTCACCTGTAACATTAATTTGGGTATAATATGAAGTGTCAGCCATCATTCTGCTTGGCCAAAAGAAAGTCCAACGCCGTTCTTTTATCTGTAACAATAGCTGTTACTTTGCTGGACTTGGTTGGAAGCTGTTTACTCTGTGTGCTCATCTCTTTGCTCTGAGAATCTTGAGTTAATAATCAGCCTCTGTGAGTCATCTGCTTCGGGAAGTGCTCTGGAGAACTTCAATTGAGGTTCCCTATGGTGTTACTTTCCAGCTCTGTGTAAAGGTCTATTCCATTTTTCCCTCCAGAGAACAGAAGAGTATGTTGCTAGTTCAGGCTCATTCAGAGATTATGTATTATTCATCATCATAGACTCAGCATCCAGTCCCTGCCTGGTACAGTAAATATTTATAAAATGAATATTCAGCTTTATATTATTCTTGGATTATTTTTGGCATTTCAGTTATGTTTCTTCATTTAGAGTATGATCTCATTGAAAGCAATAACCATTGTTTTATTCTTCTCTTGCTGCTTCAGAAAGTTCATCACAGTGTTTTCTGTGTTAGATATAGATAAATATTTGTTAAATTGGATTCAGGATGTATTNTGGATTATTTTTGGCATTTCAGTTATGTTTCTTCATTTAGAGTATGATCTCATTGAAAGCAATAACCATTGTTTTATTCTTCTCTTGCTGCTTCAGAAAGTTCATCACAGTGTTTTCTGTGTTAGATATAGATAAATATTTGTTAAATTGGATTCAGGATGTATTGAGTGTACTTTGTTTGGGTAATAAGGCAAATACTTGACAAGATTCCTCATCTAAAAGAAAGAATAAATCTCTTTTGGAGAGATTTGGAGAGGTTGGACTGGTGAAATATATACATAAAATTATTTGAATATGCTGCTATTTTTAAAGAAGTATTAAATGTTTAGCAAATACAAATAAAATATTCTGTAATTGACTTCTTAAGTGTTATAACTAGGTTTTTTGGAAACAGCTTAACCACTTAAATAGAATGCTAAACTTTATTACTTTTAATGAATTTTTAAATTTTATTTTATATTGGAATATAGTTGGTTTACAATATTATGTTAGTTTCTGGTGTACAGCAGAGTGATTCAGTTATACATATATCTCTTCTTTTTCAGATTATTTTCTTGTATCAGTTATTAGAGTGTTGAGTTGGGTTTGCTGTGCTATACAGTAGGTCCTTGTTGGTTATCTTTTTTACATATAGTAGTGTGTATATGTTAATGCCAACCTCNTTAGTTTCTGGTGTACAGCAGAGTGATTCAGTTATACATATATCTCTTCTTTTTCAGATTATTTTCTTGTATCAGTTATTAGAGTGTTGAGTTGGGTTTGCTGTGCTATACAGTAGGTCCTTGTTGGTTATCTTTTTTACATATAGTAGTGTGTATATGTTAATGCCAACCTCCTAATTTATCCCCTCCCCCCTTTCCCCTTTGGTATGATGTTTGTTTCTAATTCTGTGAGTCTGTTTCTGTTTTGTAAATAAGCTCATTTGTATCACCTTTTTGATTCCACATATAAGTGATATATTTGTCTTTCTCTGACTTACTTCACTCAGTATGATAATCTCTAGTTGCATCCATGTTGGCTGCAAATGGCATTNGGTTTGCTGTGCTATACAGTAGGTCCTTGTTGGTTATCTTTTTTACATATAGTAGTGTGTATATGTTAATCCCAACCTCCTAATTTATCCCCTCCCCCCTTTCCCCTTTGGTATGATGCTTGTTTTCTAATTCTGTGAGTCTGTTTCTATTTTGTAAATAAGCTCATTTGTATCACCTTTTTGATTCCACATATAAGTGATATATTTATCTTTCTCTGACTTACTTCACTCAGTATGATAATCTCTAGTTGCATCCATGTTGGCTGCAAATGGCATTATTTCATTATTTTTATGGCTGAGTAGTCATCTGTCAGTGGACATTTAGGTTGCTTTCATGTCTTGGCTATTGTAAATAATGCTGATGTGAATATTGGGGTTTATGTGATCTGTTCAGTTATGGTTTTCTACAGATACATGTCTAGGAATGGGGTTGCAAGGTCATATAGTAGCTCTATTTTTTGTTTTTAAGGAATCTCCATACTGTTCTCCATAGTGGTTGTACCAGTTTACAATCCCACCAACAGCGTGGGAGGGTTTCCTTTTCCCAGATCCTCTCCAGCATTTATTGTTTCTATATTTTTTTGATGATGACCATTCTGACTGGTGTAAGGTGAAACCTCATTGTAGTTTTGATTTGCATTTCTGTAGTAATTAGCAGTGTTGAGCCTCTTTCAGGTGCTTCTTGGTCATCTGTATGTCTTCTTTGGAGAAATGTCTATTTAGATCTCTGTCCATTTTTTTTTTTTTTTTTGAGGTGTATAAACTGTTTGTATATTTTGGAGATTAACCCCTTGTCAGTTGCATCATTTGCAAGTATTTTCTTCCATTCCGTGGGCTGTCTTTTCATTTTGTTTATGGTTTCCTTTGCTGTGCAAAAACATTTAATTAGGTCCCATTTGTTTATTTTTGTTTTTATTTCCATTACTATAGGAGACAGATCCAAAAAATATTGCTTCAATTCATATCAAAGAGTGTTCTGCCCTTTTCCTCTAGGAGATTTATAGTATTTGGTCTTACATTTAGGTCTTTAATCCATTTTCAGTTTATCTTTGTGTGTGGTGTTGCAGACTGTTCATTCTTTTACATGTAGCTGTCTGCTTTTCATGGCACCGCTTTATTGGAGAGATGTCTTGTCTCCATTGTCTATTCTTGCCTTTTGTGTTGTAGATTAAGTGAGCATGGGTACATAGGTTTGTTTCTGGGCTCTCTGTCCTATTTCATTGATCTCTATGTCTCTTTTGGTGCCAGTGCCATAATGTTTTGATTACTGTGTCTTTGTCATATAGTTTGGAGTCATGGAGTCTGACAGTCTAAAATCCCCATACTCTTAGATCACCACCATAAATACTTTGGTATGCTATTTTAAAAAATTATTTCTCAGACTTGAGTAATGTATTAGAAAGGCATTCAATAAATATTAATAGTTTTAAGTGATTGAATATTCTTTTTTCCACTGAAATGTTTCTGTGGGCAACAAAGTCTCCCTATTTAAAACGGGAAGGTATAGAAGCAGAGCCATCTTCAGGCTTCAGGCAGAGGGTGAGGAAGGAACACTTGAGGTGTTCAGGACTTAATCTCTGCTGATTGCATATTTTCCTAATATTCTATGGATATTAACATCTTTAAAATAATTTTATTTAGCATGTAGTTCAGTTCAGTTTAGTTGCTGAGTTGTGTCTGAGTCTGTGACCCCATGGACTGCAGCACGCCAGGCTTCCCTCTCCCTCACCATNTCAGGACTTAATCTCTGCTGATTGCATATTTTCCTAATATTCTATGGATATTAACATCTTTAAAATAATTTTATTTAGCATGTAGTTCAGTTCAGTTTAGTTGCTGAGTTGTGTCTGAGTCTGTGACCCCATGGACTGCAGCACGCCAGGCTTCCCTCTCCCTCACCATCTCCTGGAGTTTGTTCAAGTTCATGTCTATTAAGTCAGTGATACCATCCAACCATCTCATCCTCTGTCATCCCCTTCTCTTCCTGTCTTCAATTATCCCTGGCATCAGCATCTTTTCCACTGAGTCAGCTCTTTGCATCAGGTATCCAAAGTATTGTAGCTTCAGTGTCAGTCCTTCCAATGAATATTCTAGGTTTATTTCCTTTAGGATTGACTAGTTTGATCTCCTTGCTGTCTAAGGGACTCTTAAAGAATCTTCTCTAGCACCACAGGTCAAAAGTATCAGTTCTTCAGCACTTAGACTTCTTTATGGTCCAACTATTACATCCGTACATGACTACTAGAAAAACCATAGCTTTGACTATACAAACCTTTGTTGGCAAAGTGATGTCTCTGCTTTTTAATATGCTGTCTAGGTTTGTTATTGCTTTTCTTCCAGGGAGCAAGCGTCTTAGTTTTGTGGCTGCAGTCACTATCTACAGTGATTTTGGAACCCAAGAAAATAAATTATATCAGTTTCCATTGTTTTCCCATCTGTTTGCCATGAAGTGATAGGACCAGATGCCATGATCTTAGATTTTTGAATAATGAGTTTTAAGTCAACTTTTTCACTCTCCTCTCTTACCCTCATCAAGAGGCTCTTTAGTGTCTCTTTGCTTTCTGCCATTAGAAAGGTGGTATCATGTGCATATCTGAGGTTGTTGACATTTTTCCTGGCAATCTTGATTCCAGCTTGCAATTTATCCAGCCCGGCATTTATATACAGGAACACATGTACACCTGTGGCGGATTCATGTTGATGTATGGCAAAACCAATACAATATTGTAAAGTAAAAAAAAAAAGTTAAATAAGCAGGGTGACAATATACAGTCTTGACATACTCTTTTCCCAATCTGGAACCCATCCATTGTTCCATATCCAGTTCTAACTGTTGCTTCTTGACCTGCATACGGGTTTCTCAGGAGGAAGCATGTAGTAGGCAGTCAATAACTGTTAATTTCCTCTAGCAGTCTGTATGTCTTATTTCTATCTTTTATTATTATTATTAAACTAAAAAAACATCTTATTTAGTTGGAATTTCTGCTGGATTTTCAGGTTATCATTTCATAATATTAAGTGACCTTAGCTCTCACTGGTCTTTGCATGATTGGAACGGAATAACATGGTCACATGACCAGTGGCAAGAATCACTGGGGTAGGGTTAATGTGCTGTGTGCTGTGCTTAGTCACTCAGTTGTGTCCGACTCTTTGCAACCCTATGGACTGTAGCCCACCAAGCTCCTCTGTTCATGGGGATTCTCCAGACAAGAATACTGGAGTGGGTTGCCATGCCCTCCTCCAGGGGATCTTCCCAACCCAGGGATTAAGCCCAGGTCTCTGCACTGCAGACAAATTCTTTACCATCTGAGCCACCAGGGAAGCCTGACGCTTTGGCAAAAATTATGTATTTTTTAAAAAAGTTCAACTGTATATTAATTATTGAATAGATAAACAACAATGACATGCATATGATATAAAAAATAATAACACAATGACCACCAGGACACTCATTAGTCAGCTTAAGAATCAAGAACTACCAGTAACCTAGTACCTACACCTTTTAAAGCTACCTCCGTGTTCCCTCCTCCTCCTCAAAGCAAACTATTCATTCAGAATTGTATAGCTAATGAGTGTTTGCTCTTCCCTATGATTTAATGCATTTATTTGAATACCTAAAAATGTTTTTAGTTTTACATGGTTTTGAAACTTGTAAAAAATAGAATCATAGTGAATTTGTGCTAAGTGATTTTCTTCTTTTGCTTAGCATTGTATTTGAGATTCATTCATATGTGTACTTATTATTCACCTATTTTAGTTGGATCAAACCCTCGTCTCTTGAGCCTCTTGCATTAGCAAGCAGATTCTTTATCACTGAGCCACCTGGGAAGCCTTACATTGTAATTTTTTGCTATTAAAAATCAAGGCTATGAATATTGTTTTCTTTTCTCCTGAACACATTCTAAGAGTTTCTTTTGGATGAAGAAAGGTCCTTCCATTCTAAGTAGGTCTTAACCATTTTTGTGCCGTGGACTTCTTGAGAAGTTTTGGTGACTGTTATGGGCTCCTTTTTAAAACAAGTTTCCTTCATTTCCTGCCTTCCCTCACCTCCCACCTCACAAAAATAATTTAGGTCAAAGAAAAGATGCTTTTATCTGTATATAAGGAGTAGATTGAATTCCTGTTGACTAATAATCCTTAATTATTCTTAGCAGACATTTAAATATTATATTTTAATGAGTAACATTTCCAGTCTGGAAACTGGATTAAGGAAGCACATTTTTATAGGGAAAATGAATTCTGCTTTTGTAAGTTAAGGCTTAGGAAGAAATGTACTAATTTGCTATTCCTTGTGTTTATTTGTATCATATTTCTAAGCATTCCTCTCCCAAAGAAATCATCTTTCTTTACATGATACACAAGGCTGTTACTGGCAGTGGGGGATTGAGGGGATGCTCATGGATGAGGATGTTGATTTAAGCTCAGAAAAGGAACTGGCCAAGGAAATTAATTGTCCAAAGCAAATATATATTCTTGTGCTTTATATATTTATTTAGATTCCAAATAATATACCTAGAACATGCATAACTAGCTGGGGCTACAGATTTGCCTTTCCAGGAGGTATATTTACCCAAAGAAGTTATGCATATTTCATAAAAACAAACAGACCATGTGAAAATACAGTCAACGCTTGGTTAGGTTTTTGATGTGTTTTCCCAGTAAAAAAGCATACATTCCTTATCATTTAGTTTGAAAATAAAACATGTTGCATTAAGAAGTATCTGATACTTACTGTGATTTTAATGGTTCATTTATACACAGTGTTCCAAGAAACACTGATATCCTTTGTTAACTTGCCAAAAACAATAAGTTTAAACCTGCTTGAACTTTAAATCATCACAATACCTTTTAAAAGAAACTTTATGGAGCACTGTTACCATTATTTAATAATAGTTTCTTCAGGTATTCAATTATGTGGTATTGATTTTTATTTACCTTAATTATTAATTATTTATTTGCTTTAGAAGGAAATTTGTCTCTAGCTTCAGCAGAACATTAATAAAATTAGGCATGGTAGAGAGTACATTCCCAGAGAAAGAAACTTAATGTGAAACAATGCTTTTTTTTCTTTTTTAAACAGAGACTTCAGGTTCATTTGTAATAACTTTTAGTTAAAACACAGAAAATTTTAAATTTCATTCTTTCTCTCCATTGCCATCTCCTGTTACCATGCTCTATTTTTCCCATGGTATCTATCATCTCTTAATGTACTGTGTTATTTATTTGTGTTTTAAAATTTTTTGTTTCTTCCCTCTGGAATGTTAGCTGTGAAAGGGCAAGAATATTTATTTGTATGTAGTACCTGACCCATAGTAGATGCTCAATAAATATTTGTTGAACGAACAAACCAATAAATAAACATCAAACAACTTATGCATTGAGAAAAAAAAGAAATTGCATGGAAAGAGAACTTAAATTCAATTATGAGACTTAAGAATGTGAGAGAGGCGGAGGAAGAAATGCTAAGGTAAGGAGAGCGACCACTGTGTGGTTTAGGACCGCAGATTTCTTACCTTTGTACTTGAGAACTATGGTGACATCATCAATTCACTCATTTTAAAGAAGTCCAAACTAAGGCTTAGCAAGGTGAGAAGTCATGCTTCTATTCCAAATTACCTTTTAAATAAAGGTGGTAAATTCTGAGACAGTGTAACAATTCATGATCAGTGATGATGGCATTAATATTTAGTGAGTGCTTATTACGTACCAAACGTTGGCTTAACCCTTTACAGCTCACTTAATTTCTGCAACTACCCTGTGATTCTCATTTTAGAGATGAGGAAAACTAACACTTAGAGGCTTTTTCACTTGTTAATAGCAACACAGTTACTCAGTGGTAGAACCTCTTCAACACCAGCCATTGGTTTCAGGCTTATCATGTACAAGTGTTTTGCTGGAAACCAAGAGATCAAATAGAAAGAAGACGTGGTTTTCCCCTTCTGGGGAGTTACATATTAGACCCCTGGAATGTAACAGCAAGATGTACATATTAGATCAGTAGCTTTCAAATGTTTTTGACCTCAGTAAGAAATATGTTTGTATTTCAATAAGTACACATATTTATCCTGGAAGAGGGCATGGCAGCCCACTCCAGTATTCTGACCTGGAGAATCCCATGGGCAGAGGAGCCTGAAGGGCTGTGGTCCATGGTGTCACAATGAGTAGGACATGACTAAAGCGACTGAGCAAGCATGCACACACACACACACATTTATATGTTTTTAAACATGTAATTTCATAACTGAAATTAAAGTTTTATGAAATATCCTTACTGTGCGCTGTACATGCTAGTACTTTTTTTTTAACATGCTACTTTCTATTCTATTTCATTATATTCATTTTATTCTACTCACTGTTTTAAGACCAGTTATATTAAATTTGCTTCATAGCCCATGCATGCATCACCTACTGAAACAGGATATTTTATGTATATTAACAAAAGATATTTTCTGTGTTAGGGGGGATAAAGTGCTCAATACTGATAGTCCTCCAGAGCTCATGTAACTGTTTCTTCTGTTAATTATCTCTGTATTATACTTGCATTGCTAATTTTGCTCTATCAATTTAAACAAATATTTATGGACCCACCCTTATGGTAGTGAGGATTTAGCTATCTAACCCCATGCTTTATTTCCCCAACTTTGAACGTCCTAATGCAGTAATGCCCAGTTTTTATTTTTATATAATATTGTTTATATTCTATGGCTGTAAATATCGTTGATCACAAAGCCACATTGTGTATTACAATACATTTCCTTTCTTTTTATCTCTCTTTAATTTTTTCTGGAGATAATTGCCCTGTTTTTTCACTTTCATAGCTTTCTGTACGCGTGTTTGCTCGGTTGCTTCAGTCATGTACAACTCTGTGCAACCCTGTGGGCCATAGCCCACCAGACTCCTCTGTCCAAGGGATTCTCCAGGCAAGAATACTAGAGTGGGTTGCCATGCCCTCCTCAGCTTTCTGTATACCTATCTTTAATTTTTTCCCAAATGTTCCATCATGTCTATCACTCACCTAAATAATTAGTCCCTTCCCCCAAACTCTGTTATATCAGATAACTTACCAGCTTGCCTTTTTCCTGGAGACTTCACTTCCAGAGGCCTCCAACCTCCAGCTCTGTCTGGACTCTCTTCCCAGCCTACTGTGTCTGTCTCTCTCTGGAGCTTTCGCTCACTCTCTCTTTGGTTGGCACTTCTATTATTTGGCTCTCAGGTTTTTCTCTCTATTAAAAAGTATATATATTTATGTATTTGGCTGCGCCAGGTCTGATTCGCAGCATATAGGATCTTTAGTTGTGGCATGTGAGATCTGGTTCCCTGACCAGGTATCAGGCCCAGGCCCCCTGCCCTGAGATCATGGAGTCTCAGCCTATGGACCTCCAGGGAAGCTCCTCAGGTCTTTCTCTTTCTTGGTTCTCTCCCTC
>SJYA01000890.1:734913-753781 GCA_006410615.1 Neotragus moschatus | reverse complement strand
CTCCTCTGTCCAAGGGATTCTCCAGGCAAGAATACTAGAGTGGGTTGCCATGCCCTCCTCAGCTTTCTGTATACCTATCTTTAATTTTTTCCCAAATGTTCCATCATGTCTATCACTCACCTAAATAATTAGTCCCTTCCCCCAAACTCTGTTATATCAGATAACTTACCAGCTTGCCTTTTTCCTGGAGACTTCACTTCCAGAGGCCTCCAACCTCCAGCTCTGTCTGGACTCTCTTCCCAGCCTACTGTGTCTGTCTCTCTCTGGAGCTTTCGCTCACTCTCTCTTTGGTTGGCACTTCTATTATTTGGCTCTCAGGTTTTTCTCTCTATTAAAAAGTATATATATTTATGTATTTGGCTGCGCCAGGTCTGATTCGCAGCATATAGGATCTTTAGTTGTGGCATGTGAGATCTGGTTCCCTGACCAGGTATCAGGCCCAGGCCCCCTGCCCTGAGATCATGGAGTCTCAGCCTATGGACCTCCAGGGAAGCTCCTCAGGTCTTTCTCTTTCTTGGTTCTCTCCCTCGTTTTGCATCAACACATTTTCAAGAAAGTTCCAAAGGGAACAGGGGAGAATTTTCCTGAGTGCCAACATGTCTTATGATACCTCTAGTTTACCCTCAACCCTCGGTTGATAAATTGGGTGCAGGTTTACAGTCAGAAATATTCTCTCAGGATTTTGAAGGTATTGCTAGCTTTTCTCCTACTGCTGCTACTGCTACTGCTAAGTCGCTTCAGTCGTGTCCGCCGACTCTGTGCGACCCCATAGACAGCAGCCCACAGATTCCTGTTTCTTCATATATGACCTACTTTCTTTTAAATCGTAGTAAATAGTTGTTGTGTTCTTTCTGTGTGTCCAGCACTGTTCAAAGTGCTCTGCATTATTTAATGCTCATGTTATCATCTCTGTGAGAGAGGGATTATTTTCTGTATTTTACAGAAAGGCAACTGAGGCATGGAAAGGCTAAGTAGCTTGGCGGTGGGAGAGGGTGGTTGACTGGGTACGTTACTGTTGGAGGATTGGGGCAGGGGTGGTTGGCTATTTCAGGGGAGCCCTCCAGTTCTGAACATCTAACCTCCTCTCTGGGTAGTTAGACTCCTGCCTGTCCCTTGTAACAAAATGAAGGTCTGAAGGAATCCCACTGTTAACTGTGTGTGCATGCTAAGTTGCTTCAGTCATGTTTGACTCTTTGCAACCCTATGGACTGTAGCCTGCCAGGCCCCTCCGTCCATGGGATTCTCCAGGCAAGAATACTGGAGTGGGTTGCCATGCCCTCCTCCGGGGGATCTTCCTGACCCAGGGATCAAACCCACTTTCTTAAGTCTCCTGCATTGGCAGACAGGTTCTTTACCACTAGTGCCACCTGGGAAGCCCTTCGGTTGTATGACCTAAGTGTTAATTTAGCCATTCTTGAGGCATTAAACATTTTAGGTTATTTGCAATTTTTGACCTTTATAGCAGTGATGCAGTGAGCTAAAACGATAGTGGTTTGGCAAAATGTACAGTACTACTAAAGTTAAGGCTCATGGCAGTTTGGGGGAGGCTAGAAGAAAATGCGAGGATATATGTGACAAGTCGAAGAAAAGCTCAGATATATTTGTTTGGCTGTTCTGGGTCTCCTTGCTGCATGGGCTTTTCTCTAGTCGCGGTGCACGGGTTTCTCATATTAGTGGCTTTTCTTGTTGCAGAGCACAGGCCCTAGGTGTGTGGGCTTCAGTAGTTGCAGCTTCTGGGCTCAGTAGTTGTGGCTCCTGGGCTCTAGAACACAGGCTCAATAGTTGTGGTGCACAGGCTTATTTGCTCTGCAGCATGTGGGATCTTCCTGGACCAGGGATCGAACCCATGTCTCTTGCATTGGTAGGCAGATTCTTTACCACTGAACCACCAAGGAAGCCCGAAAAACTTCATCAATTGCAGAGACATATAGTATTTCTTTCTGGTGAAAAGAAAACCTGCTTGTCAAGTAACTCTTTCTCCTAGACACAGTGTTCCTTTCAGAGAGCTGTGGCCTAGGCTAATGGCCGTATTTATTGGGCTGGGACTGTCCAGGTGACAAGAATAATCTTTGACGTTCTTTTTTAGGTGTTTACCTTGCTGTGGATCGCTGACTGGATGGTGCATCATTTCTGGAGGAAAGGAAAGGACCCGGATAGCTTCTCCATCCCCTATCTGACGGCGCTGGGTGATCTGCTCGGGACAGCCTTGTTGGCCTTAAGTTTTCATTTTCTCTGGCTTATTGGAGATCGCGATGGAGATGTTGGGGACTAATAAATCCTACAAGCTACTCTCAAGTAACCAAGAGGGAAAACACAAGACAACCACTTATGACTCTTTTTCACAATTTTTAATTTGGTAGTTTGACTTCTGCCAGGGTAATCTTCAGTTGGCCCTGATTCCATTAAATGGCCTTAACACTTTTTTTTTTTTTTAAGGAATGTGTGTTGAAATGAGAATGAACAGTATTTGTGCTGCTTTTCATAGAATAAATGATAATTTGACATAGACATAGACACAAGCTCAAGCTCTGAAATCGATTAACTAGAAAGGAATATAGGATGTTTACAATGAATAATTTTAGAACCACAGACATAGCAGAAATGTACTGTCTTACTGTTTAATTTATAATGCCAAGAGTTCTAGTTTCATCTTTCTTGTCTCACAGATGTATTTGTTCTGCAAAGCAGACTTTAAAATGAAAGGGGCCCCAAGCAAGCTTGTTTTAATTATGCCCACCTCTCTGCCAGCTGAGGACCCATTTACCAATTTGTTTGCTCCTAACCTGACCTCAATATGTTCTACTGAGTATGAGATAAACTCACTTTTATCTGCTTGTATGAATTTCTCTGTGCCAATGCTAATATTATTTCAACCCTGCAAGTTCTCTGCAGGCTACCCTTTAAATACAGAATTGCCTTTAGTGAAAGCAATGGCTCATTTTTGATGATTGATTTATTGAAAGAAGGTTGATCTTTTTCAGAAGACTTACTAGTCCAGAATGAGATGACCTGCGCTACATTTGTTTATGAAGATGGTGTGAGAAATCGTGTGTATGTATGTGTGCGGTGTGTGAGAGAGAGAGACAGAAGCTGTTGATGGAGTGCTGAATCTTGGCTTGTTGATAGCAAAGATTACAGTGGGATATTAGCATTCTGTAGTTATTCTTTTAGCGCATTTTATTGACATGCTTTTGTGGTATGGTGTAAAAATTTTGCTCTTGCCCAGAATATAGTATTTGTTAGCTACATTATAATTAATACTTCCTTCATAATTTTTTAAAAGGTACTATTTAATATAATCAAGATAGCATCAGATTTAGAATGAGCAAATGGTTCATTTGTTCTTCTTAAGAGGCCTGTTGACACTCGCAGGTTTACCATTTTAAAGGAGCAGTTGAGGGGTTACTTCCGTTATTGTTCCCGCCTGTGCACCTTGTCTCTGCACATGCTCACGTCTGCATGGGACACTATCAGGAGCACTGCTGTGTTTCTCAAATATTTTTCTAAAACTCTGATCTGTATTTCAAACACTTGACCAACATCTTAGTTATTCACTAGGTAAGCATTTTTTCTGTTACATACATTTTGAAAAATACAGTGGAATCTGTCAAGATTGTCAGATATTTAATAATCTGACTGATAAAGGGAAGAAGAAATGCACAGTGACTTTGATCATCATGATTTAAATTGTAAGTTAGTGTTAACATTATATAAATAGTAGGTTGTTTGTATATATATATTGAGGGACGTGTTCTTATCAAGCTCTTTAAAATAAAGGGACTGTGGTTTAGAGGTATATATTTTGCTTATTTTAAAACCTTAATTATTCCATTCTTTTGCCTTATAAGGAAGTTGTAAGGCAGAGAACTGAACTAATTATAGGATTTCTCCTTTGGAGAGTTATAATATGTAGTGAACATTCTGCAAAATTTTTTATTTAAAAAAATCCGTAAATAATTTCTTTGATTTTGTTATAAAGCACTTGTAAATTATTTATATTTGGGCTGTATAATTCATAAGCATTTATTTTGTTTTCATTTTTTTACCTAAAAAACGCATAGCAAATCACATTTTTAAAGTATTTACCAACAACTTTAGTTTATTACATATTCCAAAGCACATTCAAACACATCATGTTATTTAGTTCTCACAACAGTACATGTGAAATAGGTCAGATTGGTATTCCTGTCTCTATTTTACAGCAGAAGGAAACAAAAATCAGCCAAGTTACATTTTTAATGTTGCACAGCTACAAAGGGCCCCAAATTGTGATTTAGTCTAGATCATCAATCTTCTAAGCCAGTTCGTTTTCTGTGACCCTCCAAATGTACCAAGTGTATACAACTTGTCAACTATGAGGAAATCAACCACCGAAACAAGATCTTCTAAAGGAGAATAGAATATTGCTACATCTTTCCAACTTCAGACAGGGAAATCTTCATTTAATATATCTTACTGGTAAATATAGCTAATTCTAAAATTATTCATGTTCCTAAGACCAAGGAAATCAAAGATAAACAAAAACTTTAGAAGAAAGAACAGTGCCTTATTTCATAGAATATTTAATTGCCTTCCTAAATATAGCCATTTTCCATAGATGCTAATAAATAACTACAATGACTGATTTGAGTTCTGTCCTCTTTCTTTTTTGCTACCCAATCTTTGTTATAGCAACAAAATGTCTAAAAGACATGTAATGGGGAAAAAAATAAAGACTTGGAAAAATCAGAAGAGAATGTATATATGTTGTTTATGAGCATAATTGGGCTCTGACCATACATAGACCTCCACTTTACTGCTTTACCACTTTTTCACTTTTAAGTACTGTTTTCACTATTCAGTTTACATTTCTTGACCCATCAATTTGTATATCCTCAACTATCTCCTTCATTCCTGTTGGACAGCTCTGGTTAAATACAGTCAGCTGAATTAATTTATAAAACAGATTTAAATTCTTTTAAAATTTTTTTACTGTTTTTTGAAAGCCTTTACATAAGTATAGAATGAATAAGGTAACTTTGCCTACCCACAAAATGCATTTATCATCAGTTGTATGTAAAGCAAATTAACAAAGTTTATTTTTACACCATGTAAGTTTGCTTTCTGAACTTCCTCCTCTCACTAATTTATCAGACACTTTATTTAAACACAGGTAATCTCTTCAAAGACTTTAGTTTTGCCCACCAATTGCTTTTTATTCTTTAAGAAATAAAGTTTCTTAGAACCTAATAAAATAGAAACTGTTAGTAATGTATCTTCCGGGAGACACTGAAAATTCTATGGCATAGACTATCAATGATGTAGCCAAATGAAGTACATTGTTAGGGGTCTTTCAGTAATTGGGTTTCCTTGCCTTTTAATACAGCTCTTGTATAGCATACCCATTTATAATGGGCATCTGCCATCTTTGAATTGTTGTAAACTCAAATAATAAAATTTAAGACATATTTACCCAGCCTTGTTGTATTTACTTCTTGATAAACTAGATGAACATTGAGCCTTGTAGAACTCACCCAGAAGAGAGCATAATAAATTGGGCTCTGACCATATGTAGACCTCCACTTTATTGCTTTACCACTTTTTCACCCTTAAGTACTATTTTCACTGTTCAGTTTACATTTCTTGGCCCATCAATTTGTACATCCTCAACTATCTCCTTCATTCCTGTTGGACAGCTCTGTTTAAATAGAGCTCTCTGCCGATGCTTTGCCTACACTTGAACAGCTGAGCATGGTTCATGAAGAACACACGACAAATCTGTAAGCTCATAACCTCGGACATCAAGCTAACCCTCAACAGCCCAGCAGCCTCCTCTCTTTCTCTAATCACTTCACTCTTGGAGAGATCAGGCTTTTGTCCCTACCACTCTACTGAAAGTATACCTGTTGAGGTCACCAGTGATCTCCATGTTGCAAATCTAGTGCTTAATTCTCAGTAAGAATCCTCATCTTGTTGTTGTTCAGTCGTTAAGTTGTGTCTGACTCTTTGTGACGCCATGGACTTAACCCTGATCAGGCTCCCCTGTCCTTTACTATCTCCCAGAGCTTGCTGAAACTCATGTCCGCTGAGTTGGTGATGCTATCTAACCATCTCATCCTCTGCCACCCCCTTCTCCTGTTGCCTTCGATCTTTCCCAGCATCAGGGTCTTTTCCAATGAGTTGGTTCTTCATATCAGGTGGCCAAATTATTGGAGCTTCAGCTTCACCATCAGTCCTTCCAGTGAATATTCAGAGTTGATTTCCTTATCCTCATCTTAGTTTCTAAAGGTATTTGACAGAGTCTCCTCCTTCCTTGAAATACTTTCTTCACTCGACTTATTAAAAAAAAAAAAATCTGCTTTTGCTTTCCCTTCTGCATTGCTGGAAGCCTCGTCTTCATCTTGCTAGTGGTTCCTCCACCTCTTAACCTCTAAGCATTGGAATGCCCTGCAGCTTGGTTTTTATTACCATTTCTCTATTTTTTATCCCTAGGTGACCTCGGCTGATTGTTTCAAATGACATCTGTACCTATTATTCCTAAAGAAATTTTTAAAATGCCTACAGACAAATGAAAATTAAAACACCACAATCCAAAACCTATTGATGTAGCAAAAGCAGCTCTAAGAGGAAAGTTCATAGCAATACAGTCTTACCTCAGGATACAAGAAAAATCTCAAGTAAACCACCTTACCAAACACAAAGCAAAGTAGAGAAAGAAAAACAAACAAAATCGGAAGTTTGTAGAATAAATCATAAAGATCAGAGCAGAATAAATAGAGATGAAAAATAATGAAAATGCTCAATGAAACTAAAAGCTGGTTCTTTGAAAAGATAAACAAGATTGATAAACCCTTAGGCAGAGACTCATCAAGGAAAAAAAGGAAAGGACTCAATAAAAATGAATAAGGAAAAGTTACCATAGATACCATAAAAATACAAAGGATCCTGAGAGACTATTACAAGCAACTATATGCCAATAAAATGGACAACCTAGAAGAAATAGACAAATACTTACTTAGAAAAATACAATCTCTCAAGACTGAACCAGGAAGAAATAGAAAATATGATCAGTCAGAAGAATGAAATTGAAAACTATCAACAAACAAAAGTCTAGGACTTGACGGCTCTCTAAATCAAACATTTAGAGAAAAGTTAACACCTGTCCTTCTGAAACTTCTGAAATACCTATCCTCTCCAAAAAATTGCAGAGGAAGGAACACTCCCAAACTCAATCAATGAGGCCACCATCACCCTGATACCAAAATCAGACAAAGATACCACCACCAAAAAAAAAAAATAGGCCAGTATCACTGATGAACATAGAGGCAAAAAATCTTCCATAAAATAGAGCAAACTGAATCTAACAATACATTAAAACGATCACACACAATGAGCAAGTGGGATTCATCCCCGGGATGAAAGGATGCTTCAATACATCCGGATCGATGTGATATGCCACATTAACAAATTGAAGAATAGAAATCATATCATCTCAATAGGTGGAGGAAAAGCTTTTGACAAAATTCAACATCCATTTATGATAAGGACTTGTTAGAAGGTGGGCACAGAAGAAACCTCATATTATTTCATCTTGGTCTTAGCAAAGAAGAATTTTGCTGTGATGGAATGAACACATTGGTTTTGTGGGTCATAAGAGATGTTAGAATGTCTTCCTAGTCCCAAGGCTACATCATGTTTCCTAAGAGTACTATAGAACAAACATCTTCAACTTATTGGGCTGTACTTTGAGTAGTAGGAGTTCTTCATATATAAATTTTCTATGAGATATGAGCTTAGCAAATATTGGAGAAATTGCCAGTTTTATTTTTTAATCTAAATTTTAAAAATTTTATTGAGATATTTGACATGACATTCTATTTGTTTTTGGTGGTTATACAGCACAATAATTCCATATGTGTATTATGAAAATGATCACCCCAATAAGTCTAGTTACTATCTGTACCCACACTTAGTTACAATTTTTTCTCCTGATGACTAGAACTTTTAAGGCTCATCTTGTTCGTTTCCTGCCCAGTCTTAGAATTAGCAATTTCTCTAAGGAGCCCTCGTTCCTTTTATTGGAAAATAGTATTAGAAACCACTCTCTAGGCACTAGGTGTATTCATTGCTACTGGAAGTGGTTGCTTCCAGGCCCTCTCAGCTAAGAGAGCAAGGAAACATGTGTATGCTAACCTCTGCATCTACATATACATGTAAAGATTTCTATATGTAGCCATCTATACATTAAGATAAACATGAGCTCATACTGATGTCTCCAACTCGGTTACTGTGAGGCTTATTCTAGCTTCTTCCTCTTGCTTATCCGTAAATTCCAACAATGAGAAGCCTGGCTCACCATCTGCTATGTATTTACTTAATTGTTCGGTTCCAATACACAGGTGTTGGGGTATTAGAATTGTGAACACACACCAGTGTTCTTGCCTGGAGAATCCCCATGGACAGAGGAACCTGGAGGGCTGCATTCCCTGGAGTCACAAAGAGTTGGACTCGACTGAGTGACTAAGNATGTATTTACTTAATTGTTCGGTTCCAATACACAGGTGTTGGGGTATTAGAATTGTGAACACACACCAGTGTTCTTGCCTGGAGAATCCCCATGGACAGAGGAACCTGGAGGGCTGCATTCCCTGGAGTCACAAAGAGTTGGACTCGACTGAGTGACTAAGCACAGCAGCACAGGGCAGAAGACCTAATTGACTCATCTTGGATCTAGCGTCCAGTCAGCCGAAGCCAATAAAGTCGGGGGTCCCAGGTAATTGGTTGCCTGTATAAGCCCTCTTAGAGGGCAGAGGAGAGGACTGGCATCTCTAGGGTATACACCAAGTCAGTCTTCACATCCCAGGTAAGGTGACCTGAAAAATTATTTTATCAACTGTTAAGAATAGATCAGGAAGCAACCTTTTCCTTATACTTTGTGTTACTATAACTTGGTACTTTAGGAAGTTAAAGTTGCAAGGTAAAATTATATAACATAGAGATCTAAGAGCCTAAAAATAGCCTGCTACACACAGAATATGCATAGAAAACACTTGGATTTTTTTAAAATGGTAAATCTCCAGGTGTCCCTAGGAAGTAGGATATTCTTAGATTGAATACAGCAACTTTCTTTTCCCCTCATATCAAAAGAAGTTTCTATCAGGTAAAACCANACAGAGGATGAGATGGCTGGGTGGCATCACTGACTCGATGGGCGTGAGTCTGAGTGAACTCTGGGAGTTGGTGATGGACAAGGAGGCCTGGTGTGCTGCGATTCATGGGGTCGCAAAGAGTCGGACACAACTGAGCGACTGAACTGAACTGACACACTTCTTGTGCATCCAAGAAGAAAGTGAAATAAAGCATGTGTGTGCTACGTTGCTTCCATTGTGTCTGACTCTGTGACCCTATGAACTGTAGCCCTCCAGGCTCCTCTGTCCATGGAAAAATTTTTCTCCAGGCAAAAATGCTTGATTGGGTTATCATGGCCTCCTCCATGGTATCTTCCTGACCCACGGATGAACCCCATCTGTTAAGTATCCTGCATAAACGCCACCTGGGAAGCCCAAGATAAAGCACATTTGCTGTTATACTGTTTCAACCAAATAGGATGATGATGGTAATGCTAATTTGAAAGCTGGGTAAACATAAGTCAAGTTTCCCCTGACCTCACCAATCTGAGTAGAGTACCGGTAAGGTCTCATGGTTACAATATGTTTGTGGTACTTACTCAAATGTCTCCTTAGCACTCAGTTTGTACATCACAGAACCCCCAGCTCCCTCTGTGTCTCACCCAGTGATTTCTAGGTGGTCCTGGGCAGGAAGGGTCTTTTCTCGGTTCATTCCAACAATACTTCTCTCAGGTTCTTCAGCCCAGTATCTCCTAGCTCATGCTAAAAGCTCAAGATACCACCTGGGGAGGGACTGCCCGCCCTCAGAACCTGGTGTTGCCTGTCAAATCTCCCGGGGGTCCCAAAGCTGCAGAACCGTGGAAGTCCAGAGCGGGGCGCCCTTCCAGGGCCTGCGCTGTGCATGGCCCACGGAGCAGCAGCAGTTATGCGTCAGGTGCTAGCTGCAGCCCCTTTCCAGGCCCAAGTCTGTGCACCGGCCCAAACACAGACATCATACCTGCCTCGTTCCAAGAGGAAAACTATGAACTGGCCTCAAACCGAAAAATCTGTCACCTGGAACTGAGTTTCTCATCTGTGGGATGGCCAGTACTTGTGAATGCTGTGGGCTGGAGTTCCCCATTTCCCCAGTTTTTTTTTGTGTGGGGACTATCACCCTTTGGAAATTTCTTTCAAGATGCATGTGGAAATTGAAATTGCAATAATATGGAGAGAAAATCTTCCTGCCCATGCCCAGCCCTTCTGCTCACAGGTAAGCCCCACTGACTATTTCAAAGTCTTATCATGGCTACCTCTGATGCAAAAATGTATGGTTATACTTCTGCTTTGTGATTTCTTGGTTTTAAGCAATGTCTATGAATTTCCAAGGTGAAAAATGTGAAATTTAATTCACTGGTACCATCTTCTTTTCTGACATCCTCCTCCTGATTTTTGTTGGTTGTATTTTTAATGACTGGTTCTTACTTTGGTTACTTTTATGATTTTAAGTAACATGCTTACACTTGTTTCTTGGCTCATACTCTTTAGATGCCGTGCTTTTACTTACTAATGTGTAAGATAAAGGAATATCTATGCCTACGTATTCCTCTCCTCCTCTCATGTCTTTCCAAGTCCAGTTAGCTATTTGGTTACTTTGCTTATCTAAATGGAAAACAGTTTTAAAAGTTATGTTAAAATATTGTTTGAAGAAGAAGTGGGGCAGGTTGACTGGCCATGCAAGATAGAAAATCTAATTTCATATCAGTGGGGATATTCCAAGAGTCAAAGTCAAATCCATTTCCCTTCCTCTGAACTCCAACAAACAGTTTTAATCCTGCCGTGTGTAGTTTGCTTTGCTTTTGGAACGAATACTTTGTCCTGTTTTGTACCCCTGGTGTTTTAAAATTTGTTCTTTCTTGTTGATAAGATAATTTCCCACCCACCCCCAATCACTAATATCTTCCAGCTGTTTGATACATTTTGAAGCCAGGAATATGCACTGGCTTTTTCTAGGCCATGTGCGTAGACCTTATCCTGTGAGTACTTTTTGTTAACACGCTTGAGTTTCACTCTTACAGCTCATGTCAGTGTCTTTCTTTGATTTATTTTTCCTTTTGCCAAAGTAGAGCTTCAAGTTCCTTTCCCAGAAAACATAGGTGTTTGCGTATCTAAAAATAAATTTTTGCTTATCTGAGCTTTTGCATGGCTGAAAATGGGTTTTGGGATAGCTGAATTTTTGCATATGTGAATATGTATTATACGCCTGTAATAATCAGATTAGTGGCTTGGTTAATTTTACAATCAAAATCACTTTCATTCAGAACCACGTTGAAGGTATTTCTCAACTGCCTTCTAGAATTTAGTGTCACTGAAAAGTAGTGGTTGAGGATACTAAGCCAAACTGCTGGGTTTTGTTTAGTTTTTTTAAAGTTTTTGTTAATTTGGCTCCGCCAGGTCTTAGTTGCGGCATGCAGGTTATTCATTGCACTACGTGGCTCTTGCGCTGTGGCTCTGGTTATGGTTCGTGGGCTCTAGAGGGTGTGGGCTCAGTAGTTGCTGTGTGCTGGCTTAGTTGCTCCTCCGCATGTAGGATCTTCCTGGGCCAGGAACTGAACCCGTGCCCCAGGAATTGGCAGGCTGACTCCCAACCACCGGACAAGAAGTCCCCAGACTGCTGGGTTTTGTTACCAAACTGAGGTTTGTTTGTTGCTCAGTACCCAATACTAAGAGTCAAGTGTTGGGTAAAAGGAAAAATAGGTTTATTAAAGACGTTGGTGATTCTGGGGAGAAATTTTCATTAATCCAAGGTTTCAAAGAATCAACTTCTCAGGTTTTGTTTGGAGATTTGGGGGGAAAGAGGAAAGGGCCACATCCTGGGGAGGGGGTAAACTATCTTCAGAGATGATTGTCTTAGTCACACAATTCCAAATAGTGGTCCTATCTCACTTGCGGGTGGAATATTATCTGAGCCACAGATCTCTGGTCGGCTAGGCCTTCTGGTTCCACATGATCTGGGGTCCACGTGCTGTGGGCAGCATACGGTTAACTTCTTCCACGTGGTGCCAGTTCCAGCATCTGCCAAACAGCTCAAAGATAGGGCTCAAAGTATTATCCATAGCCTTGGAGGAGGAACTGAAGTCCTTGACTTTGTTTAATGGCTAAACAATTTTTGTTTTGTCTTGCTTGACTGTTTTTCTTACAGCATTTTCTCACTGCTCTGACTAAATTTATTTTTTAGATAAAGTTTTTCTACAGACAAGAGGTAGGCAGAGAACATAGGGGTGGGGTGGGCATCTGTCCTGGGAAGACCCCATAGCGTTCTACTCAGTTACACTTTGAATCCTAGTTTGCTATCTGCTAGTTTTATATCCATGGGTAAGTTTTTCTGAGTTTTCATGTAAAAAATGGTAATAATAATAATAGTAGTGGTAGTAGCAGTGGCAGCTAACTTATAGGTCTATTTTGAGAATTGAATTACCTAATATATATCAAGTTAAAACAGCTACTCACACATAGATAGCCCTATAAGTGTGTTGGCTCTTTTTTTTTGGAATCAATTTTATTATCTTTATATTTATCCTGGGTATTTTGAAATTTCATGATACTAAAGCTCTGTAGGTCCTTTTGCACTCAGTAAAGTTGGTACTTAGAATACCCTTTCAAGTATCTTCCTTAAACTCTGGACATCTAAAAAATAGTTTAAAAAATACTTTCATGGCTTCCATTTTCTCTCTTCTTTCTAGAGCATCTTAGTTAAATGTAGGCTATGTTGGATTGAGATTGTGTGTTTCTTATCTTCTTTCTTCAGATTTTCCGTTTCTTTCTATATGCTGGAAGATCTCTATTTCTTCCACCTAATTTAAATATTACATTTAAAATTTCTGCACCCATATCTTGATCACAATTTCTTGTTCTTTGTTCCTTTTTGGAGTTTTTAATGGACATAATTAATACCTATCCACATCTCTTTGTGGCTTTAGTTAGGTTTATGATCTCCAGTTTCTGCTAAGTTATCTCGGGTCCTTCAGAATGTGATGACAATGGTCCTTTATAGAGGCCTCACATCTTTTGAACACTCTGTATTTTAACACTTCTCTATGACACTAGTTTCTTCTACCCACAATAGATGTATTTTAAAAATCAAATTTGCAACTCCCAGTAACTAGACTTTGGTTCTGTCAGCCAAAATATGTTTCTAAGAGAACTTTGATTCTAAAGTTGGTTGTATAAGGGAATTGCTAGGACATATGGCATCTATATTGCGCTGAGGGGAGGCAAAGGCAAAGTTTCTCTGAGATCTGTAGCAGCAGGGACCAGAGATCACGCTCCACCAGACTAGTTTTGTGATATGGTTTGGAAGATGTTCCTAGAGACTCCAGGTTGATTCCTCCTATTCTTTCAAGATTGTCTAAGATGCCAAGTACCCAATACCATGCTTTCCTGATGATGACTCTCTAGCTGAATTTATCCCCCAAATTCCAGATTTTTTCAAACTGCACATATAACCTTGCCACCTGGACACTCAGTGAGCCCCACTTCCTGGTATTCATGCCTTGGTATAATCCTCCCTTTGAGTGTGGACAGGATGAGCATATTGCCTCACTTCTAATGAACAGAGTATGGCAAACGTGTTCTTGTTCAGTCATTCAGTCATGTCTGACTCTCTGCAACCCCATGGACTGCAGCATGCTAGGCTTCCCTGTCCTTCATCATCTCCCAGGACTTGCTCAAACTCATGTCCATTTGGTCAGTGATACCATCCAACCATCTCGTCCTGTTACCCTCTTTTCCTCCTGCTCTCAATCTTTGCCAGCATAAGGGTCTTTTCCAATGAGTCAGCTCTTTGCATCTGGTGGCCAAAGTATTGGAGCTTCAGCATCAGTCCTCCCATTGAATATTAAGGGTTGATTTCCTTTAGGATTGACATGTTTGATCTCCTTGCAATCCAAGGGAATCTCAAGGGTCTTCTCCAGCACCACAGTTAAAAAACATCAATTCTTCAGCACTCAGCCTACTTTATGGTCCAACTCTCACATGCATACATGACTACTAAAAAGCCATAGCTTTGACTATACAGACCTTCATCAATAAAGTGATGTCTCTGTTTTTTAATAGCTGTCTAGGTTTGTCATAGCTTTTCTTCCAAGAAGCAATCATCTTCTAATTTCCTGACCGGTATGACTGTCCACAATGATTTTGGAGCCCAAGAAAATAAAATCTGTCACAGTTTCCACTTTTTTGCCATCTATTTGTCATGATGCCATAATCTTCGTTTTTTGAATGTTGAGTTTTAAGCCAGCTTTTTCACTCTCCTTTTTCACCTTCAAAAGGCTCTTTAGTTCCTCTTTGCTTTCTGCCATTAGGATGGTATCATCTGCATATCTGAGGTTGTTGATATTTCTTCCAGCAATCTTGATTCCAGCTTGTGATTCATCCAGTCTGGCATTTCACATGACATACTCTGCTTGTGTGTTAAATAAGCAGGGTGATAATATACAGCCTTGATGTACTCCTTTCCCAGTTTGGAACCAGTCCCTTGTTTCATGTCCAGGTCTAACTGTCAATAGTCCTGTCCTACAAACAGGTTTCTTAGGAGACCGGTAAGGTGGTCTGGTATTCCCATCTTTTTAAGAATTTTCCAATGTGTTGTGATCCACATAGTCAAAAGCTTTTGTGTTGTCAATGAAGCAGAAGTAGATCTCTTTCTGGAATTTCCTTGCTTTTTCTATGGTCCAGTGGATGTTTGGCAATTTGATCTCTGGTTCCTCTGTCTTTTCTAAATCCAGCTTGTACATCTGGAATTTCTCAGATCATGTATTGTTGAAGCCTAGCATGAAGGATTTTGAGCATTACTTTTGCTTGCATGTTCTGTTGTTCAGTCACTCAGTCATGTCCAACTCTTTGCGACCCCATGGATGGCAGCATGCCAGGCTTCCCTGTCCTTCACCATCTCCTGGAGCTTGCTCAAATTCATGTGCATTGAGTCAGTGATGCCATCCAACCATCTCATACTCTGTCATCCCCTTCTCTTCCTGCCTTCAATCTTTCCCAGCATCAGGATCTTTTCCAGTGAGTCAGTTCTTTGAATCATGTGACCAAAATATTGGAGCTTCAGCTTTAGCATCAGTCCTTCCAATGAATATTCAGGGTTGACTTCCTTTAGGATTGACTGGTTTGATCTCCTTGTAGTCTATGTGAAATGAGTGCAATTGTAGAGTAGTTTGAATCTTTGGCATTGCCTTTTTAGGGGAATGGAATGAAAACTGACCTTTTCCAGTCCTGTGGCCACTGCTGAGTCTTTCAAATCTGCTGGCATATTGAGTACAGCACTTTAACAACATCATCTTTTAGAATTTGAAATACTTCAAATGGAATTCCATCACCTCCACTAGCTTTGTTTGTAGTAATGCTTCCTAAGGCCCGCTTGACTTCACACTCCAGGATGTCTGACTCTTGGTGAGTGACCCCACCATTGTGGTTATCTGGGTCATTAAGACATTTCTTGCATAGTTCTTCTGTATATTCTTAATCTCTTCTGTTTCTGTTAGGTTCTTGCTGGTTTTGTCCTATATTGTGCCCATCTTTGCATGAAATAGTTCCTTGATATCTCTAATTTTCTTAAAGAAATCTCTAGTCTTTCCCTATTTTCCTCTTTCCCTATATTCTCTGTTTTCCTCTATTTCTTTGCATCGTTCACTCTAGAAGGCTTTCTTATTTCTCCTTGCTATTGTCTGGAAATCTGCATTCAGATGGGTATATCTTTCCATTTCTCCTTTACCATTCATTTATCTTCTTTTCTAAGCTATATGTAAGGCCTACTCAGACAACCATTTTGCCCTCTTGCATTTCTTTTTCTTTAGGATGATTTTGGTCACTGCCATCTGTTCAAGGTTGCTAACCTCCATCCATAGTTCTTCGGGCACTCTATCAGATCTAATCCCTGGAATCTATTTGTCCCTTCTACTGTATAATCCTAAGGGATTTGATTTAGGTTATACCTGAGTGGTCTAGTGGTTTTCCTACTTTCTTCAATTTAAGCATGAATTTTGCAATAGGAGTTCATAATCTGAGCCACAGACAGCTCCAGATCTTGTTTTTGCTGACTGTATAGAGCTTCTCCATCTTCACCTGCAAAGAGTATAATCAATCTGATTTCAGTTTGACCATCTGGTGATGTTCATGTGTAGAGTCATCTCTAGTGTTGTTGGAAGAAAGTATTTGCTATAACCAATGCATTCTCTTGGCAAAACTCTTAACCTTTGCCCTGCTTCAATTTGTACACCAAGGCCAAACTTGCCTGTTACTCCAGGTATCTCTTTATTTCCTCTTTTGCATTCCAGTCCCCTATAATGAAAAGCACTTCTTTTTTTTTGGTGTTACTTCTAGGAGGTCTCATAGGTCTTCGTAGAACCAGTCAACTTCAGCTTCTTTGGCACTGGTGGCTGATGCATAGACTTGGATTTCTGGGGTGTTGAATGGTTTGCCTTGGAAACGAACTGAGATCATTTGTTACTTTTGAGATTGCACCTAAGTACTGCATTTCCAATTCTTGTTGACTATGAGGGCTACTCCATTTCTTTTAAGGGATTACTGCTAACAGTAGTAGATATAATGGTTGTCTGACCTGGCAGACATGCTGGGATGTCAAGTCTAAGATTATGTAAATAGAAGACTGTGGTTTCCAGCTTGGACATTCAGTCTTTCTAGCTCTCCCTTGGGCCATTCATCCTAGGGAAAGCCAACTGCCATGTCATAATGCAGCCCTGCAGCGAGGCCTATGTGGTCAGAGAGCAGGACCCACGACATATATGAGTGAGCTTGGAAGCAGAGCCCTGGACTGTCAACTGAGCTTGAGTGCAACCTCTTGAGACATCTTGAGCCAGAGGCACCCAGCTAAACCATCTAACTTCTAAATTGTCATCTATGAGATAGTATATGTTTGTTTCTTGGCCACTACCTTGTGGGCTAATTTGTTATGTAGCAATAGCTCACTAATAAATATATCACAGGTTTAACTTGTCTAAAACCAAGCCCCCAACATGCTCCTCTTCCCACAGTCTTCCCCATCTCAATAAAAGACTCCTCTATCCTTTCAGTTTCTGAGGCCAAAAAGTTGGAATTATCCTTGACTTCTCTTTTTTCCTCACAACTAATAGCCAAACCATCAGCAAATCCTATCAGCTCTATCTTCAAAATATTTCTAAAATCTGACTCTTTTTTCATCTTCACTACTACCACCCTGGATGACTTCTTGTTCCCAGAAACTCACTGAAATGATAAAGAGGGTAAACTCAACTGCTCAATATGTCATCTTCCACCAGGAGATAGCCTATTATATTTCTTATTGTCCCCACTATATGATAATGCCTTTATTTTTCTACTTGCATTTCTTACCTTTTTACAGAAGTCTTTGTGCCTGGTATTATGAAATTTTATAATGATATGCCTCTTGGATATTTTTTTGTTCATTGTGGTAAGCAGAGTCTCTCCTTTACTTCTGGAAAATTTCCCACTATATTTAGATAATTTTCTATTCACTATCTTATCTCTCTGGAACTCCTAAGTTGGAAATTATGCCTTCTGAGTAGGTTAACCACTCTCTTATCTTTCTTGTTTTTTATCTTTGAATCTCTCTGTTTTTTTTAAATCTCCTTTCTGTTAGGTTTTATCTCCCTATCCTTCAATTGAATTTACTTTGGCTCTCCTATTTTTAATTTCCAAAAGTTCTTTTTATTCTCTATCTGTTCCTTGTTCTTGGAATTTCTTGTTTTATGAATACAATATCCTCTGTTACCTCTTGGAAGATACCAGCTCCACTTGGTGGGTTTTGCTTGTTTTCATCTTCTCTGTTTCCTCTGGATTTATTTTTTTCTCTCTGCTTTGTNATTTCCAAAAGTTCTTTTTATTCTCTATCTGTTCCTTGTTCTTGGAATTTCTTGTTTTATGAATACAATATCCTCTGTTACCTCTTGGAAGATACCAGCTCCACTTGGTGGGTTTTGCTTGTTTTCATCTTCTCTGTTTCCTCTGGATTTATTTTTTTCTCTCTGCTTTGTTTTTTTCTCTCTCTTTTGTTTTTGTTGGCTTTCCCAAATATTTGGAGATTCTTTGCTATTTGCTTTGTTAAAGGATTAAACTGAGTCATATTAAAATTTTTAAGAGTTCATTTGAGCAAAAGTACATTCAAAGCAGTGCTGAATGGAAAGTGGTTAGAACAGTACCCCCAGCAACCAGGGAAAGACTAATATAGAGAAATGTGGAAGCAAAGAAAGGAAATTATTTGACTGGCTATAGTTTAAAGCCTAGTTTGCTATTTGTGATTGGTTGTCCTTACTGTGTTCATTTCATAACCTTAAAGCGTTTACAGGCTTAGATTCTGGTGACTGATGCCATATGGCTTACATAAGCAAACAGTGTACTTGTTTAATCATTCTAACAGCTTATAGTTAAGAGTAAAACCACATATGGTTTCATTTGCTGACATGGATTTTACTTTAGAATCATTAGGGCAACTGGGCATTTCTTTGGAGGACATTTCTCCAGAATCTCAACTAACATAGTGTCAGACTTTATTTTTCTGGGCTCCAAAATCACTGCAGATGGTGACTGCAGCCATGAAATTAAAAGACGCTTGCTCCTTGGAAGAAAAGTTATGACCAACCTAGATAGCATATTCAAAAGCAGAGACGTTACTTTGCTGACTAAGGTCTGTGTAGTCAAGGCTTTGGTTTTTCCAGTGGTCATGTATGGATGTGAGAGTTGGACTGTGAAGAAGGCTGAGCACC
>SJYA01000890.1:690533-718245 GCA_006410615.1 Neotragus moschatus | reverse complement strand
TGTAGATGGTGACTGCAGGCATGAAATTAAAAGATGCTTACTCCTTGGAAGCAAAGTTATGACCAACCTAGACAGCGTATTAAACATTAGAAACATTACTTTGCCAACAAAGGTCCTTCTAGTCAAAGCTATGGTTTTTCCAGTGGTCATGTATGGATGCAAGATTTGGACTGTGAAGAAAGCTGAGTGCCGAAGCATTGATGCTTTTTAACTGTGGTGTTGGAGAAGACTCTTGAGAGTCCCTTGGACTGCAAGGAGATCCAACCAGTCCATCCTAAAGGAGCTCAGTCCTGGATGTTCATTGGAAAGACTGATGCTGAAGCTGAAACTCCAATACTTTGGCCACCTGATCCAAAGAGTTAACTCATTGGAAAAGACCCTGATGCTGAGAAAAATTGAAGACAGGAGGAGAAGGGGACAACAGAGGATGAGATGGTTGGATAGCATCACTGACTCAATGGAGATGAGTTTGAGTAAATTCTGGGAGTTGGTGATGGACAGGGAGGCCTGACGTGCTGCGGTCCGTGAGGTCACAAAGAGTTGTAAAGGACTGAGCAATTGAACTGAACTGCATTTCAGAGTCTTTTGTTGACTATGAGGTCTACTCCATTTCTTCCAAGGGATTCTTGCCCACAGTAGTAGATATAATGGTCATCTGAATTAAACTTGCCCATTTTTTTCCATTTTAGATAACTGATTCCTAAATCATTGGTGTGCACTCTTGCCCTCTTCTATTTGACCACTTCCAATTTACCTTGATTCATAGACCTAACATTCTAGGTTTCTATGCAATATTGTTCTTTAAGGCGCTGAACTTTCACCACTAGACACATACACACCTGGGCCTCATTTCTGCTTTGGCTCAGCCTCTTCATTCCTTCTGGAGCTACTTCTCCACTCTTTCCAGTAGCATATTGGATACCTACTGACCTGGTTGGGGGAAGGTTCACCTTTCAGTGTCATACCTTTTTCCATTTTCATACTGTTCATGGGGTTCTCAAGGCAAGAACGCTGAAATGGTTTGCCATTCACTTCTCCAGTGGACCAAGTTTTGTCAGAACTCTCCATCATGACCCTTCTATCTTGGGTGGCTCTACATGTCGTGGTCAAAGTTTCACTGAGTTAAACAAGGCTGTAATCCATATGATCAGTTTGGTTAGTTGTTTGTGATTGTGTTATTCATTCTGTCTGTCCTCTGATGGATAAGTTTAAGAGGCTTGTGTTAGGTTCCTGCTGGAAGGAACAGGCTGTGGGGAAAACTGGGTCTTGCTCTGGTGGACAAGGCCACGGTCAGTAGATCTTTAATCCACTTTTCTGTTGATGGGTGGGGCTGTGTTCCCTCCCTGTAGTTTGGCCAAGCTGTGGTAGGGTAATGGTGACCTCCTCCAAAAGGTCTTAGTCCAGCTCACCACGGGACTTAGTCCTGGCTCCCAGCACTGCTATTGTCAGTGCCCCTGACCCCGTGGCAGGCCCCTGTTGACTCACGCCTCCACTGGAGACTCCCAAACACAGCCACGTCTGGCTGAGTCTCCTGTGGGGCCACTGCTCCTTTCTCTTGGTCCTGGTCTGCACAGGGTTTTGTTTGCGCCCTCCAAGAGTCTCTGTTTCCCCAGTCCCTTGGAAGTTCTGTAATCAAATCCTTCTGACCTTCAAAGTCAGATTCCCTGGGGATTTTCAGTCCCTTTGCTGGATCCCCAGGTTGGGAAGTCTGTTGTAGGGCCTAGAATTTTCACAGCAGTGTGAGACTTCTTTGGTGTAATTGTTCTCCAGTTCGTAGATAGCCCACCTGGTGGCTCTATGTGTGCCGTGCTGTGCTTAGTTGCTCAGTCGTGTCTGACTTTGCAGTCCCATGGACTGTAGCCTGCCAGGCTCCTCTTGTCCATGGGGATTCTCCAGGCAAGAATACTGGAGTGGATTGTCATGCCCTCTTCCAGGGGATCTTCCCAACCCGGCGATTGAACCCAGGTCTCCCGCATTGCAGGCGGGCTCTTGACCATCTGAGCCACCAGGGAAGCCCTGTGGTGGGCTAATGGCAACCTCCTCCACGAGGGCTTGTGCCACATGCTGCACCTCCTAGGACTGCTGCTCTGTGGCAGGTCACTTCTGGCCTACGCCTCCGCAGGAGACCCTCAAACACTCACAGGGAGGTCTGGCTCTCTCTCTTTTGATCATCATTGCTCCTCTCCCTGGGTCCTGGTATATACAAGATGTTTGTGTCCTCCAAGCGTCTACCCTGTGGCAGCACCCAAATACATAAGCTCAGTTCAGTTCAGTCGCTCAGTAGTGTCTGACTCTTTCTGACCCCATAGACTGCAGCATGCCAGGCTTCCCTGTCCATCACCAACTCCTGGAGCTCGCTCAAACTCATGTCTATCTAGCCTATAATGCCATCCAACCATCTTATTCTGTTGTCCCCTTCTCCTCCTGCCTTCAGTCTTTCCCAGCATCAGGGTCTTTTCCAATGAGTCAGCTCTTCACATCAGGTGGCCAAAGTATTGGAGTTTCAACCTCAGCATCAGTTCTTCCAATGAATATTCAGGACTGATTTCCTTCAGGATTGACTGGTTTGATCTCCTTGTAGTCCCAGGGACTCTCAAGAGTCTTCTCCAGCACCACAGTTCGAAAGCATCAATTCTTCGGCACTCAGCTTTCTGTATAGAAATCCACACATTATACTACTGGAAAAACCACAGCTTTGACTAGACGGACTTTTGTCAGCAAAGTAATGTCTCTGCTTTTTAATAGCTGTCTAGGTTGGTCATATATAAGCTCAAAGGTGAAGAATACAGCTGTGGATACATCACATGAATATAATTTTAGAATCTGCAGAATTTCAGAGAAGATGGTACACTGACTCTTATCTGGCTGATAACTTACAGCACCAGGCTGATTTCTGTTGGAATAGAGTCTATTCTTTGTTCAAGGCGCAGAGCAACCTGTGGTTCTGTAGAGATGACAGGCGCTTTGCTCTCCGCATCACACCCATGTCTTTTCAAGAAGGAACAGACATTTGGATCTCACTGCTGGAGACCTCCATCTGTGGAATAAGAATAGCACAACAGAAGACCGTCCCATGCTGTTTTGCTCTGGTCTGCATTGTCTCAATCTCAGATCAAGTGAGAACTCACTTGCTTTCATACTTTTTCAGTCTTCCTGGGGTTCTCTGTGTCTGCTAGCAAGCCTGAGGTTGATGGATGACTCTGGGGTGCCTAGCTTTGGGCTAAGTGTTGTCAGAACATCCAGAGGTTGGTTTGGAAACATGTTGCTCGAGCTTGGGGGCTGGCATTCTATTATGGGAGACCCCCACAAAAGACAGATTCTGGAGTCTCTTACCCGTTTTTTGTGTCTGAAAATATACCATGAGTACCTGTGAGGGAGGGGCCTGGACTTACACAGACTTATCTTGCTCAATAAGCTTCTTGTAACTAGTGTGATGCACAGAGAAGTAGGGTTTGAACCTTGAATCCGTCAGGTACTTGACCTCTCTGTGTCTCAGTTTCCCCATCTGTAGAACTGGGTTAGTACAAGTTCTTGTCTAAAACGCTTCAGTTCAGTTCAGTCACTCAGTCATGTCCAACTCTGCGATCCTATGGTCTGCAACACACCAGGCTTCCCTGTCCATCAGATGTACTTTAGAATTCCAATTTTTTCAAATTTTAGAAAAATAATGCTGTGCATTCTGAGTATTACCTCATGTGCTGGCGGTGTATGGAGCTGTACTGCACGGAAAATTCATTTATATTTACATTAATATTTCTGCAGGAAAATCTAGGAATACTCACAGTAAGTGAGAAAAATAGAGACTATAATTACTTTCATGTTAGTTAAGGTCAGGTTTTCTTGCCAAGTGAGCTTGCTGCAAATCTATTAAAAAAACCTTTTGACTTTCTGGATTTTGTAGATTTAAAAACTGCAGAGAAGGCGATGTGGATCTGTACTATCTCTAGGGCCACTACTCAGCCACAGGGCTTTTGTGCAAATTAGAACAATACATCTTCTGGGTGGTCACAGGCCCTGTTGCAGGTAACGCGGCAATTGCGGTGAAAAAAAAAATGTATCTCTTTTGAGAATGTATGTGCTCAGTCATGTCCAGTGCTTTGGGGCCCCATGGACTGTAGCCCACCAGGCTCCTCTGCCCATGGAATGTCCCAAGCAAGAATACAGGAGCAGGTTGCCATTTCCTTCTCCAGAGGATCTTCCTGACCCAGGAACTGAACCCATGTCTCCTTTGGCAGGTGGATTCTTTACCACTTGTACCACCTGGAAAGGGTAAATGTCAAATGTCAACCCCATCCTGAACCAGGCACCCCTGTGCAGTACCCAGCCTGTGCAACCAGACATAGAAGCTCTGATTAGTCTCATGCCTCAGAGTTGCTGGAAAAATACACAGTAAAGTAAAAAGACCCCTTCTCCCAGAGCTATGGCTCTATCTCAGACCATTCTCTAGACCACTGCTTCTCAAATGTGAACGTGCTAATGAACCACATGGCCTCTTAAAATGTAGGAGGGCCGGTTTGGGGCCTGAAACTGTGTTTCTAGCAAGTTCGCAAGTAACATTCAGCTTTCCCAGAAACCTGCTCCTCCTCATGTGATCTCCATTAATGGCTCCAGGCTCCAGTGACTGTGTCCCAAGCTGGTAACATGCCACTCTTCTCGCCTCACTTTTCTCTTTCTCACTACACATTCATTTAGCTACTGCAAACCAGATTGTATCCTCTCCCCACCCCTTAGTACTTCTCCCATTCAAGGGTTCCCAACCTTGGCATGTTTTAGCCAGACAATTCTTTGTTGTGGATATCTGTCCAGTGGAGGGCAAAAGTACCACTGTTCCAATCCCTCACCTTCCTTTCGCCAGCAATGGACTTGCATCCCTTCTTTCCTGGGGATGGTTTGATGTTTCATTATCATATGTGTTTTGACTATGTTGTAACTACTAACATTCCTGTGTTCTCACTTGGTTATAAGTTCTAAGAATCTCCATATTTTTAGCATCCTGCTCAGGGTCTAACACAGAGAGATGCTTAACATATTTAAATAGGTGAATGAATGAATGAAAGTATCCCCTGACAGCTGCAGGCTCCTTAGAAGGGTGAGGATGCTCAGAACTCAGCTTGCAGGAGATCTGCCCGGGGCTAGAGTAACCCCTGGCCGTGTCTGCTAGGAGTCTGACATCGCAGACATCCAAAGCTGTTTCTGCTTCCAGACACTCCCACCTGCCCTTCAGCCTTTGTCTTGACCTGTTTTTGTCTGGTCTCTTTACACTGCTCAGAAAGGTCATTCATCTGACTACTGCTCACCCAGGGTGCGCCATGCAGCAATGCTATTTGAACAGCTGTTTGAATACATCTTTGTCCTTAATGGTACCCTTGACACTGGATTTGGGGTTTATCGTTGAAGTCCAGGTTAACATATCTGTCCAGACCATCAGAGTACTTATGGCTCATGTGTTCCATTCATTAGACTCACAGGCTCCTCTGAGATCCCAATTTGAATTTCAATTTTGCCATTTGGCTTTTAGTTGAAGCCCAGCCTTTCTGAATAAGTTATCCACAGCTGTTTTGGTAAGACACCGAAACAGACAACTGTGTGATGATGAAGAATGTAAGTATTGGTCTCTGCCCCAGTTTCTCATGCAGAGGTCCTGAACCTTTGTCATTTTCTAAGTAATCAGAGCATCTTTTATTTTAATAGTCTTTGACCCCAGTTCCTGATGCAGAGCTCCTCAATCCCTTGGAATTTCCTGGGTAATAGCAATGTCTTTTTTGTTCTAATGAGGTAACTCTTGGTGGAGGCTCTGGTCGCCAGAAAGACCAGGTCATGATTAGAAGGTTGGAATTTTCAGCCCCATCCTTTGTTCTCCGGAAAGGGGAAAGGAGCTGGAAATGGAACTCATGATTGATCCTTGCTATGAGATGAAGCCTCCTTAAAAATTCCCACAGCCTGGGATGTAGAGAGCTTCTGGGTTGGTGAACCCGTGGAGGTGGCACTCAAAGGGGGCATGGAGGCTCTGCACCCCTTTCCACACTTTGCCCCTGCATCTCATCCATCTCAATGTTCATCTGTGTCTTTTGTCAGATACTTTCATAGGGAATTTATAAACAATACGGAAACTGTTTTCTTGAGTTCTGTGAGCCACTTTTGCAAATTAATTGAACCTGAGGAAGGGGTGGTGGGAGCCTTTGATTTATAGCCAATTGGCGAGGAGCACAAGTGACAACCTGGACTTGGGGTGAGGGTTGAGTTGTCTTGTAGGACTGAGCCCTTTACCTGTGGGATCTGATGTTATCTCTGGCAGATAGTGTCAGAATTAAGTTAAACTGTAGGGCACTCATCGGGGTCTTCCCTGGTGGGGGTGGACTTCCCAGGTGACTCAGCTGGTAAAGTATCCGCCTGCAGTGCGGGAGACCTGGGTTTGATCCCTGCGTTGGGAAGATTCCCTGGAGAAGGGAATGGCTACCCACTCCAGCATTATGACCTGGAGAATTCCATGGACTGTATAGTTGCAAAGAGTTGGATATGACTGAGCAACTTTCAGGTTTTCACCTGGTGTCACAGAGAATTGCTTGTTGTGGGGAAAAACTTCCCCACATCTGTTGTCAGAGAGTGATGAGTGGTGTGAGAGGGGAGGAGCAACAGGAGGGGAACTGAGTTGTTCCTATGACAACACAGGGAGAATTTTAATTTATTTGGACGAATCATCTAGCTTTCTGAGACTATTTTAGTCTGAAATTTACCCTTTTAGTCTTCCATCTCTTTTGTTGTATCCTCTCTTTGCTTGTATTTACTCAAGTTTTTGCCACTTCAGCCAAAGTCTTAAAGTCTCTTCATTAACATCATCATTCCCAGAATTCACACCTCTGGCCCTCTTCCCCTATTGGCCCGTCAGTGATACTGATTCCAATGGACTAGGGAGTCAACCAGACCTGGATTTGAATCCTGTCTCTGTCACTTATAAGATGAGTAATTTGGGGCAAGTTTTCTAAGCATTCTAACCATCTGCTTCCTTATCTGTAAAAAGAGGGACAGTATCTACCTGTGTACACCAGAAACTTATACAACATTGCAAATCAACCATACTTCAGCTTTTTAAAAATGGAAAAAAAAAAAAAAGTAAAAGTATCTACCTTGTTGGTTTCTGTGAGGATTAAATGGAAAACATTTAATGCATTACAAGTCATACAGTAAGCTATGTAAATTAATAGAAGTTAGTCACTTTTATGGTCAACTTTGTTTATGAAGCTAATCATTTTTGAAAACGACTACATGAAAAGTCAACAATTTCAAGGCACCTGCAGTTGAATCTGTGCTCATTTTACAGAGAGGCTCAGTGTCCAGGTATCATTCTGGTAGACAGAGGCCCTTCTTCCTTTGTTTCTTCTTTAGGCATTTTTCTTCCATCCTGTTGCCAGTTTGGTTCTAAGCACAGAGTTGTTTCTGGCTTGATCTATCAGGTAAAGGTCCAAGGCTGGATGCAGCCACAAAAAATCTTCTCTAGCTGCTGGCTTGTCCAAACCAATGTGAAATTCAAAGCCCTTGTTATTCTCCCATAACGAGATGCTCTATTATTTTTAAAAACAAACATTGAAAAATAAAAAGCAGATTAATACAGAGACTGTTTTTCATTCCAGTCTCTTGTATTTCAAATTAATGGGGATTGGTAGGATCTTGGAGCCTGTGTTTCCTTGGTAGACCATTGAAAAAGAGAATCTCCAAGCTTAAATCTGAGTGTGAGCTTTTTCTTTCCTGCAGCTGCTGCTTTTTTTTTTTTTTTCCTCCTTATATCTTCCATCTTAATCTCATTCTAATGCTGTTGCCTTAACTATGTTTTTGAAAGTTTTTACTTCCATGGTACCATCTAATTGCTAATTTAACTCTTTGCTGTAAAGCCACGAAGAGTCACAGTGTAGGATTTAGGTAGATCATTAGAGAATGTCAACACTGGAAGGAATGAGGTCATCTGACTTCTCAGACTGTGCTTCTTAGAACCCTAGGGTTCCCTGGAGGTCCATAGGCATTTTACAGAAGAGGCTCAGCTGGGCCTCACAGTATCTCCATTTCATCTATTTTTACACGAGTGGTTAGCACACAACAAATTTTTGAGGCTCATTTTTTCCCCCTAAAACTGAAAAACCACAGAGCTCAATTTTGTAATTTTACCAATAAGGAAACTTTGGTCCAAAATGAATGTCATTACCTCTAGATTGCAAACAACTCCTTGGTGGATGAACTGGGGCTAGTGACCTCAGGGGTTCTTGTTTCTTTTTTTAAATTTATTTTTAATTGGAGAATAATTGCTTTACAATACTGTGTTGGTTTCTGCCATACATCAACATGAATCAGCCATAGGTACACATATGTCCCCTCCCTGTTGAACCTCCCTCCCACCTCCCACCTCATCCCACCCCTCTAGGTTGTCACAGAGAATCAGTTTGAGCTCTCTGAGTCATAGAGAGAATTCCCATTGGTTATCTGTTTTACATATGATAATGTATATGTTTCCATGAGGGATTCTTGTTAACCTCGACTCTGGCATAATTCAGATGTTGCTGCTTTTCTTGTTTCAAAGNTCCCTCCCACCTCCCACCTCATCCCACCCCTCTAGGTTGTCACAGAGAATCAGTTTGAGCTCTCTGAGTCATAGAGAGAATTCCCATTGGTTATCTGTTTTACATATGATAATGTATATGTTTCCATGAGGGATTCTTGTTAACCTCGACTCTGGCATAATTCAGATGTTGCTGCTTTTCTTGTTTCAAAGGGGAAGAGACTAAGGCACTGTGTCTGTGAACTGTTCCCAGCCAGCCAAGTGTTTGGAATCAGCAGGCTCTTCCATTCTGACTGTTCTGTCTATGGATTGTTAAGATGTGAGGATGAGGCTGTCGCTAGGAGAGGATTGTGGGCCAGGGGAAAGGTTGTTTGTTTGGTTTAGTTTTTNGTGGCACGTGGGATATAGTTCCCAACTAGGGACTGAACCGGGACCATTGCATTGGAAGTGCAGAGTCATAGCCCCTGGACCACCAGGGACATCCCAAGTGCCACAACTCTGAAGGCATGTTAACCCACATTGGAATATTGGCTCTGCCATCAACACCCTTTAGCCCTCCCGGACCCATTTCCTTATTTTTCATGGGAATGGTAGTCTATACGATCAGGGTGGGCCTTCTAGTGCATTCCTCTACAGGAATGAAGCTTTTGTTCTGTTCATCCACTAAACAGACAGTGGGGTCAGCGTCGCTGTCTCTCCCTCTCTATCCTCTGATACACACGAGCAGGGCCCCCCACATGCTAAGGAACACAGACCACCCCACCCCTATAGTCCTATGTCAATGAGCCATGAACAAACCATACACAGAGAGAAGCTTCTTTTTTTCTTCAATTTAATTGAAGTTACTTAGAAAAATAATCAGGCTTGAATGGCTTTTCCTGGAAGAAGGTTCATGAACATTTTCACGCTTTTGTTGGCAATGTGGAATTCAGCTTTCTTGAACAGTACAGTAAGATACAAGGAGAGTTTTCTACAAGCCCTCTACTGCATACAACTATGTTAAAAAAAAAAAACCACACTCCACAGATGTTAAATTATAGGTCCATACGCCATACTGAGCTTGCTCATAAGAAAACAATACGGGCCGCCCCTTCTGTGCCTCACAAAGTGTAACAGACTGAAATTCGCCTGTTAATGGCTGAGTCAAGCTGGTTGTAGAAGATCCTGCCGCCTCTTCATAGGGTCCAGTTGGCTGTGATGGACAAAAGCTGGAGGAAACACTGGCTGTGGGGACTTTTCGGGAGTGATGTCAGTCCTGCTGACCAAAGCGGAAAGGGACTCAGGTCCCCAGGATCGCACAGAACAGGGCAGCTCAGATCATGTGTGTGTATGTGGAGGGGAGGGCTGGGCTGTGAGACATCTGCTCTGAGCCTCACTCACCAGGGACACAGTCCCTCGGCATCTGGCTAGCTTAGAGTCAGGACTTTTGCAATCACTAGCTCAGCACTGGTCCAGACCCCACCAGCTAAGCTTTTGTTTTGGGAATTTTCTACCAGCAGGGATTGGACCCTGGTGCTTCCACACCTTTGCCACCAGGACACTGGTCTGATGAAGTTTCAACTGTCCACTGCCATCCTGTGCCATCCACGTGAACGGGCAGGACAGTGAAACTCACCTGGTGGACAGGTGGGAAGGAAGGTTTCCCTCTGAGACACCACAGGTCAGCAGACTGTCCTTTTCCCCAGACCAGCTGGGGAGGCAGAGATGGGAGAGGGTCTGGAGCAACTGCAGGAATTCAAACCCTGTGGCTAATAGAGTTGTCCAACCAAAGGGACAGGTTAAGCAGGAAAGTCCTTGTAAATGCTACTCTGTACCTGGTTTTGAAGACAAGGCAGCACCTTTGAAAAGTCGCTGGGAGATGGGACACCTGCCTGTACTTTTCTCCAGTTAAGCATGCAACAGAAAGCATGTTCAGTTTTCTTTAAAAAAAAAAAAAAAAAAGGAATAAGAGAACCAAGAACTTTTATTTTCCAGGCACGTTTTCACCTATGGATTCTTTTTAACCAAGGACACAGAGTTCTTTCTATATTCTGCAAAAACGGTTGAATCTATTTTTTTTTAAGTTTTTATGGCATTAGAAAATAAACTATGAACACAAAAGAGGAGGAGAAAGAGCCCTTCGTGGTTGAACCACACTGCCGCACGGTCCTGAAGAACACTCTTTCTCACTAGAGGGAGAAGACAGACGAAAGAAGGCATCATAGCTGATCAAAGATGGACGAGACGCAGAAACACAAAGCTTGGGAAATCTATGTGAATTTCCGCTTAGAAAAACAAAAAGGACATAGTGAACAATCCCAAACTATAGAACTGAAGAAGCACTCATTAAGGGTTGAGCAGTCAGCTTGCATTGTGCAATCTTAAGCTAGAATGCTGGGGGTCTAGCCAAGGCTTTGTATCCCCTCCTTCCTTTCTGTCCACACCACCCAAGATTTCTCTGCTCCCTGCAGCAGGGAGCGAACTGTGGTCCATGTAATATCCAGAATTAGAACCATTGCACGTAGGCAAAATTGAATTCATTTGGTAAGGTACCGTCACTGCTATAATAAATCAGGTGGGCACAGTGGTGTTGCTTTATTATTGCTGTTTTGGATATTTTTGGAGGGGAGGGGTGAGGGAAGCAGTTTTTATCCTAGAAGACCTCAGATGTGCTAAAACAACCTAACCAAAGCCTACACAGTGCAATGCTAGCTCTGTGAGACAGTCTGTAAAATACAGCATCCTGCACATGGAAAGTCAGGAAATGCCATGGACTCAATCGTGATGCTCCTGGGGATTCACAGCACACAGCACACAATCAAGGCTCTGAAAAGTCCTGCAGAAGGGAAATGGACTTAGCTTTGTTTCCCAAAGACACTTGACCACAAAACCCTTATTTTGCATCACACCAACTTGCGTCTGGGGAGAACCTGTGTTTCCTGAAGCACATTATCAGGAAATGTCAGAAACCTCTTTCATGAGTAGAGGCTTTGTCTCTGAGGACAGTTTCCCCTGCCTGGTCATAGGGTCCAGGAGTAATAATACCAGAGAGAGCTGAAGTCTGTCCCTCTACTTGCATACATCTCTGTCCATCAAGGGTATGGTTGCTGTGCCCTTCGCAAAGTGGGGAGAAAGCTTGGAAGAAGGTACACGACATTTTATAAATAGCTTCAGCCACCCTCTCCTGTGCATGCCTCACTCACATTCAATAAAATAGTTTTCTCTGCGAGACATGGCAGCTGTTGCTCACTGAGCTGGCTGTGAACTTGCTGATATAGTTTTAATCGTTTCTGTGAATAAATTATTCATTTTTTGTTTGTTTAGAATACTCTCACCTCTGTGCTATACACTGAATCAAAAAAACAAAAAGCAAAACTTATCCCCTCCCCACCCCCTATTATTAGCACTATTATTATTATATACAGTCTCTGCTACCACCTTATTCACTGGCTACAAGAGGGAGGTGGCTCAAACTTCAACCATGGCCTCGGAAATGAGAAGCGTGTGCAGGCGTTAATTAGCCAGGAACAGGAAATGGAATGTTTCCAGCCTTCCAGAGGAAAGGGGCGTGGATTACCATCCCAGAAGGCGGTCCTTGGTGCTCACTGCTGGTAGTCTCGAAGGCGCTGATGGTCTCTTGGCCTCTGGAGGACATGGGAGAGGGTATGCCTGTGCCTGTGTGTACAGTCTGCTTCTGACCTTCACCAGGAGTAGAAAGGCCAGGCCATTGCAAATCCTCCAATGTCAGAGTCCTGCCACAAAATTTCAACCTTTTTTACATGACAAAGAGTAGAAAACAACACTTCTAGGCGGAGACCTGAATGCTGGGAGGTGGGGGAGAATGACAGGAGGAGGCAGCTGGCGAATATCTCCCTTTCCCTCAACAAGGCAGACATCACTAATTGGTTACAGCATTCTTCCATGTTGTGCCTGGCAGATCTCTTCTGGGGCTTAAAGGCAAATATTACCAATAAGCTGGAATGGGCACATGACAGAGAACTGGTCACCTCTTGTGTTAGGCAAAGAGCTTGGACTACTCAAGTGGCCTGCTTCAAGCACGTGGTTTTCAAATCGGGCCATATAAAATGTGAATCTGTCAGGATCCGATCTTCCTGGGGTTATCCATGAAGAGTCCAAACCTCACATTAAATCCACGGATACCAGGGGTTTGCTAATTGTCGAGCTGGGTACTCTGTGTCTATGTAAAGCTTCTTGAGGGCTGAGACTACTGGTTTTGTTCATCGCTCTACCCACAGGGTCTAGAATTAGGCCTAGCACATAGTAGCTGCTCAATAAATACTTGTTGAATGTAAAGCAACAGCCATTTCACCTTCATCACAACTGGCACTGCCAGTTAAAAATTTCTGTACAAAAGCCCATTCTACCAGACTGCTAATTCTGGTGGGGGGAAAAAGCCACAATCAGCTTTCTCCTTGGGATTTAAAAAAAAAAAAAAATTCACTTTTCTTTAGCATGACATGACTGAAATCAGTTTTGGAATCAGTCCCTTGCAAAGGTGGCTCGATTTATTTCCAGCAGAATTTTAAGAATGGTGGCATCAATGGACCGCACAATGGTTAGCACAGTGACTCTGAGCGGTTAGTAAGGAGAACGTTCACGCCCCTGCAGGAGCTGTGTGCAAGCACAGAATGAAAACATAGATTTCTTCGGAAAAGACATTAAAATCTTGTTGCCCCCCCCACAAAGAAATCTATACAGAGACCATGTTTAAATAACTATAAATAACTTAATTAGCATTTATGGAATGCACAATTCATGGAACTCACCAGAACACAAAGAAGCCTCTGAGACAGTGTCATGGGATTCACGTCTAAAAAAACAAGGACACCCATCCTAGTCCCCTGCCAAGACAGCCGTCCTTCCCTAGTAAGGATTTTAAATAATTCTCACCATGCTGCTCGCAGCATCAATCCCCAAAGAAATATTAATTTACAAAATAACCCAATATCCATATAATTCTTTTTGACAAATAAAAATCTTAAATTAAAAAAAGCACGATTCTCTCTCCCCTCTCCCCGCCCACACCCTCCCCCCCACCTTCATTCCAATTTCAGGTAGCTTGGCACTGAGTAATTGAACATTAAAAAATCGAGTTTGTAGACTTCGTACAGCTGCGTCTGGTGCTCCGAGCTGATGTTCTGGAAGAACTCTGTGGTCATTTCATCAGTAGTTCTGGTGGACTTGGCGTAGGTGGGGAACTTCAGGTAGCTGCCCACACCCGCCAGCTGCAGGACGTAATTGGAATCCTCCTCCAGCGTCTCGTACTTGCCCACGAGGTCGTAGTGGATGTGGCACGGGTGGCACAGGGAGTAGACCGTCTGCCAGTGTTCGTTGAAGGGCTCCTCGCGCTGGGTGTGAGGGTCGATGAGATAGGCCACGAACTCCTCGAACTTGACGTCGTCGCCCTTGCGCAGGGCCTCCTGCGTGGCGTTCTTGCGCTGCCGCCTGATGATCTTGGTGCCGTAGCGCTTGTGGAAGGAGGTGTTGTACTTCTGCGTGAACTTGTTCCGGTAGGCGGACACCAGCCTCTCAAAGGGCTCCCGCACGAACAGGAACTTCATGTAGCTTTTCAAGCGGTGGTTGATCTCGGGGATGCTGTACTGGTTGAGGGTCTTCAGGTTGGCCGAGACGTGCGCCTCGTTGGCCGGGATCTGCATGGGGTCGCTGTACTTGCCGCGGCCGGTCAGCACCATCATGAGCCGCTTCCAGTTGGTGCACGCCACCTTGGGCACGTAGCAATAGATGAGCTCGTGGTCCTCGTCCACCACCAGGTGCTTCAGGTCGCTGGGGGTCAGCACCCGCCGCTTGCGGCTCGTGGCGCTGTTGGCCCGGCAGGTGTCGGTGACCTGGTCCCGCCGCATCTGATGCAGGACCGCCGTGCTGGAGAGCTCCAACTGCGGGGGAGGCAAAAGAGGGATAAGAGATCAGTACTTGGTGTGGGATGTTGACATGGGACCACCGTCCACAACTACAATGGCCAATGTGGGCCACCAAGGCTGCCACCGCCAACCTAGATGGCCTGTCTCCATTTCCAGTTCTCTATCAGCCGTCAGGACTGCGCTGGTTCTCCGTTCCACTGTACTCCCTCTGGAGAATAATAATAATGATCAACGCTACAACATGCCCATCACCCTCTACATCCCAGGCATTGTACCAGAGCTTCATATATAGAACTTCTCTTTTCTTGAAAAGCTGAACCATTATTGATTTATTGAACAACATCAAATAGCTTGCCACCATGCCAGGTAACATGCTGCTAGTCACCAGGGTTGCAGTAATGAAAAAGTACAAGGTAACTGCCCTTATTGAGCTGAAAGTCCAGCTAGAAAGAAAAGGAAACTGAGGTTCAAAGAGGTTGTTACTAGCTTGAGACCACACAGTAAGAGATTCACTATTCAAACTCAGGTCTGCCTGGCAACCAAAGCTACCCACTTTCCACTCTAATCTGATGTCCAGTCCTCCCATATTCTTGACTAAGGCAGGATAGAAGCCTAGAGTTCTGGAATTGGATTGATCTATCTCAAAGCAAGGGGATTCAGTTTTTCTACAAGCCTATCACTGTGCACACCTGTCACTTTTTGCTTCCTCAGTACCAGTGTCTTGATTCTCCTCTGGGAACCTGCTTTCCTTCAATTCTCTGCTCCCTGCCCTCTCCAGCTGCTGAGCTGAGAGAATGCAGCCTGGAGCTTGGGGACAGAGAGGAGGGCTACCATGCAGGGAGCACTAGACTGGAAATGAAGGGGACTGAGCAAAGATGAGCAGAAAGACAGGGGGATGTATTTCCAGGGACATCATCTGAATACCCAGGTCCATATGTTGTTGAAACCAGACCCCCAAAATTCTGGGCTTTGGGGTTACATTAGTCAGTATATTTGCTTTGGTGCATAAGGCAGTCTGTCTGGGTTATATCATTTGGAAGCAAAATATGTGGGTATTTACATGTATTACCTTTGATCTTTTCCTCTCTGCCACATTCATCTACTGAGCCACCAATCCATCCACTCAAATGTATGTTGTGAGGTCTGCCCCTCCAGGCTGGACTGGGGGTGGCCTAGAGTTGGGAATGCAGAGGAATCAGGAAACTCCCTCCTCTAAACCGAATCAGTAGAGCCAAGGGCCTGAGTGGCATACAGGAAGCTGACCTTGCATTTCCAACTCTGAACCACAGTCTGTACGATTCATTTTAGAACACGCATGGGGCAATTGGGAAGGGCTTATATTAGGGACCCCAGAATGTGACCTTATTTGGAAATAAGTTTTTTAAAAAATACTTATTTGGCTGCATCAGGTCTTAGTTGTGGCACTTGGGATCGCTTCGCTTCCAGGATCTTTAGTTGTGGCAGGCGTGTGTGCTAAGTCACTTCAGTCGTGTCTGACTCTTTGTGACCCTATGGACTGTAGCCCACCAGGCTCCTCTGTCCATGGGATTCTTCAGGCAAGAATGCTGGGGTGGGTTGTGATTCCCTTCTCCAGGGGATATTCCCAACCCAGGGATTGAACCCACGTCTCTTATGTCTCCTGCATAGGCAGGAGGGTTCTTTACCACTAACACCACCTGGGAAGCCCAGTTGTGGCATAAAAACTCATAGTTGCAGCATGTGGGATCTAGTTCCCTGACTGGGGATTGAACCTGAGGCCCCTGCATTGGGAGTGTGTAGTCTTAACTACTGGATCACCAGGGGAGTTCCTGGAAATAGGTTTTAGGGTTTTTTTTTTTAGATGCAATTCCACTGAAGTCATACTGAGTTAAGGTGGTTTCTAGTCCAATGACTAGTGTCCTTACCAGGAGCGAATGCAGACTCAAAGACACAGAGAGAAGACCACGTGATGGCAGAGGCTGGAGTAATGCGTCTACTAGCTAAGAGATGCTCAGGATTGGCAGCCACAACCAGAAGTGTGTGAGGGAAAGGAAGGGTGTACCCTAGAGCCATCAGAGAGGATGGCCCTGCTGACACCTTGATTTTAAAATTCTAGCCTTCAGAGCTGTAACAGAAAATTCCTGTTACTTTAAGCCAGTGAATTTGTGCTACTTTGTTTTGGCAGTCTTAGGGAATTAATACAGGAGCCAGCCTTCAGCCTATGACTTTGAGCAAATTGATATAAGTGTATAAGAGTGGGTAATGTTATACATGATCATATTTTTACATAGAAGAGTAAGAAAAGAGTATTAGAGCACTAAGTAGAAAGTGGGTGAGACCTGAAATCAGAAGACCTATGCAAGACCCTTAACTTTTTAAGCTTCGGTTCTTTTATTTGCAAAATCGGAACAGTGCCACCTACCCTGCAGGGATGTAGATTAAATCAAACAAAGTATGGTTCAGCATTTAGAATATAAGATCAGGTCTAATTCAGGTACAAAGTATGGTACCCAGGGGCAATTCATTCTTTATGAAAGAAGAAAAAATTAAAACTACGAGGCCAGAACTTTCAAATTTCACCAGCTCTGTGATTTTTGTTGCAGGTCGACCCTAGGTCATGAAGTTCAATTCACATTTATTTTGAACAGTAAAACTCTGACTTTTGCACATCCTGACTTTTGAGCAGATGTATTCATCACCTTAAGAAGAGCATTCATGCCACTTGAAAAAACAAATAGAACTGTTCTAAAAGAAATAGAAGGAAAAGGAGGGGGAGAGGGTGCATCAATTTTGTCCATTTAAATCACTACCGGACAGGTTTGAAGGCGTGAACGGCCAAATGAGCAGAGAAATGGAGGGACTTCCTACTTTCCCCTCAGTTGTTTTCAGATGGAGACAATTTTATGGCTGTCTGACTCCCCAGGGAGGCAGTGTGTCAGTTAACACTGCACTCAGGACCACAGAGCCATGAAAAATGGAAACTATACCATGGTGTCGTTTTATGTCCAGTTGCGGAGACAGAAAATAACTCAGAGGGGCTTTGAAATGTGGTATTTGCGGTTTCTTTCTTTTCCATTTCCTCCTCCTTCACGGCAGTCCAGGTGGCAAGTGGCGCACCTGCGGCAATGAGGCAGCACAGTTCCCCTCGGGAGGACTTGGGGGCACAGATCAAGAGAATAAGTATACTCTCAATCCTGAGACACATTCGCGGTTGCTTCTCAGAGAAAAAGCTCACCCAGGCCTTCAGTGTTGGATTTTTAAAATAAAAGATTTTGGTTTCATTTAAACTTTTTAAAACGTGTGGCCGCGCGCGGTCGTTGCCGCTGCGCCCGGGTCTCACTCGTGCTGGGGGCTGCTCTATAGCTGTGGTGTGCAGGCGTCTCACGGCAGTGGCTTCTCCTGTTGCAGAGCAGGGACCCGGTAGTTGTGGCACACAGGCTTAGTCGCCCTGCGGCACGTGGGATCTTCCCGGACCAAGGATCAAACCTGTGTCCCCTGCATTGGTGGCAGATTCTCAACCACTGGACCACCAGAGAGGTTCTTAACTTCTTATTTGAAAATGATGTCAGGCTAGTGTAGATTTATTAAGAGTATAATGTATAATTTATTAAAAGTATAATGCTACTAAAGTATGCACAGATATAAAAGTAGGTAGATGAGACCAAACATTCAAATGATGGATGATGATGTTTTATTGGAACCAAGGCCCTGCTTGAAACATACAAGGTCTGCTCGGGGCTGGTGCACTGGGATGACCCAGAGGGATGGTACGGGGAGAGGGTTTCAGGATGGGGAACACATGTACACCCGTGGCAGATTCATGTTGATGTATGGCAAAACCAATACAATACTGTAAAGTAAATAGCCTCCAATTAAATAAATTTATATTTAAAAAAACACAGGGACTTGCTGTCTGTGCTGGGACAGCATCTTTGCAGTGTGGCCTTCCTCCTCTGTATGCCACTCAGCTCTCCCACCACTTTCTCATTTCTAGTTACTGTAAATTCCAGCACCCTGTAATATCACTGGACCTTTACTTGGTTCAAACACATCATTTATATATTTTCTGTCTCTGCCCATTTCTGATGAGCCCAAGACAATAAAAACGGAGCTACACAGTACCACCACGGCCATCAATGGACACACGTGCCATAATTTCACATGGTAGGGCTAGGTAAGCAGGGGTGGCCCAGGGATAATCCAGAAATGCTTTAACTTTTTAAAAAATACAAGTAAGAGTACAAAATAAAAATTTAAGTTAATTCTTAGAACTTGGATCCCTGGGAGCTCTATCTGTGGACCCCTTGAACCTTCGTTTAAGAAACCTGGATTGAGGAGAGCCCTGGAGGGGTCAGAGGGAGTAGAGGAATGCTTTGGCGTCACGGTCAGGATGGAGCAGGAGAGATTTCGGATGGTGGCCTGGGCTGTTGCAGCTATCTCCATACTTGTTAGCAGGACCAACAGCAGGTTCGAAGTTGTGATCAGATAAACCACCGCTTCTAACCTTAAAGAAAATGCAGATCTGGTTATGTCGTTTCCACACTTGTATCCTGAGCAGTTTCACAAGAGCTTCTGTAATGGTCCCAACTCTTCAGCAACTAATAACGTTCTCTGAGTATCAGTTTGGGATCTAGTCAAGGGACCTACAGCTCTGGGACATCACGAAAACGAGGGAGTAAAGAGCATTCTTTGGGGCAACAGTTCACTCGCTTGTCACAGACAGAAAACATGTGTCTTCTCCAACCATGTTTTATCAATTTTACAAAGAGGGTTTGCTGTGCTGATAATTATCTGAGCTGCGAGATCAATCTCTCGCTCTTTAACTCCCTTTATCTCCTCCCTCTTTGTTTTTCTTTTCTCAAAAGTATTTGTACAAGGGACAGATGTGTGGTATAAAATTGAAATAGGAAAAAAAGAGGGCTGTGATTAAGGATCTCCTTTGGTGGTGGGCTTCCTAGTAGCAGGGGCGAAATGGGAAATGTGATTAAATCTCATTGCTTTTATTCTCAGAAAGGAGAACCATTCCAACTGTTTAGGGCAGAAAATGTACACAGTCTTTATTAATTTGTTTTTGGCTATGCTGGGTCTTCATTGCTGCTCGGGCTTTTCTCTAGTTGTAGGGAGCAGGGACTACTCTTTAGCTGCACAGGCTTCTCATTGCAGAGGCTTCTCTTTGTGGAGTATGGGCTCTAGGACACAACGGCTTCATTCAGTATGTAGCACATGGGCTCAGCAGTTGGAGCTCCCGGGCTCTAGAGCACAAGCTTAATGGTTGTGGCTCAGAGGTTTAGTTCTCTGCAGCCTGTGGGATCTTCCTCGACCAGGGATTGAACCTGCACCTCNTTTCTAGTTACTGTAAATTCCAGCACCCTGTAATATCACTGGACCTTTACTTGGTTCAAACACATCATTTATATATTTTCTGTCTCTGCCCATTTCTGATGAGCCCAAGACAATAAAAACGGAGCTACACAGTACCACCACGGCCATCAATGGACACACGTGCCATAATTTCACATGGTAGGGCTAGGTAAGCAGGGGTGGCCCAGGGATAATCCAGAAATGCTTTAACTTTTTAAAAAATACAAGTAAGAGTACAAAATAAAAATTTAAGTTAATTCTTAGAACTTGGATCCCTGGGAGCTCTATCTGTGGACCCCTTGAACCTTCGTTTAAGAAACCTGGATTGAGGAGAGCCCTGGAGGGGTCAGAGGGAGTAGAGGAATGCTTTGGCGTCACGGTCAGGATGGAGCAGGAGAGATTTCGGATGGTGGCCTGGGCTGTTGCAGCTATCTCCATACTTGTTAGCAGGACCAACAGCAGGTTCGAAGTTGTGATCAGATAAACCACCGCTTCTAACCTTAAAGAAAATGCAGATCTGGTTATGTCGTTTCCACACTTGTATCCTGAGCAGTTTCACAAGAGCTTCTGTAATGGTCCCAACTCTTCAGCAACTAATAACGTTCTCTGAGTATCAGTTTGGGATCTAGTCAAGGGACCTACAGCTCTGGGACATCACGAAAACGAGGGAGTAAAGAGCATTCTTTGGGGCAACAGTTCACTCGCTTGTCACAGACAGAAAACATGTGTCTTCTCCAACCATGTTTTATCAATTTTACAAAGAGGGTTTGCTGTGCTGATAATTATCTGAGCTGCGAGATCAATCTCTCGCTCTTTAACTCCCTTTATCTCCTCCCTCTTTGTTTTTCTTTTCTCAAAAGTATTTGTACAAGGGACAGATGTGTGGTATAAAATTGAAATAGGAAAAAAAGAGGGCTGTGATTAAGGATCTCCTTTGGTGGTGGGCTTCCTAGTAGCAGGGGCGAAATGGGAAATGTGATTAAATCTCATTGCTTTTATTCTCAGAAAGGAGAACCATTCCAACTGTTTAGGGCAGAAAATGTACACAGTCTTTATTAATTTGTTTTTGGCTATGCTGGGTCTTCATTGCTGCTCGGGCTTTTCTCTAGTTGTAGGGAGCAGGGACTACTCTTTAGCTGCACAGGCTTCTCATTGCAGAGGCTTCTCTTTGTGGAGTATGGGCTCTAGGACACAACGGCTTCATTCAGTATGTAGCACATGGGCTCAGCAGTTGGAGCTCCCGGGCTCTAGAGCACAAGCTTAATGGTTGTGGCTCAGAGGTTTAGTTCTCTGCAGCCTGTGGGATCTTCCTCGACCAGGGATTGAACCTGCACCTCTTGCATTGCCAGGCAGATGCTTTACCACTGAGCCACCAGGGAAGTCTAGAAAATGGACACAGCCTTAAGGGACCCAGAAATTTGAGCCGAGGAGATAGATTGTTGGATTCAGTCTGCCCATGTTGGCATATTCAGAGGGTCACTTTCTTCACCAGACACTAGTATCATGCCTCACTACCACCTGTGTCTACAGGGTGTTCCAGCATTCACAGAGCATGTTCACACACCGTCCCACGTAAAGGTCCCATTGGGACTCTTCCAGAGCCTATTAAAAGGAAGTATATATTTAGCAGACCAGCCCAAGCTTCCAGCCATGTATCATCTTTTTCTGGGCTGGCTCCTGCCAGGGATTAACAATACTTCACATGAATGCTTCTCAACCCCGAGTATGCATGGTAGTCAGCCAGAGGGCTTGTTGAGACACAGTTTGCTGGTTCACACCCCCAGTTGCTAAGTCAGCAGGTCTGGGACAGGGCCTGAGAATTTGCATTAAAGTTCCCAGGTTGTCAGTTTGCTGGGGCTGCTGTAACAAAATACCATTTCTGCTTAAGCAGCAGAAATGGATTTTCCGAGTCCTGGAGATACAGGCAGGGCGGGTTTCCTGAGGCCTCTCTCCTTGGCTTGTGTGTCTGCCTTCTTACCTGCCCGTCCCTCTGTGCATCTTTACCCTTTGCTGTCTCTTCTTCCTCTTATAAGGACACTAGTCCTGCTGGATTAGGCCCCACCCTAATGGCCTCTACTGAATTCAGTTCTCTCTTTAGAGGGCTTTCCAGGTGGCTCAGTGGTAAACAACTTGCCTGCCAAGGCAGGGGATGCGGGTTTGATCCCTGGGTTGGAAGATCCCCTGGAGGAGGAAATGGCAACCCCCTCCAGTATTCTTGCCTGTAAAATCCCATGTGGGCTGCAGCCCATGGGGTCACAGAGAGTCAGACACAACTGAGCTCACACACGCACACTCCTCTCTAAAGACTCTATCTCCAAACAGGGTCACATTCTGAGGTACTGGGAGGTTTGGACTTCCGCATATGAATATTGGGGGTGGGCACAATTCAGCCCATTACACCAGGTGATGCTGATGGTCTGAGGACCACACTTTGAGAACCACATCTTTATATTATGAGGAAAGGACTGTAATCTAACATCTTTCACCGATTCATAGCTAGTCTTTTTTTTTTTTTCAATTGGAGGGAAATTACTTTATATTGCTGTGCTAGAGCTAGTCTTAATTATAGAACCCTGAATCAAGTTCGTCATCTGCTGCCAGGCAACTCCCAGGTCTGCCTCCAGCTCCAGCCCCCACTGCCCTCACCTCCCTTTGATCTCCAAAAGTGTCAATTAGGTCAGAGAAAGGCTGACTCTAGGAAACCATGGCCATGGCTACAGGCTCTGAGCTGTATCTTGCATTCTCCTTTGGCTGTCTATTTTTAATTTGGACATTTAAAAAAGGCAAGTATAATTAGTTGAAGTACCAAACTTAGGGACTATTTGAAAAAAGTCTTTAAAAACTTTACTACGTTTCATCTTAAAAAGGAAGGGAGGCTGGTGTCCCTTAAATCAAAACATCTTTTGTGGTGTTTACAATTTCTTTCAGACACAAGAACCCAAATGGAAGGAGGAATAGCTAGTCCATTTTACTGAGTGGAGGAGATGCAGAGGAGTGGAAACCCAGAGAAAAAAGGTAAATTTAAAGGCATCCAGAGAGTGCGGACCAGCAGAACCTGTCATTAACGACTGTCTGCTTGGACTCAGCCTCAGATTATCCACTTGAAAATCCTAATACAAGACCCCTTTTGGCATCCTGGTGGCACTGCCATCATCCTGTTTTTATTTATTTATTTTTTTTATATTTATTTGGCTGTGCCAGGTGTTAGCTGGGGCACGTGGGATATTTGATCTTCATGGCAACATGGGCGATCCTTAACTGCGGTTTGCAGGATCTTTTCGTTACAGCATGCGAGCTCTTAGTTTCGGCATGTGGGATCTAGTTCCCTGAAGATCAAACCTGGTCCCTCTGGATTGAGAGCACGGAGTCTCAGCCAGTCGACCACCAGGGAAGTTCCTCTGTTGAATTTTGGAATTGTGGGGAAGGAGAGGAAAATTCAGTGATCTGATTTGCTGTGATTCTATTCTCATTCCTTCATTACAGAAATTCCTAAACTCTCACCTAAAAGGCTAGTCATGGAGGAATCTGCAAAGAAACCACATCCATAGCAGAAAACAGGCCAGAGTTTATACTGGCTACCACTTTCTGAGCCACTGTTAATCCTTGCACTCTAGGGGACAGGTATTGTTAGTATTCCCAACTTATGGATGAGAAAACTGAGGCACAGGGAGAACAGGTAACTTACTTAAGATCAGGGAGCTAGGAGCTGGGGCTCGAACCCATGTAGCCTATGCTCTGAGCCCCTGCGCTGTGCAGCCTCCCAGGATCTGCAGCCCTCCCAAGAAGTTACCATCTTCAGGGCAGCTGCTGGAGCCATGAGTCTCTGTGCTGGCAGCTCACAGGGAGACTTAAATACCACTGAAGCTTGGGGGCCCCACCCTAGAGAGCTGATGCCATTGCTTTGGCTGTGGCCAGCTCTCTGGGGATTCAAAAGCTGCCCAGGTTGGGGTCACTGTCTTAGAGGCTCCAGTGCTGGCAGCTGTTAACTAAAGCACAGAGTGGACTTAAGCGATGATGTGTGTGTGATCTTGGGCAAGTTTCACCTTCCTGGTCTTCAGATTTGAAACTGGGGGCTTTCCATCCCGTAGGGCCAGAGGTTAAAGGTCTAGAAGGCCATAATTCTGATGTCTTTGGGTATATCCTTAGCGAACTGCTAGGAGTTCTATAATGCTTAAAAACTTTTATGTTTAGAAAAGAAAGAAGAAAAAGCCTTTGAGCCTTTAAAGAAAGGATCTAGTCTGAACCTGTTGCAAAACTTAAAGGGTTTAGGAAAGAAGTGATTTCACATTAATGGACATTAACATTGCCAGAGAAGTTTAATTATAGCTGATTTACAATGCTGTATTAATCAGGCTTCCCTGGTGGCTCAGATGGTAAAGAAATCTGCCTGCAATGCGAGATACCTAGGTTCCATCCCTGGGTTGGGAAGATCCCCTGCAGGAGGGCACAGCAACCCACTCCAGTATTCTTGCCTAGAGAATCCCCATGGGATCACAAAGAGTCGGACATGACTGAACGACTAAGCACAGCACATACGGCAAAGTGATTCATTACACATATATACATTCTTTTAAAATATTCTTTTCCATTATGATTCATCATAGGATATTGAATATAGTTCTCTGTGCTAGACAGGGGGACCGTGTTGTTCACTCATTCTATATATAAAAGTTTGCATCTGTTAACCCCAGTCTCCCACTCAATCCCTCCTTTAGCCCCCCCCCGCCCCCCCCCGCCTTGGCAACCACATCTGTTCTCTATGTCCACTGTTTCTGTTTCATAGATAGGTTCATTTGTTTCCTATTTTAGATTCCACATATAAGTGATATCAGACAGTATTTGTCTTTCTCTTTGTGACTTACTTCACTTAGTATGATAATTTCCAGTTGGGTCCATGCTGCTGCAAGTGGCATTATTTTAGTATGACTAAGCAGTACTCCACTAGACAGCATATTGAAAAGCAGAGACATTACTTTGCCAACTGGTCTGTCTGGTCAAAGCTATGGTTTTCCCAGTAGTCATGTATGGATGTGAGAGTTGGACTATAAAGAAAGCTGAGTGCCAAAGAATTGATGCTTTTGAACTGTGCTGCTGGAGAAGACTCTTGAGAGTCCCGTGAATTGCAAGGAGATCCAACCAGTCAATCCTAAAGGAAATCAATCCTGAATATTCGTTGGAAGGACTAATGCTGAAGCTGAAACTCCAATACTCTGGCCACCTGATGTGAAGAACTGACTCACTGGAAAAGACCCTGATGCTGGGCAAGATGGAAGGCAGGAGAATAAGGGGATGACTAGGGGACAACTAGAGGATGAGATGGTTGGATGGCATCACCGACTCAATGGAAATGAGCTTCCAGGAGTTGGTGATGGACAAGGAAGCCTGGCGTGCTGCAGTCCATGGGGTCGCAAGGAGTTGGACACGACTGAGTGACTGAACTGAATAGTCCACTACGTACACCACACTTTCTTTACCCATTCAGCTGTTGATGGACATGTAGGGTGTTTCCATGTCCTAGCTGTTGTGAATAGTGCTGCTGTGAGCACAAAGGTTCGTGTATCTTTTTGAATTATAGTTGTTTCTAGGTATATGCCCAGGAGTGGGATTGCAGTTTTCTGAGGAACCTCCATACTGTTTTCCACAGTGGCTGTATCACACACTTCCATCCACAGTGTAGGAGTGTTCCCTTTTCCTCACACCCTCTCTAGCATTTGTTATTTGTAGACTTTTTAATGACGGCCTTTCTGACTGGTGTGAGGTGGTACCTAATTGTAGCTTTTGTTTTTCTCTTATAATTAACAGTGTTGAGCATCTTTTCATGTGCCTATTGGCCATCTATTTTTTCTTTGGAGAAATCTCTATTTAGGTCTTCTTCCCATTTTTGGATTGGTTTGTTTTCTGTTGAGTTGTATGAGCTGTTTGTATATTTTTGGAAATTAAGCACTTGTCAGTTGCATCGTTTGCAAATATTTTCTTCCATTCTGTATGTTGTTTTTTGTTTACGGTTTCCTTTGCTGTGAAAAAGATTGTGAGTTTGTTTAGGTCCCATTTGTTTATTTTTGCTTTTATTTCTTTTGCCTTGGGAGACTGACCTAAGAAAACATTAGTACAATTTATGTCAGAGAATGTTTTGCCTATGTTCTCTTCTGGAGTTTTATGGTGTCATGTCTTATGTTTAAGTCTTTAAGTCAGTTTATTTTTGTGTATGCTAAGAGCGTGCATTCTAACTTCACTCTGATTTACATGCGGCTGTCTGACTTTCCCCATACCACTTGCTAAAGAGACTGTCTTTTTCCCATTGTCTACTCTTGCCTCAGGAAATTGGTTTCTTAGGATTTCAACTTGTCACCTGTTTAATTACAAGGACTGAATCGCTACAGGAGCTCACCCTACCTTTCCAAGGCAAAAAGAAGGAAAACATGCAATGGATGGGAGGACTTTTGAGCCCTGGAAAGGGTGAGGCGAGGGTGCAGGCAACCCTGGGTGATAGAAGGCCTCTGGATGCAGCCTGCTAGCCGGGCTCAGCTGAGCTGGGAGGTGAGCTACGGCGCTGAGCTGCATTTTAACCTCGGGCACTTGGAAGACAGAAACAAGCAAGCAGAGTTTTTTTTTTTCAGGCTAGTGGTTAAAGTATGTCTCTTCTATGCTGGGTTTAAATTTGGTGACCTGGATTNCACTACAGGAGCTCACCCTACCTTTCCAAGGCAAAAAGAAGGAAAACATGCAATGGATGGGAGGATTTTTGAGCCCTGGAAAGGGTGAGGCGAGGGTGCAGGCAACCCTGGGTGATAGCCTCTGGATGCAGCCTGCTAGCCGGGCTCAGCTGAGCTGGGAGGTGAGCTACGGCACTGAGCTGCATTTTAACCTCGGGCACTTGGAAGACAGAAACAAGCAAGCAGAGGTTGTTTTTTTTTTTTTTTTTTTTTTTCAGGCTAGTGGTTAAAGTATGTCTCTTCTATGCTGGGTTTAAATTTGGTGACCTGGATTAGGGTCAGTGCCTACTCAAATGCCCTCCCAAGCCAGCAGGAAGTCCCTGGCCCACTGAAGGTGTGGGAGATACCACTTAAATCTTGCTCATGTAGTCAGGAGGGAATAGGGACCTAGCCTTTTGAATTCTCAAGAAAATCAGAAAGACCAATTTTATGCATAATCTGCATTCTCAAATGTTAACTATAATTTATTTTTTTTTAAACCCACTTTTTAAATGGTGTTTAAAAGATTTTTTAACTTGTTTGGGCTGGGTTTGCCTGAGGGCCAGCAGTCGGCGCCCTCACCCAGGCTTTTGAGGACAGTGAGGCTCGTAAGGAAGAGCCCTCTCTGGAAGGGCTCTTCTGAGCTGGGTCCACACTTGCCTCTGTCCAGCTGCCCTGTTCAGCTTCAGAGCTGTAAGCAATTGGGGCTGTGGTGGGGGCAAAAAACCTCAGGTGGAATGGGCCAGACTGCACAAGTTCCAGAATGCAATTAGGAAAGCTCAGGATCAGTGGTTATTAAGAGACACCCATGGAACCTCAGCACTCCCCACCCCTTTTCTTTGTAACACCTCCTTCTAACGTTCTGATTACTGTCTGTGTGTCTGTCTTTCCCTTCTAGAATGTAAACTCGAGGAGGGCAGGTACTTCTCACTTTATTCTTTCTTGTATCCTCAGCCCCTGGCACAGGGTAGACACTCCGAGTTCTGTTGAAGGAATGAACAGATGCATGCATGAATGAATGACTTGGGGGTGACAGGGATTTTAAAGGCCACAAAGTGGCTGCTGAGACTGTGTGGGCCTCCTGGTGCCTCAACCTGCAGCCCAGCCCATCTTCCCACGGAGGCTTTCTGACAAAGATCCCGCAGCTGCAACACAAGAGCTTAGTACAGCCCCGAGGCCAAGAGGCCAGCAGCTGGGGTGCTTGGCGCTGGGTAGAAAGGGGCTCAGGGTGCCTGCAGTGGCCTTTGATGCAGTCG
>SJYA01000890.1:508441-689195 GCA_006410615.1 Neotragus moschatus | reverse complement strand
CATGTTCCTGGATTGAAAGAATCATTATTATCAAAATGACTGTACCATCCAAGGCAACCTACAGATTCAATCAATTTAATCCCTATTAAATTACCAATGGCATTTTTTCACAGAACTAGAACAAAAAGTTTTACAATTTGTATGGAAACACAGAAGGCTCCAAATAGCCAGAGAAATTCTGAGGAAGAAAAACTGGATGGCTGCATGTAAAAGAATGAACCTAAAACAGTCTCTAACATCATACACAAAAGTAAACTTGAAATGGATTAAAGACCTATATGTAAGACCGGATACCAGGAAACTCTTCAAGGAAAACATAGGCAGAACACTCTCTGACATAAGTCGCAGTAGTATCTTTTTGAATTCACCTCCTAGAGTAATGAAAATAAACACAAAAATAAACAAATGGGACCTAATTAAAAGCTTTTGCACTGCGAACTATAAACAAAATAAAGACAACCTATAGAATGAGAGAAAATATTTGCAATCTATATCACTGATAAGAGATGAATCTCTATATAAACAGCTCATATAGCTCAATATAAAAAAAAATCAAAAAATGAGTAGACCTAAGCAGACATTTCTCCAAAGAAGACATACAGATGTCCAAAAAGCACATGAAAAGATGCTGATCATCACTAAGTATTAGAGAAAGGCAAATAAAACTACAATGAGGTATCAGCTCACACCCGTCAGAATGGTCATCAAAAAGTTGACAAATAGCAAGAGCTGGAAAGGGTGTGGAGAAAAGGGAACCCTNCTAAGCAGACATTTCTCCAAAGAAGACATACAGATGTCCAAAAAGCACATGAAAAGATGCTGATCATCACTAAGTATTAGAGAAAGGCAAATAAAACTACAATGAGGTATCAGCTCACACCCGTCAGAATGGTCATCAAAAAGTTGACAAATAGCAAGAGCTGGAAAGGGTGTGGAGAAAAGGGAACCCTCCTACCCTGTTAGTGGGAATGTGAGGTGGTACAGCCACTGTGGAGGACTGTATGGAGGGTCCTTAAAAACCAAAAATAGAAATACCATATGATCTAGCAATCCCACTGCTGGGCAAGTATCAGGAGAAAACCGTAATTTGAACAGATACATGCACCCGAAAGTTAACTGCAGCACAGTTTACAATGCAGCCTAAATATCCGTTGACGGATGGATGGATAAAGAAGAATGTGGTACATATATACAATGGGAGTCATTTGCAGCAACTTGGATGAAACTAGAGATGATCATACTAAGTAAGTCAAAGACAAAAATCATACATCAATTATATGTGGAATCTAAAAAGATGATACAAATGAACTTATTTACAAAACAGAAAAAGACTCACAGATTTTGTAAAACAAATTTATGGTTACCCAAGGGGAAAGGTTGGGGGCAGAGATAAATTAGGAGTTTGCACTTAACAGATACACATTGCTATATGTAAAGCAGATAATCAACAGGGACCTACTGCATAGCACAGTATTCAGTATTCTGTAATAATGTACATGGGGAAAGAATCTGAGTAAGAATGTATATATATGTAAACATATAATTGAATCACTTTGCTGTATACCTGAAAATACAACCTTGTAAATCAACCATACCCTAACATCAAATAAAAATTTAAAAATTAAAAAAATATAAGAGTGCAGAAAACTTAAAAAAAAAAAAGAAAGAAAGAAAGACAAGAACAGTGACTGGGCCAGTGGAAGAAGAAAATAAGCAACTCAATTTCAGGATAGAAGTTTTACAGAAAATCAGTGTCTCCCTGATCCCATAAAATGAATACTCAACAAATATTGAGAGTATTTGGTTTCTTACACTGCCTAGGAAGCCCAGGATGCTGCTCAGCCAGCCTGACACAGAGATCGGAGGTCAGACTCTGAAGTCAGGCAGACACATCCGGACCTGAACCTGGGCAGTGCCCCTGAAGAACTGCACGATCCAGAATTGTCATTTCCACCCTCCCAACCTCAGTTTCTGTATCTGTAAAGTGGAAGCTGATATCAACACATACTTTACAGGCTGTTGTGAGGTTTGTAGGGTTAAAAATCTGCAAAGAACTAAGCATATCACCTGGCCCATAGCTGCTCTTAATGTACATGCAAGTATTATTCAGAGTTAAAAATTCTTTCCCATGGGTGGAAAAAAGAGGTCTTATTTTCTAGCTGTTTCCATCAAGAAGCAGAACACAAACACAGACAGCCGGGGGTTAAAATTTGGCTCCATTTACTGGCTATGGAGACTGGGCAAGTTACTTGACAATATTTTCACCGGTGGCTCAATATTTTCACCTGTAAAATGGGGCTGAGAACACCACTGACCATCTAAGGTTTGACGTGGGGGTGGTAATACCTCGCTGTATGCCCCAAACACTAGGGAAGCAGAGCGGACTGTCCTGGAAGCATCACTTATCTTCTGTTAAGACCAGTGATAATGAAGAGATGAGGTTCCCCACATTACTTTCCCCATAAACCTCTGCCATAAAGTGCTGACAAGGAGGGAGAGTGGCTGATGCCATTTGTCCTTTCACTTCCCCTGTCTCTCTCGGGTGGAGGCCAAACAGTGGCGAGTCCAGAGAGAAGTGGGAGAGAAAGCTTGAGCTGCATACGCCTGCAGTCCTGAGTGGGAGGAGAAGGCGTTGATTCCTGACCTCTGGCAGGCACAACACACAGTGGTACCGGAGCCTCTCAGCTGACCTAGCCCATCACCTGGAGGTCCCACTTTAGCCCTCAGAGGGCTTCAGATCAGTCAGCTCGCCTCTCTCCCACTGCCCAGCAGGTCACTGACCTCCCGGCCGTGTTCTCCAAGCCCAGGAGGGACACCTAACACCTGGCAGATGCTTCATACTCCACCTCCATCCCTCAGCTGGTACAGGCTAAGCAACCAAGGCTCAGGCGCTGGCGGGTGGCCACTTCAGACACAGATAAGGTTGGTCTTCAGGGAGAACTCTCGCAGTCTAACGATGGACACAGAAGAGCAAAGAAAACATGGCAATGCAGTGTGGCAGCTGACAAGCGCTCACTCAGGGGCTAGGAGTGTGCCGGGATCAGATTCCCAGACCTAGCACCTACTAGCTTAGAAGCATGGGGCTCTCTTAACCTCTCGGACCCTTTATTTTCCCAGCTGTAAAACGGGCAAAGCAATAGCCCCTCTCTCAAAGGGGGTGGAAAAGATCAGCTGAGAATAACATGTGCCCTGACATATGACTCAATGCTTGAGAGTTCATTGGTTCACAAGGTCAGCGTGAGGATGGAGGAGGATAGGACAGCACAGGCAATGCCCTTTCTTTGAGAGGAAATGATTTCCCTGAGAAAGGAGTGTTCCTGGGAAGCTGGAGAGAAGTTGTCAGCTGGGCTAAAAGGACACATGAACCGGAGCAGGGGTGGGAACTGGAAGCACAGAGACTCAGCAGGAACAGGGAGCAGGGCTGTCCCTGCATAGGCCATGAGCCCCCAGTGACAGGGCCAGGGTGATCTGCTCAAGCTAAATGAGCCTACGGAGCCCAGGGGAGGCCAAGCACCCCGCCCCCGGCCTTCCAGAAAGGAAGCTTCACAGACATAATTACACTGGTGGAGAGAGGCAGCCTCCTGGGAATCTTTTTTTATACACTAAGTGGCATTCTCTGGGCCAAAGCAACAGAGAGGTTCAGAAATGCAAGTGGGATCAGGACCTGGTGGGACTGATTTTCATGAATGAATCTCTTTCCTGTGGTGACTGAAACCTCCAGGGGAGGCTCTTGAGCACCCGCGACTCAAAGCACCTGATGACAGCCAGGGACAGGCCACCACAGCCTCCCCAGGGGACAGAGCCTTGGCGCTGCCCTCCCCCAGGCATCACCTTTCACTTCCCCCTGCTCTGCGCACTCTCCAGGCCAGGCTCAGAGTGCAAAACCACCTGTGAGGAGGATTCTTCCTCCCCTATTTCTGTTTTCTTTTGAAAAACCATAAAAACTACAGTGACTTAAGAGAGACAGGAATACGTCCACTCTGTCTCTCCTGGACTGCCCTGAGGAAGGTACTAGGCAAAGGGTCCAGATGAGGTCTGGAGTGAAACAGAATGAGCTAGACAATTCTAGGTCCACTGACCATTTGTTAACAAGTCCATGACCCCAAACAGAAAACTACAAATTCACCTGCAGGCTCAGGTGGAAAAGGAAGAAAACCAGATGTTGCATTTACTGAGGTCAACATTTAGTGTATACTTGTCATGGGGTAGGAGAGGAGCTGGGTCCAGTCGGGGGATTAGATATGTGGGCAGGGGTAGACCAGGAAGCCCACAGATGGGATTCCAGGTTCTGTGTGGTGATGGACCCTTGCCTGGGACCCAGAGTACTGAGACATGAATGGAAATGTGGGGATTCCTGCCTCTTTATGACCATGGGCACCTCTGCATCCATTAATGAGGTCATGGATTACCAGAACCAGACTGGTAGGAGGCCTGTTTGTCAAATATGGAGTCATCATTGATAACACAGGCAGACCGAGACCCACTATGCTGGGGCTCTACCTAATTTTATCTCTGATTCTGATAACTCTGTGAGATGCAAACTAACATCTCCATTTGACAGATAAGGAAACTGAGGCTCAGAAAGTTAAGCAATTTTCCAAGGTTGTCAGTCTGTCTTTGCTTTTTTGACACAGATAAGCCCTCCCGACTGTGACCTGGACCTTTGTGTCTGGAGCATGGTCTGCTCTGTGGAAAATGTGCCCAGGTGCCACAGGGATAGAGTGGCAGAACCTGACCAGTAATGGGATGGGAAGGCTAGGCACCTGCCATGTGCCAGGTATCCTGCTAAGCCCTGGACAGCCACCATCTCACTGAATCCCAAGGACAACCTAGAAGTGCCATCCCCACTGTACTGACTAGTACACGTAGGCTCAGGGTGCTCCAACACTTATCTCAAGGCCCACACTTTGTGATTCAACTCTGGTGACCCAGTTCTGGAGCAGGGTCTTCAGCCTTGAGCTAGACACCCCTACACTGACCTGTGGCTGGTTCACTGTATTTATGACCCTAAGCCATTCCATCAGGAAGAGCCTGAAGCACACAGGCTAATCCACAGCCCGGATCTACCTCGGAAGGGCAGGCATGACTTCTGGGTGCATAGAAAACACCAGGGCAATAATTAATGAACCAAGCTCTAAGGAAGGAAGCACTGATGAAATTCTCTTCCTGAAGTTACTAAGCAGTTTCAGCCATTCTCATAATTTACCCTCTAGTCAGCATGTTCAGTAAAGATCATCTATAACTGGTGTGAGAAATCAGATTTTCTTCCCAAGGACCAGTTTCAGTTCTGGAGGCCACAGGATGTGGTTTGTGCCTTGTCGCCTGAAGCCACATTTTGTTTTAATCAAGTGGGGCAATCCTAAGCCTTGCACAGCACAGGGACAGCCGCCTTTCTCCTTGGAGCTCGTAAAAGAGATTTTCAGGGTGGTTTACACACGACTTCTAGCATATCTATAGCTCTGAGCTTAGGGGAGACCCCATCTTCCACGAGCAGTCACATGAGGAGCAGATCAGAGCAGAGCCAGTCTCTGCAAAGCGCGCCCCCGTGGCCAGCTCAGGGCGAGGGGTCACGGCCACGGAGCCAAGGTCTCGTGCAGGCGCACAGCTGTCCACGCGGCTTCCAGGGACGCCCTTGATGTGGGGGCCCAGCCCCCTGCCAACCTCGCTGCTGCTCCGGTCTCTGCTACAGCACAGTCAGTCTGGGTGCTCTTCGAACAGGCCAGAATCCAGAAGGGTGGGGCATTTTCTCCGAGTTTTATAGGAACGTCTAACCAGAAACATCTGGAAATACAAGGGGCTAAGCTGGATGCCTTCAGGGTGCAGCTCTGGCTCTGCCAGGCCCGGCTTTCACTGAGCGAACCTGCGAGTCTCCGGGCTCTTTCCCAGCATCCTCCTGTGCAAGATGGCTTCCCTCCTGCCTGCCTTGCTTCCTCCTGCCTGTCCTCCATCATTCACCCCTCTAACTTCCTCCTTTCTCTGAACTCATCTCAGGATGGCTGAACTTCCTGTTCCTTCCACATGGAAACCTCCTTCCCCGCAGGCTTTCAGGGCCACCTGGTTGGCCATGTTGTAGGAAGGCCTTTGGAGAGGGTGGGATTCATGGGAAGCAAGAAGCATGTTCTCACCTGCCCACTGGTCATTGCCCCTGGAACCTCCTGCAGGAACCTCCACCTCCAAATATCTGAAGGTGAGTTGTCACCCACTTCTTCCATGTCCTCGCCTCTGGGAAAGGCACTGCAGTGTGCCCAGGGTCCGCCAGACTCCGGGACATCCACTGCCCACAGCCCAGCCTAGCTGCCATTAAAATGGGCCTGGGGTTGAGAGGTAAACGGACATCATCCATCCCTTGCCTACACAGGGCCTAGAATTACTGGCTCCTCAGGAGGGACCTCTCTTCTGTGCAGAGCGGACCCAACACCAGATACTGAGATCAACTGACCTGGTTCTGGTTTGGGGGGTTGGGTTTTCCTCCAGCGATTAAGTATTCCCAACTGCTTTGAAACTAAAAAAATTTAGTAAAAATAACAGAAAAGGCAGGTCCACTTCTACAGACAGGTGTGAAGTCATTGGTCCCTTTGCAAGCTGGGTCTGAACAAGCATGCCCTGGGCTCCTCCTGGAAGCAGCACTAGCCAGGTGCCACTGCAAGCAGGCCCTCCAGCCCTCCACTTCCTTTGTCTTGCGAGCTACTGGTGCATGCACTGGAAGCCCTGCTGCATTTTTCCAAGGAGCTGGGCCCAGCCAGGGCTGCAGAAAGAGCTGGAGAGGCGGGGACGGCCTGAGCCTGCATCCCGGCAGCCCTACGAACACTTCCTGAGGCCTTCACCTTCACCAGTGGTGGCCCTCGAGAGCAGACATCGCAGCTTCTCCAGCTCAAATCACCTCCAGCTGGCTTTTCAAAGAAATCCTGTCTCCATTCCACTGCCAAGCCCACCTTTCCTAACTTCAAGCCTCAAATGCAGAGTTCCTCCTCTCAGAGCCAGTGGAGGTAAGAGCCAGTCTCTCAGGGTTTGAGCCAAGTGATGAAGTTACTTTACCTCTCTAAGCCTAATTTCCTCATCTGTTATGTGGGAATAGCAGTCGGTCGAACCAACCTCACAGAATAGGTAAAACGCTCATAAGAATGAGCGTGTGCTAAAGCGTTAGCGGCTGTTACTACCACATGACCCAGGCTCGGGTCAATCCTGCTAGGCGGGCAGGCTCAGGGTGCAGGAGGGGCACCTTTTGAATTCGAAGGTGCCCCCACAGCAGGCAGGGCCCTTTCTTGACATCCACAGTCCGTGTTACTCCCTCCCACCAAGGCCTTAGGGACATGCCCCCTTTTCTCTTTCTTCTGTTCCACTCGGCAATCTTGAATCGATTTGGAGATTGTTTCCCTGTGTGATCTGGACAGCTTACATCAAGCAAAAATCAAAGTCTGGCCTTGTGCCCTCTAACTTATGTGCAAGATGCTTCTCACCTACATCACCTAGTTGAAGAGCCTGAGGGCAGCACAGCATTGTGGAAGGGGCACACACTTTAGAGTTGAGGGGTGGGTTGGCAGGGGGTGGGGGGAATCCCAGTCTGGGCCTCAGTTTCCCCACCTCTCATGGGGCTGGTAACACCTGCCACACAAGAGTACACACAGAGGGTTAAACAAGACAGTACATGTCAAGTTCAGAGTACAGGGCTAATACCTTTTCTGTGGATAATGTGTCTGGAAATAAGAGCTTTAAAAAAATGCTTAATAAATACTTAATTCTAGAAAGAAAATTAGCTTCCAATTCTTCATGTCCCTGCAAAATAAATCACCATTTGTTTTACCATCTGGTCTTGTAAGTGAGTAGCAAGTGGGGATGGAGGAAGCCAAAGAGACGCTAGAGACAGAGGGCATTTATTGATAGATGACGTCAACTGCGTGGATTCAGCAAATGCCCTCGGGACGCTGCGACACTGATAACGAAGGGGTCAGGACTGATCCCAACGCTTTAATTTAAGGGACAATGGGACCAGGTGATTTCAGCCGGTGAAACAGCAAGAGGCGTTTTATTATCTGGTAACACGGGTGACAGATATTCTCGCCCAGCCCCCATCCTGGTGTCTCTCCCATCCCTGACCCCTTGGAGGGTGGGTTTGGAGAAAAGAGATGGGGGAAGAAGGTTGATTTCAAATGAGAAAGATGAATGTTTTAAAAGTAAGCAAAAGTCCAGTGATTTGGTTATCAGGCCACATACAGATGCCCCTGGGGTTAAAATAGCTGTGAAAGCATGCCATAGTCTAGATCTCCTGCCGGGACCCAGTCCAGGCTGGAAGGTCTTTAAGGTTCATCTTTCCACGGTTTGCAAGTGTGCAGGAAAAGCCCTGCTGACTTCCAGCATGTGGGCCAATACAGAGCATGCTATGAGCACAGCCTGGGTCGTGCCAGGAAGTCACTGACCCCGGGAGGCCTTACATAGCATGGGCATGACCCAACACTCCCTGACCCCTGATACAGGAGGTGCCATCAGAACAGAACTTCTGGCCACCAGCGGTTCCATTATCTCCTTGGAGGAACAGAGCAGAGCCGGGGAGCTGGCTCTGTTTTCTCCTGCCCTAGGCCAGAGTCAAATGGGGATAGATCTGCCACTGCCAAACAGTCCAGCAAAGGCTGGGGTCATGGCCCGGCTGCCAGACCCCGGGGGCAGGCTCCACAGCCGTCTCCACAACTGAACCCTCCATGGGCAGGCTTCACTCTAAACTATTTGGTGAATGAATGCTCCATGGGAGAAAGCCACTGTTTCATTTAAAACCACATTCTGGAATCATTACTGGGCGCAGACATCACCCTCGGGAAGCGTAGGGAGTGAACCAATGTTTGGAAACCTTTTCTTAGGGCTAGAAACCTGGTGTATTTCCCCCGTCCCTTCTTCAACCCGGAGAGCAGGGTAAGCTCATCTCTGATTGACAGACAAGAACACTGAGTCCAGTTCTGGCCCAAATCTCGGCGCTGGCAGGGAGGGGGTGAAGGGGTTCATACGAGCTTGCTCACTCTTTTATAATAAAATGGGCCTTCTGAGTGATAGTTTGAACCCCCATGTACTGGACAGGAGGTACCAGATTTCTCCCTTCTCATTCCCCACAAACAAAACTTGGAAAAGCCTCTCTTTAAGGTCTGTCTTTTCAACACTTCCAACCCAAGCAGGGCTCCCCCTCTAAAGTCGAACTGTAAAAGAGCGCCACTGGCCCACACACCCTGGGAAATAATGAAATCTCTTTGGCACATTCCTTTGGCTTTGGTTTGCTTATGGATTGAACTTCCTGTTTGGTTTGCTGGCGGTGAGGGGGAGTAACTGTTTGGGCTGTACTTGTCTTCAAGGCGGAGGTCGGCTGAGTCTGGGTGATGGGTAGATCTGCCCTCCACTTCTCCAAAGCCCATGCAAGCAGCAAACCAACCCTCCAAAGAAGGTTCTAGTTAGTCTGTGCTCTTTGGCTTGGAATGCTGAGGGTTCTAGTTAGTCTGTGCTCTTTGGCTTGGAATGCTAGAGGAGACAGTCAGAGTCAGTACAAACAAGATGAAGGGGTCAGGGAGAGAGGCAGCAAAGACTGGCCCAGGAAGACAGCTTGTAAATGGAGAGCAGAGGGCCATTACACAGAAGGATGCTGAACAGCTGCTGTGGGTCAGAGAGAAGATGCTCAACCCTGTACCAGCACTGACACTGGGGCTGCCAAGGTGCTTCTGCAAGGCTGACCATCCCACACCTGGGACACAGTGCCTGCAGGCTGGGACTCTGCTGGCAGCTGTAACCCCGGAGCCAGCAGAGTCCTTCCAGGGAACTGTTGCACCCTCTGTCTGCTCCAAAGTGTCCTTGGATTCAACTGGTAGCCTCNCATACAGACTTACCCAGCCAAATCTGCTGCAGTCTGGTGAATGGTGAACTTGCCCAAGAATAATCCATCCAGTGAGACATGACCTGAAACCGCAGCTCTAGGACCCTGCCTGCTCTCCACCACCTCCAAAGAAGTTGATCCCTGAGGGTAAGGGATCAGGATGGTAAGAAATGGAGGACGAGGAGGCCAAGGTTGGAAGCCAGGCTCTGTCACATAACAGCTGTGTGACCCTGAGCAACTTTCTTAGCTTTTCTGAGTCCTGAGACTCATTAGCCACGTAGGGAAAAGCCCCCCCCCACCATTGCACCTGGTTTCAAGCATTATGTGAGAAAATTCGATGTGTGCCTTGTGCAGACACAGGGAGGACCACTTTGGAATTTTAGAAGATTATTATTAACAGCTTTGCTGAGGTAGAATTTACACTTCTAAATTTGAAAGGCACCTTAGAACGATCTAATCCAATCTAGAGCTGAGGAAACTGAGACCCAGAGAGGTTCACTGATTTCCCCAAGGTCACATAGCATATGACAGCAAGGCTGGGACAGGAGCCGGATCTTCACATCAGTGTTTTCCAGTTTTGGCTCCACAGACGAAGGCTCATCGAGTAAATGGTTATCCTTCATTCACAAAGGAACGAAAATATCAAGAATAACTGAAGCATTACCACTAACTGAATGCTGACTGTGCTAAGGGCTTCATGCTGCTGCTGCTGCTGCTAAGTCGCTTCAGTCATGTCCGACTCTGTGCGACCCCACAGACGGCAGCCCACCAGACTCCCCTATCCCTGGGATTCTCCAGGCAAGAACACTGGAGTGGGTTGCCATTTCCTTCTCTAATGCGTGAAAGTGAAAAGTGAAAGTGAGGTCGCTCAGTCATAGGTATGATCATTTAATCCTTTACCACTTCATAAGGAGGCTGCTGTTATTATCCACGTTTTAAGACATGGAACTGAGGCTCAAGAGCTGAGTATCTTGCCCAAGGTCACACAGGTTATCAGGGGAGTCTGACACTCCCCATGCCCTCCCCCCCTGCATGCCCCCAGCTGCCAGCCATGAAGCTCTGACTTGGGGAGAATGAGACCTGGGTTGCCTCTCACGTCAGTTTGCCAGATTTAACGAAGAAAATACATAGAGTTGGTGAAGCTGGGATTTCAGATAATTAGTGCATGTCCTCAATACTGCATGGGACATACTTAGACATTATTCATGGTTTATGAAATCCAACACTAACTGGGCATTCTGGATTTCACTGTCAGCTCCTCCCTAACATGCTGTGTTGATCCAGGCAAGCTTCTCTGGGTCTCCAGAAATCTGTGAAAATGACAGGACTGAGCATAGCAGCTCACTCTAAGGCTCTGTACCTCAGCTCCTCTGGAGGAGAGAACGACCGGGCGAGCTCTCCAGTGATGGTTCTGAGCAAAGACCAGCTTGAGAGATTGACAAAAGGCCTTGAAGGTGCAGGAAGGAGGCCCGAAGAGGTCCCTTGACTGCCCCTAAACCCCTCACTCTGCAGAACAAACGTCTCCACATGGCACAAGTTCCCTGGGAAGTGACATAGGTGGAAAACCACCTGGGTTGGTTTTTTTTAACTGTGTTGCAATATACACAAAATTGATCATTTTAACCACTTGTAAGTGTGCAGGTCTGTGGCATTAGGGATAGTCACGTCCCCACCACCCATTTCCAGACAGTTTTCAACATCTTGAACTGAAACTCTGTCCCCATTGAACACGAACTCCTCATCCCCACTCCAGCCCCTGGCGACCACCACACTGTCGTCTGTCTCGGACTCTGACCCCTCCAGGCCCAGCATATGGTGGAATCACGCAGTATTTGCATCTGCTTGTTGCACGCAGCACACCGAGGTTCCTCCACTTCATAGCATGGAGCATGCAGAACTTCCTTTCTTTCTAAGGCTGAACAGAGTTCACTTCACATAACATTTTCTCTCTGGAAAGAGATGCAGAAAACCACCCAGATACACTCACTCAGTATTCTGGGCTCTAATGGGACAGGAGGGAGCCCCTTTCCCAGGAGGGCTGGCTGAGGTCACTGCAGCTGGGGACACCGGTAGAAGGGCAGAGAAGCTGAGACAACCCTCTCCCCAGAGCCCAATTTGCACCCCTGGCGATTTTATAGGACTCACCACCTCCTGGGGGCACTTCTCTCCATACCAGAGGTTCCAGCAACAAGCCAAAGGCAGATATATGGGGCCCTCCAAGGAGGCTTTATTTTGGCTCTAACAATACCACTAAAACAGGGAGTGATTTATCAAGGGTGAGCATCGGGGGAGGGAGAAGAGTCAATTCCCATTTGGCTGCAGGCCACAGGCTGAGCGAGCCTCTTGGCATCAGCAGGGCTCACAGACAGAATCCCGGAGGGGACCCACAGGCCCCTTGGCAGGGAGGTCACAGGCCGCACTGTCCGTAACGGGGCTGACGGGGTGGTTCCCCGGGTTGGGGGGTGAGGCTCGGTCAACCGTGCTACAGTGCCTGGTATAGGCCGGCACTCATAGGGGCAGTTGCTTTCCATAAGGTGGGGTACTGAGGCTCGGGAGACAGCCCCACTGGATGGGTGTGTCGGAAGTCTGTCAGTGGGGCTTGGGGGATAGGATTCATCTAGATTATAAACAGGACTGATCTGGCAAAACCAAAGGAGATGGAAAGCGAGAGTCAGACAAGCGCCTTTGCTTTCTCTGGTCAGATGCCCTCAGGCCACCTGCTGAGCCAGTGGGGTGGCCCCGTCCCCCTCCCCCCAGGGACGGGGGCCCAAGCAGGTGCTCTAAGGTGGAAACTGCCCCCAGGCTCAAAGGGTCTGAACACCACCTTGTCTGGTGGGGGAATGAGCATTTCATCTGCTAACGACTTTGGGTTTTGTAAACAGACCATTGTGTCTCAACCAACTGTAAACTGGCTCCCTCAGAACGACTAGCCCCCTGGAGGGAGGAGAAGTGATCACCAGCTCACCTCTAATGGAAAACCAGCCTCTCACGCAGGCTCTGAAGGTCAAGGCTGGGATTTTACTGAAGGGAAAAAAAAAGAGCAACGAGTGGAAGAGGGTCAGAAAAAGAGGAACAAGGGGCGGCACTGGCCGCCCTGCTGACAAGCGTTAGCCCACAAAGTAGACAGGCTGCTGGCCGCAGGGTCCCTGGGGAAGGGCAGAGAGACCTACTGCACGCCACGGTCTGAGCTAGTGCCTTCCACTCATCTCTGGTCCTGCCTCTGCCACGTACTTGCTGTGTGACTCTGGGCAAATTGTTAACCTCTCTGTTTTCTCATCTGCTGTTGTGAGACATTTGTGAGTTAAATGAAACACACCAAGTGCTAACCACTGCATCTGAGATATGGCGAGCAGTCAAGAAGCATTAGCTTGTATTCTCACACCCCAAGAAGAGTCTTCTCCAAGTGTCACTGCCCTTGTTATCAGCGTTACTAGTACTGCCAGCTGTTAATCACAGTTCTTGCAGGAGGTGACACTACCCCCAGGCCACAGATCAGCAAACAGAGGCTCGGAGGGGGCGCCACGCAGAGGGCTGGAGTCAGGAGTCAGGCCAGGCAAGTCTGCCTCTTGTCTACCGAAAGGGGAACTCTGCAAGAATCTAGAATCTTACGTGAGATGTTTGACTGGGTACCCTGAGCAACACCCCTGCTGAGAACTGGGAGACAAAAACCAAGAAAATCATCAGACTCTACCCAGACACATATCAGCCCTTCCCGTAATACGCTTCGGTTTGTTGGTGGCAAGTTTAAGACCTTCAAAGGGTTGAGCCTGAATAAGAGTTCTGGAAAGATGCCGTCCCCCATCTCAGCCTCAGAAAGGTCTCAACTAACTTTTCTTTGATCATGTGTCACTGCCAGGGTCTTTGACAAAAGCCCCCTCCCCCTCACCACAGGCTATCAGAGGGAAGCAGAGAGAGCCTAGGGAGGAAGGAGGGAACCTCTCTTCTTTGGAAAGAGATGGGCAGAGGGCCCTGACATGGAGTCTGGAAAGGAGACCCAGATTGCAGAAAGGCAGACAGTCCAGGTTGCATCCACCAGAGCCTGCTGTTTCCTATGAACAGAAACTACTATGTTCTACAAGCCAAACTCATCCTCATCACTTCTGAATGCACTGAGAGGGCATGATTCACCTACCTGGAATAGAGGCACGTATGCAAAAGTAAATCTACCATATCTAAGAACTTCATTTAATGATGATATAAGTGAAGTGAAGTCACTCAGTCGTGTCTGACTCTTTGTGACCCCATGGACTGTAGCCTACCAGGCTCTTCCATCCATGGGATATAAGAAACATACTAATAACCACGGTTAGGAGAGTGCTGAATGTGGGCATCATACTTAGCTTGAGCTTCCTAGCAGCCAAGGTATAAAGGGAAACATAAATTATGAAACTGATGAAGTTGAAAACACACAGGATTTAGCCTTGAGACCAGATGTGAATTTAGGCTCCATCACTTGCAGACCATGTACCCACAGGCAATACTTAACCTCTCAATACCTCAGTTTCGAACCCTTATTGAACAGTCTTAACAATACCACAGGATATTAGGGGAATCGAATGAAATGTGTGCGTGTGCAATACTTTGAACATTACAAAAGATCTTACTTATCAAGTACTCATATTAGTTCTTCAAGAGAAGAAGAAGAAAAAAAGCTTTTTCTATGCCTGTTGCTTTCTCTTTGAGGTAGTCTGGAAAACATCTGATCACACGACTCTTTGCACAAGGACCACTGAATAATAAAGAGGACAGTGGTAATAACCACAAGTTTTGAGCACTAATTATTTTGTACAGGCAGAGAGTTGTTTGAGCTAAGCAACACTAACTGATTTCAGTCTTCACAGCAATTCTAGACAAGGGTACTATTAGTGTCACTATCTTTATTGAAACGGAGGGAGAGACTAGACCAATCCTCTGCTCGTTCCCACAAATATGCCACTGAAGATCTGAGAGGCAGGATGAGCTGGTGGTGGGCAGTAGACCATATGGAAATGAAGGCTCTAGGCTGAAGGTATTGTTTCAGGGTGGCCACGTGTTCTGTATGTGAGACACAGAAGGAGAGAGGGAGGAGGCGGAGAGAGACCAGAAGAAATCATCAGTGGCAGAGGCTCAAGGGCCCAAGAGAGTGCTGGAGCGCCACAACTGAATCCTTGATCCTGTGATGCTGATGGGGGCGGGTAGGCACAAACCTAAACGCCCTTCCTGCCCCAGAGTCTGCTGCTCCAATCAATTTCCCTTTTGTTTTAGCACCTCTGGGTGGACTCTTATCCTTTGCAAGCAAACGTTTCCCAAGGCAGACATGATACGAAAGAGGTCAGAAAAGAAAAGAATGCAGATGCTATCCCCGCATCCTTTGTGCTCTTCTGACCCCCGGGAAGCTAAGCCTAAGAACGCAGGCTGAAGAATGGAGGCAGGAGGAGACGCACGCTGGGTCTAGAGCACGCGCTGTCGTTTCACAAAGCGTGAGGCAGCGCCCGACCAGCTCACAGCACACCACACTTCCTGTTTGTGTGAACCGGTTCTGTCTTTTTTCCCAATTAGATTTCTACTCACTGATCCTCTCCAATGTTTTTTCTTTCTTAATTGAATAGCAAATCAAAAGGAAGGCGAAGGAGAGCTCGCAGTGTTCTCCTCCCTCAAAGGCCAAGCATCTGTTGGCTTTGTTCAGTCTTGGCACTGACCTCGGTGTTTCTTACTGTTCAAAATTAGTAGCTGCAACAATTCATCTTCAGGGGAAATGGGTCCTGGGGAAACCAAGGGCAGACTCACACAGCTAACGGGGTGAGAGTGACTGCAGCTTAGTCCCAGGGTACCCGCATCTTGCTGAATTGGGGGACATAAATGGCAGGCATGTCTGGCAAGAGGCCTGCAGGCCCAGAGTCTGGATGGGGAGGCTGAGTCACAGCCCTCAGGGGGCGATGGGCACAGAACTGAAGACAAATATCTCAAAAACAGGGCAATGATGAGTGCCAAGTCCTCAGAAACTCAGGTCACGTGCTTGTCCTTATCAACATCATCAGTCCTGGCCCTGCCTCTCACGATCCTGAAGCTGTGAATGAGTTTATTGCCCCTTCCTCGGTTCCATCTTTCTTGGCCATGAAAAGGAGAGTCAGGTTATCCACCACATAGGAGAGAAACAGATTGTATGGGTAAAATGCTTGGCACACAGTAGGTCCTCAAGAAATGAGAGTGGGTAAGATGTTCTGCGCGCCAACTGCCTGCTGTGGAGGTGTGTTTCAGGGGAAGCACATTTCCTGGGGCCCTGGATGCCTCCAGCCCATTAACAAAACCAGAAAAGTCCACTCACTCAATTTACAAAAAGCAACATGTTTATTAAAAAAAAACCACAACAGCTTCAGACCCCAAAGTGTAGAAGAGCCTGGAAGGCAGAGAAGGTCTGGAGAGAGGGACTACGTCTGAGAGGCTATGGGGCAGGGATCAATTCCTAAAGTATTTGTACTTTTCCTCCAGAAACGGGTGCCTGGCAAAGAAAGCTGTGACCAGGATTGCCGTGTAGGAAGTGGCTTGGGCCCCCTGGTTCCTGCAACTTCTGAAGGGAGTGGAACCCATGGGTCACTTGGTCACCCACCTCCCTGAGCATTGTGTGCCACTTCTCTGGGGAGCTCATCTTCTGTACCACCTCCCCAGACCTGCTGGCCGCTCAGTAATGCTTCATTCTGAAGAACACTTAAACGAGGAGTCCCAGCTAAAGGGGGTGCTTATGACTTGAAAAGTGCTGATATGCCAACCAGTCATTTGCCCTGAAGTAGGTATTAGCTACAGCAGCATTTCTTGGAATTAAAAAAGGACTATGAATAGACTGTTATGCTGTGTCTGCAGTAAGAAGCTTCCAATTAATGGCAGGAAACCTATATTCCTGTTGGACTGCAGCTAGCTGTGTGTGTGTGTGTGTGTGTGTGTGTGTGAGAGAGAGAGAGAGAGAGAGAGAGAGAGAAAGAGAATGAATGAATGGCAAGGGGACAGTGGATTGGAAGAATGACTAAAAATGAAGCTGGCATGGTGACTTCTAGAACAAATGCATGGGACCACTTTGTATCTCAGGGTGTCATCTGGAGGGCCATCCAGGGCTGTCATCTAGAAGACAGGGCATCAGGGAGGTATTTTGGCACTGGGGTCCCCCTATTCTGGAACCATGGCAGTCAGGTCAAGAGTCCTGGGGCCAGGCCTGCAGCCCAGGCCTGGCTGAGCCAGAGGACAAGGAGAGGAGGAGGCTGAAGTCATAGCTGTATCTGTTCTATGCCCTTGACCTCAGTGGATGTTGATGCTCCAAAGGAGAAATATGCTGGGGTTCCATACACCCTAGGAAGTCAGAGAACCTTTGCTGACAGGAGCATTTCTCCTGCACCTTGTCCTTTCAGCTTGTAGTAACTTCTGCCTTTTTTCTCAAGAGCCTCCTTTGTCTTATTTAATTTAGACACAGGTAGTAATGAGGGGCATGTCTGTTCCACTCTCGTCCATAAGACTGAAATTTCTCATTAAGGAGATCCTGGGAGACCGGTCGTGTATACTCTTTCAAGCGTCACACCTGCCTGCCTGTTGCAGTCTTCAGGCTGGCCCTAAACGAAAGTCTTGGGTGGCAGGCAGGAAAATGCCACCCAATTCTCCTTCTAAATAGCAGTGATTACTTACCTGTAAGGAGGAGAGGTAGTACTGAAAACAGCCAACACTCCTGAAAGGAACTGGGGGGCCAGGTATGTTGTGAAAACATTCATTTTTCTAAATTAATTCTTCACCAGTAACACAGAGTGTGGCAGTTTGATACAGAGAAATAGCCTAAGCAGGGCACTAAGCAGCCAGATAAGGCTGGGCTTGCCATGGAAACATTCCTGGCCTCAGTTTCCCAATCTGAGCAATGGGTATTAAAAAGAAACTCTACTCTCACAGGGTAGATGTACACCTGAAATGAGGTAAAGTGCATGAACAGTAGAGAAGCAAGAGAGCAAACCAAGGGAGAGTAGTGGTCGAGAGTCCAACTCCTTGGGTTCAAATCCTAGTTCTGCCACTGATGGGCTGTGTGACCTTGGGCAAGTCACTAAACCTCTCTGTGCCACCGTTTCCTCATCTGCCAAGAAAGGTGACAACTGTACCTACCTTAAGGGGCCAACATGAGAATTCAGTGAGTGCCTTTCCCACAGTGAGTGCCCTTCCCACAGTGAATGCCCAAAAAGACTGCCCTGGAATAGCAGGAATGCTGCTGAGTGCAGCTAACGCTGGGACACATGGGAGGGGCTCCCTAACATTTCCTGATTATGATTCTGGGCTATTATCCTTTATTAAGGCTGGTTTTACTGGCACCTACCACCAGCTGCAGAGAATCACCATAGCACAGGCTGGGGTTGAGCATTTCAGGAAGAGCTACTGTAGAAGAGGTGCTGATTCTAAGACCTTAATCTTCCAAATATGGTTTGGGAAAGATAGAGCTTTCCCGTTTTCCTGAATAAGTGAAAGTTGCTATGGTCGGTAGAAGAGTTGTCCCCTAAATGTCCACTCCCTAATCCCTGGATCCTGTGAATATGTTTTGTTACCTGGCATAGAGGGAAGGAATTAGGGTAACTGATAGAATTCAAGTTGTTAATCATCTGATTTTAAGGAGAGTATCCTGGATTATATAAGTGGGCCCAATATAATCACAAGGGTTCTTTAAATGGGGAAGAGGTAAGAGTCGATATCAGAGTTATGCGATGTGAGAAAGGCTATTGCTGACTCCGAAGATGCCAGGGGACCCCAAGCCAAGGAATTCAGGGCCCTTTAGAAACTAAAAGCCCCTCATTTTAGCCAAGTGAGACCCACATCAGACTTCTGACCTCCTGAACTGTAAGATATTTATCTGTGTTGTTTAAAACCACTAAATTAGCAGTAATTTGTTATAGCAGCCATAGGAAATTAATAGGGTCCCCGATGTTTCCTTCCTGGGCTGTGAACCCCTAAGGCGCTCAGGAGCACACAGAGACTGCTCTTCCATCCCACATTTGGAGCAGTATAATTTACATGTACTCACTCATTCTTTTAGCAGATACTTTCTGAGAACCTGCTACATGTCAGACCCAGCACTAGGTCCTTGGGACCCAGCAGTGAACAGGACAGGACAGATAGGCTCCCTGCTCTTGCAGAGCTCAGAGACAAGGGTGGACACCGACCTTAAACCAATATTTAAGGAGACGATCTTAGGAACCCTTTTATGGAGCCTACTACATGCGTGGCATTGTGCCATATATTAACTCATCCAATCCTCACAAGCCCTCATGGGGAAAGTACCGAGGCCCAGGTTACCACCCCCATTTTACAGATGAGGGAACTGAGGCACAGAGCTGGATGGTGGTGGACCATATTCGGAATCCAGGCACTTTTGTACACTCTGCTGAGTCGCATCTAAAATGACAGGAAACAGGGATCATCCCAGAGGAGGTGCAGGCATGACTGTGGCCCCCAAGATGTCCCTCTAGCCTACAGAATGAGAAGCCCCCGTTTAGAGCAAGCGTCTGTGATTTTGAGCAGGTGGGTGTGAAAGTGAATGCTAAATAGGTTGCCAGGGCCCTTGGTACTCCCCGTGCAAAAATAAGCACCACCAGATCCTCAGGAACTGGGGGCTATACCTTTCTCCCGTCTTGGCAGAGACCCCATGCCTGAGCCCTAGCAGGGCAAGCCAGCCGGCAGTCAACAGGCCTCTATTGACTGTTTATTCCCTGCAANCCAGGGCCCTTGGTACTCCCCATGCAAAAATAAGCACCACCAGATCCTCAGGAACTGGGGGCTATACCTTTCTCCCGTCTTGGCAGAGACCCCATGCCTGAGCCCTAGCAGGGCAAGCCAGCCGGCAGTCAACAGGCCTCTATTGACTGTTTATTCCCTGCAAGCACAAGGCTGTTCATTTAAACCCTGATCCAATAAGGCTGTCCACTGGGTAAGCTCATCGAGAATTCCTAGGCTGATGCTCACTCAACAATAGACAGGCACACACACATGAGCTCATTTATCCCTGCTACAGCCTGCAATCCCAGACCCATTCATCCCAGAGCAATATTCCCCGAGGAGGGTGGGGGCAGCGAGACAGAAAGGCTTCCCACTGGGGGAGGGGGAGGGGCAGGGGGAGCCACAGCAGCCGAGGTGTGAGAGCAGGGAGGAGGGGGCTGCAGCATGCGGAGGCTGCCCTGGGAGCCTCGTGCAGTGCCAGCACCCTTCAGTTGCTCCCTCAACACGCTTCCCCTTTACCTCTTGGGACCTGAGTTCCCATATCCATAAAGTAAGGAACAGTTAGAGCACCTGCCGCAGGAGTGGTGGGGGATAAATTGGGAGACTGGGACTGATACACACTACTATATAGAAAATAGATAACTAAAAAGGACCTATAGTATAGTGCAGGGAATTCTACTCAATACTCTGTAATGACCTATAGGGGAAAAGAATCTAAAAAAAGAGTGGATACATGTATACGTGTAACTGATTCACTCTGCTGTACAGCAGAAAATAACACACTGTAAATCAACTACACGCCAATAAAAATATGAAATAAAAATAAAAACATGTTTTGTGGATTCAAAAAAACATCTTACCTGCCTGAAGGGGTCCGGGAGGCTTAAGTGAGACAATGTGAAGTGTTTTCCTGGGCAGCTGGCACCTAATGACCACAGACTCAGTGTGAGCTATGTTTCTGTCACCCCGAGTCTTATTTAATCCCTCACCATGGCTCAGAGAGAACACCGGTACTGTCTCTATTTTATAGATGAGGACCCTAAGGTGCCCGGACAGGCTAGAACTTACCTGTGGACTCCTAGCAAGTCAAGGGCCCGGGCAGGATTCGCACCCAGGACTCAAGACCGGGTTCCTCCCAGAGCTCTGCCTCTAGCTCAGATGCGCTGTTTATACATGGTCTGGATTTGAACTCCACGTCTCCAGTTTTAGCTCATGGTCTTTGAAACCAAAAACTCTATAAGGGAGGCACTGCTATCACGTCCATTTTACAGATAGACTCAGGCACAAAGAATCTGAGTGATACGTCTAGGTCATAGAGCTGGGTGGCAGTGGAGTCAGATGTGGAATCCAGGCGGTCTCCTTGTCACCCGTGAGGCTGTATGTAAACTGTATGCTCCCCTATCACACGGACCATGTACTAAGGAGGGCTCCTCCCCACCATCAAAGCTCACTCTGAAGAGAAGGTTTCAGAGGCTGAGCCAAGCCAAATGTCAAACCGCGCTGTGTCTGGCAGAGCTCAGGACTGTTGTTGCCACGAGCAGCATTAGCAGCAGCAGCATCAAGGCAAATTCGATTCCGAACGTTTCCCGAGCACCTTTTTATATCTTCATACCCTTCCCCATCCATCCCTCGGCCCCTCAGACCTCGGCCCACCCGCACAGAGAGAGAAGGCACGCAGTGTGCAGAAGGTAAAACCAGCCAAGCCCTGAGTCATCAGGGAGCAGACGGGGCTTTGCACTCAGCTCCGTCACCTCCCACGCTGGGGCCTTTTTCCTGGCACCCCAAACCACTCATCCTCTGGCATTCGTGGGAGAGGCGAGAGGAAGCCCCTCTAAACAGGGGACTGCCTCCTGATGGGGACTTGGGTCAGTTTGCTCACACGGAGTCCTGAGGAGTCCCTCTTGGTGCTCCTTCATCGTGTGCTTGGTCTGACCTTTCGGAATGTGTTATAAGCATCAGTGCATGTACATAGCCCTGGGACACCGCACTTGAGATAACCAAACTGCAAAGTTCCAAGACATCCCTGGGGGAGGCACCGGGGTGTGGTGCTGTCCATTAGGCATCTTGATGGCACACGTCAGGTCAGGGAGACTTGGAAGCAGCTCTTTCTGCCCAGTTTCCTTAAAAAGCACAGCGTCCTGACTCTCAAGGAGATCCTGCTGCTAGAAGGACCACAGAGGGCCCGCTCAGGGTGAGCTNCCATCAAAGCTCACTCTGAAGAGAAGGTTTCAGAGGCTGAGCCAAGCCAAATGTCAAACCGCGCTGTGTCTGGCAGAGCTCAGGACTGTTGTTGCCACGAGCAGCATTAGCAGCAGCAGCATCAAGGCAAATTCGATTCCGAACGTTTCCCGAGCACCTTTTTATATCTTCATGCCCTTCCCCATCCATCCCTCGGCCCCTCAGACCTCGGCCCACCCGCACAGAGAGAGAAGGCACGCAGTGTGCAGAAGGTAAAACCAGCCAAGCCCTGAGTCATCAGGGAGCAGACGGGGCTTTGCACTCAGCTCCGTCACCTCCCACGCTGGGGCCTTTTTCCTGGCACCCCAAACCACTCATCCTCTGGCATTCGTGGGAGAGGCGAGAGGAAGCCCCTCTAAACAGGGGACTGCCTCCTGATGGGGACTTGGGTCAGATTGCTCACACGGAGTCCTGAGGAGTCCCTCTTGGTGCTCCTTCATCGTGTGCTTGGTCTGACCTTTCGGAATGTGTTATAAGCATCAGTGCATGTACATAGCCCTGGGACACCGCACTTGAGATAACCAAACTGCAAAGTTCCAAGACATCCCTGGGGGAGGCACCGGGGTGTGGTGCTGTCCATTAGGCATCTTGATGGCACACGTCAGGTCAGGGAGACTTGGAAGCAGCTCTTTCTGCCCAGTTTCCTTAAAAAGCACAGCGTCCTGACTCTCAAGGAGATCCTGCTGCTAGAAGGACCACAGAGGGCCCGCTCAGGGTGAGCTGGCAAAAATGCATCCAGTATGTCTATTGTCCAGCTCCAACTGGACTCTCCAGAGAACCCAGAGATGATCATACTAAGTCGGTCAGCTGTGAGCTTTATACTGGGCCCACAATCAATATATAACCAAAAGGCATCAGCTGTTCCTTTTGCCTCTTCCCTCACCAGGGAAGATGAGTAAACAAGAGAGGGGCTCTGAAGGCAGACCCCAGTCCTGGCTTTGTCTCTCAGCTGGAGTGGACCTTGGGGAAAGTTGGGCCCCTCTGTGTCTCAGGCTCCTGAGGTGTAAAATGAGAGTCATAATGACAGCAGCGACTTCACAGAAATCAAAGGACACCATTTGTCTAAAACGCTTGGGGACTCCCTGGCAGTCTGGTGGTTAAGACTCTGCCTTCCAATGCAGGAAATGTGGATTTGTTCCCTGGTCAGGAAACTAAGATCCCACATGCCACAGGGCAACTAAGACTGACCTCCACCATTAGAGAGCCCATGACTAAGACCTGACACAGTCAAATAAATAAGTAAATATTCAAAAAAATTTAAAAAATAAATAATGCTCACGTGGTGCCTTGAACAGAACAAGCACTTTAAAAATGGGAGTGCTCAGTATGACTTTTCATCTTAACAACTCATTCCTGACTCCACTCAGCCCAATCTTCATTTAGCTTCTCCCCTAAAAGATTCCCTGGTAGAGGGCATGGCAATCCACACCAATATTCTTGCCGGGAGAATCCCATGGACAGAAAAGCCTGGCAGGCTATAGTCCACAGGGTCGCAAAGAACCGGACACAACTGAAGTGACTTAGCACACGTGCACCAATCAGCACATTTCTAACATGACTCCACTTTCCTAAACTACATCTGGTGTCCATTGTTCTGTCCCTCCCATAAAGTTAACTCTTTGGGGTCAGAAAAAGCCTCAGATGTACTACACTGAAGTGTCAAGGAAGATTTTCCGATCTATGGTGGCTTCTCATTTTTCCTTGTTGGAGAGAGACAGGGTAAACAGGTCAGAACCTGAGCCAAAGGTGAACTCAGAACCAAGCGATGCGAGGTTTTCATCAGGGTTCTGTGTCTTAGTTGTTTCCTTTCAAAGCTCTTTCCAAAAGCATCCTTCATCTTCAAAGAGTCTGGCTGGCAACTCGACTTTGCCCTTTGAAGTCCCTTTTACATTCACCCTTGAAGGCACTGCTTAAAAATGACACTGCACATGGCTGAGAAGAGAATAAACTTCTTCCCTCCTACTTCGGCCTCCACCCCTTCCCCACAANTTCCTTTCAAAGCTCTTTCCAAAAGCATCCTTCATCTTCAAAGAGTCTGGCTGGCAACTCGACTTTGCCCTTTGAAGTCCCTTTTACATTCACCCTTGAAGGCACTGCTTAAAAATGACACTGCACATGGCTGAGAAGAGAATAAACTTCTTCCCTCCTACTTCGGCCTCCACCCCTTCCCCACAAATTTGGATTCAATTATAAACTGGCTGATGTTGTCCTTTGGTCCTTCCTAAGAATAATTGTAAAGTCAACACTAAGGGCATTAAAAAGAATGAGCCTGGCTGTTTATTCATGGAGAAAGGAAAGGGGATAATTTCTAATGCTATTTTCTAGCCTCTTCTTGTGACATCTTCACCAGAGGCTTCAGGATAAATGTGCCAGCAAACAGATCAAAACACCAGGATAATTCTGCAATGTTAACTTTCTTAGTATTTTTTTTTTAAGTGTTTGTTATTTATTTTGATCTATATAACCTATTCAAATGGTGTTTCAGCTGGGCAAAAAAATACTGTGACCTCCTACAAAAGAAAGCTTATCCATGAGCAAGTGAAAAAAATCAAATCCTCTGGAAAGTTCAGGCACTGTTTGACAAGGGAAATGTTTAGAAAGCATTTGTGGGGCATCCCAGGAAATGTATGCAGTGGACAAGCCCATCTTGGCATGAATATGATTTTACTGAACACGACACAGCTGCTCCAGGGAAGATGCGAGAATACAGTCTCCGTCTGCTGCAAATATTTTATAATTGTGCTAGGATACTGAAATGGAAGTTTCTGATGAAGCACGAAGCTACATTATACATGAAATAGTTCACTACAACGCAGGTACTGGACTATAGGCAGACTTTACAAAGGAGACACCAAGAGCTGAGTGGCCCAACTCTTAACCCGGACCCACAGTCCCACCCAGCCTGGCCCACATCCACAAGAAAGGGTTGAGTTTTAGGAGATGGGAAAGAGGTTTTAGAGTAGTTTACTAGAGAGAGGTACTGAAGAGCCAAAATCCCACCTGCAAACACACTCCAGTTGAGAGGCTGGGAGGCTTATGCCTTTTGTCTTAAATTGAGTGAGGGGGCCTTTGAAATCACTGAAGAATTTAATATATGTGCCCCCGACCACACCATGTAAGAGGCCACATCTATCCGGCGTCAGAGGCTCAAATCTGTGACTTCCGAGCAGCTTTGACAACAAGTGAGAACATATGCTGAACTGGAGATTAGCCAGCCCACTCAGCTTCATTAGGAAATGGTTGAATGTGGCTTCCTCAGGACCAGATAGATAACCACCCCTACCAGCTCGAGGAGATCCCGCAAGGCTCATTCCTGGGCCGTCCACAGGGTAACTGTGGAATTCTCAGTCCTGAGGAACAAAGTGGCAGCAACAAGCAGAAAAGGAGCCTCGTTACGGAAAATGAAGGTGAAAGATCCTGGGGGACTGAGAAGTCTCCAAACAACCCACGAAAGGGAGAGCCTCCTGGGTCTAGAGGGAGCCAAGGCCGACTCAAGACTGTGTCACTCATGCAGGAACCTTCCTGCATCTTTTCCACTTCTCCTGCCCCTCCTGCCCCTCCTCCAGCCCCACCGCCACTTAAAAGCACAAGGAAGAAGCTGCTCCAGCTGCAGGAGAGGCCTGCTGAAGGGGGGAGGCAGAGTCGGGGGGCGGGGGAGTGTGTGTGGAAGAGTGTGTGTGTGTGTCGACTTTAAATGTGAAATCGAAAACCCTCTTTTTTGAGATAAAATCCACATGCCTTACAATTCGCCCATTTAAAGCGTCCTGTTCAACGGGTTTCAATAGTCACAGAGTTGGACATCCATCATCACAATTCATTTCAGGACATTTTCATTACTTGAAAAGAAACCCCGTTCCTCTCAGGCTCTCCGTAGCTATCACCTCCCAGCCCTTGGTCCCCTTCGCCTTGAGCCATCATTAATCTATGGTCTGTGTCTATGGATTTGCCTATGGAATCATACAGAATGTGGTTCTCTGTGACTGGCTTGTGCTGACCTGACCCCCCCCCCGCAGGCCTGCAACTTTCTGGGCTCTTTGGGTGGGCCACTAGAGTCCTTCCCTCAAAGGGAAGTGGTCCGGACAAAAGGAGATGTCCCCAGTTAACCACTTCGTTTGAACCAATTCACTCAGCTTCCCCAGCTCTGCCCCGAACCGGTAGAGAGACAAATCTCCCAGCATGCCCAGCGGCAGGGCCGTCAGGATTCGAGTAATGTCTGCCCTTCCATCTGATGAAAACCTCTGTGTCAGTCTCCTCCACTTTCTTGTCCCCAAGGGCACCTGGCACGAGCCAGGCACATATCAGAGGGTCGATAAACATTCATTGCTGGCTGATGACAGACAGGAAGCAGAGAGGGGTGGGGAGGCCGTGCCCACGGAGGGCCTATGGCAGGTCTGTGGGCAGCTCACAGGTTCTCCACATGTGGATGGGCGCAGGCTCGGGATGGCCAGGAGGCAGCGCCAGATGGCAGACAAACTCTGCCGCTCTCTGGTTACGCTTTATGTGTTTCTTTGTTTTTCAGTTTCTTTGTCACTGACATCTGCTGCTCTGCGTTGTTCTGGAGGCAAAATGTAAAACAGAAAACACTCGGGGGAGACACCGTGTCTCCCCATCTCGGCTGCTCTGTTTGGACGGGCCATGTCTTCGGATGAGGATCGCCACCCCCACTCCATCGTGGTGACCCCTTCTTTCCCTACATTCACGACTCTTGTTATCTCCTCGCTGAAGGTAAAACTGACACAGTCTTTGCAACTGAGGTGCATCAATGAACCCCGGGGAGACCTCAGGGGACCCCAATGCAGGTAACATGGGATTCCCCACACCAGAGCCTTCTGGNTCCCCATCTCGGCTGCTCTGTTTGGACGGGCCATGTCTTCGGATGAGGATCGCCACCCCCACTCCATCGTGGTGACCCCTTCTTTCCCTACATTCACGACTCTTGTTATCTCCTCGCTGAAGGTAAAACTGACACAGTCTTTGCAACTGAGGTGCATCAATGAACCCCGGGGAGACCTCAGGGGACCCCAATGCAGGTAACATGGGATTCCCCACACCAGAGCCTTCTGGACACAGTGAAGCTGCTTCTAAAGCCCGAGGGAGAGTGGACCCATCCGAGAACTCACAGGTGTCATTTCAAAGGGAGACCTTTCAATGGCAGAGAGGGTGGTTTTCTAGGGAGAGCCTGGCTAACTCCTCAAGAATTCAGACTGGCATTACTCCATAAATTGAGAGAAACGGTCCCAAAGGACAGCATGGAGTCGTGTGGGCTGGGCGGGGCCACATGGGGGAACTGCGGCCTTGGGATATGCAGTGTGTGACAAGCATCACCAGCCACTGTGCCCACCCCCCGCAGATCTCAGTTCTCCTCTCGGGATCCTGCCAGAGGATCCTCGTGTTACAGCAGATGCATGGTGGGCCAGGGCGCTGGTCCAGCATGGCCTAGGGAGAGTGGCACGGTGAGTCCTGACGCTCCTGCGGGGCAGCTGGCGAGTGGGCCATGCCCCTCTCAGCCTGTCCCTCGTGAGCCCTGTGAGGTCGGTGTTACCCACCCCAGTTCCCAGGTGAGGGGTCAGGCTCCATGCGATAGAGCCACCTGACCCAGGTCACTAGCCAGTCAGGGGGAGTTCAAATGCAAAGGCTGTGGGCTCTCCCGGACCGAGCAGCCACAGACGCTGGTCAGGGGCAGCCTGGGCTCTGCAGGCACCCTTGCCTGGGTGCCCCTTCCTGGGTGCCCCTCTGAAAGCGGCCTGGCAGTCNGGAAGGCAGACCCCTTCCAGTGCCCCAAACTGGGCTCTTGTCTAACACTCGGAAATGAATTGTCCGAGGAGACACATGTGCTGACAAAGCAAGAGATTTTATTGGGAAAGGGCACCCGGGTGGAGAGCAGTAGGGTAAGGGAACCCAGGAGGTGGTACCAGTGGCAAAGGACTCACCTGCCAATGCAGGAGACCTAAGAGATGTGGATCCATCCTCAGGTTAGGAAGATCCCCCGGAGGAGGGCATGGCAACCCACTCCAGTATTCTTGTCTGAAAAGTCCCTGGACAGAGGAGCCTGGCAGGCTACGGTCCCACAGGGTGGCAAAGAGTCGGACACAACTGAAGCAACTTAGCACAGCACATACATATGAATTATGATATAATTATATACAATAATACATTACCAGGTCCCAGGAACCATGCTAATTGCTTTGTATACATTATATTTCTGTAACCTTCTCTGTCTTACACGAATTAACTATTAGCATTTTTTTCTCCACTTTACAGATGAGGACAATGAGGCACTGAGGTAATTTGCCCAAAGTCATATAACTCTAACAGCAAGATGTGAGGGGGTGGAACTTGAATGCAGATGATCTGATTTTGGAAATGGTTCATTTGACCACCACAGATCCTCATGAATACATAATTTTTCAAAGAAAATGTAGGAGGGGGAAAAAAAAAAAACTGATGTGTAACCTGATATTCCTAGAGTTGAATTATAAATTATGGGTGAGGGGATAAAAATAATAAATTCCAGAAGTTATGTGGGGACAGCTGTAAGAAAGATGGGCACTGCAGCAAGACTACTCTCAGTTCTACGTGAAACCCAGAGGCGATGTGGGAAGGGCTGCACTGGAATATGAAATCATAGAAGGTTCCAGTGAGGCTCTGACCTTACCACTCAGTAAGCCGGGGACACCATTATTCCCTGGTCACAGTGAGCAATATTTTGCAGTCCCTGGAAGCAGAAGACTAAAATTCCTTCTCCAAATCACTGAAGAGATCTATTAGAAGGCAGAAAATGAGGGCTCTGGTCATTTTGCTTATTTTACAGATGAGAAAATGGAGGCCCAGGGAAGTGAAACAGCTCGTCTGAGGTCCCACAGTAGGTAAGAGGAAGCCACGTGTTACTGATCAACTTCATTCATTCATCTAACAGACACGTGATAAAATTTACTGTCTGAAATTTACCAGGAGGTAAGGACCATGTTCCTAGTGACAATCCAGACCAGAGCCATCCCATAGAGAAGCAATGCAGGCCACACTGGTACTTTAGAGTGTTCTAGCAGCCACATGAAAAGAGTAAAAAGAAATGGGTGATATCAATAACTTATCTCAAAAGATCCAAAAATATTACTGTTTTAATATGTCATCAATGTTTAACAAATATTAATGATGTAGTCTCTTTTGTGAGGGTACAAAGTCTTTGAAATTCAGTGTGTATTTAACACTAATAGCACATCTCACGTTGAACTGACTACCTTTCAAGGGCTCAGTGGCCACATGTGACCAGTGGCTACCATATTGGAGAGCACAGATCTGGAACCATGGTTTTCCATCTCACTGTGTATTGGGATCACGTGCAGAATTTGTTAAAAATACTGATTTCCAGGTCCTACTCAGAGATTCAGTTCAGTAGATCTGGGGTGAGGCCTGGGACTCTGCAGTTTACCCAGTATTCCAGGGGATTCTGAAGTAGCTCATCATTATGGAACCAGTGAGCTCCTAAAATGCAGCCTAATAAATATCAACCAGAGAGCCAGTAGGGCCCCTTCTCAAATTCCTATGGACTAAGAAAAGTTTGATCTGCATTAAAGATAACACCTGATAACATTCAGTTGAATTACTTTGAAAAAGTTTTTAAGTAGAGAGTGCTTGCTTTAGTTAAGATTTCCTGATTAAAAATAGTCACTGGCACCCATTACGGATAAACTCTTTAAGAACTAATCAATTATCTTAAGATTAAACAAACAAATCTTCTGACATGCTTCCAGCACTAATTTGCTCAACAGAAAACTTCCTTAACAAACAATGGACAGTTGGGTGGCAGAGATACCTATGCTGAATTGGTAAGTTCAGCAACGAAGGTGTTGGGAGATATTCATTAAAAGCTTTAATTAAGCACCTTCCATACGCCAGACACACCCCTCGGCCATGCGGTTACAGAGGTGAATGAGGGTGGGTCATGCTCTTGAAGGGTTTGCACAGTTGCTGCCAAGATGGGTAACAATGTGCAAAGCGCTACGGGAACATAGGAAGGAAAAAATCAGGTCTGCCTTGGAGTAGGGGAGAAGCCCCTCTGATAGGAACCTAGTTGACCCTCCAGCCTCTACGAAGTGTTTAACAGGTAGAGACCGGGAACTCTGGCAGAGAGAGTGAGGACAGTGTTTTGAGTGTTTGGAGAACCGTGGGCAATGAGTTTAGATGCCTGGGGTGGAGAAGGCAGAGAGCTTGCTGGGGTAAGGGGCTGGAGTTGGGATGGTGAAATGCCTTGAAGGCCAGACTAGGGTATGTGGATTCAGTCCAGCAGGTAACAGGGGCCAGAGCTGTAGTTACAAAGATGCATTTACCACAGTTTTGGTCAATGGTGGATGGATAAATTGGTTGATAAATGGTTATATGAAATGAATGGAAGTCTTGAAGTGGGGGAGGGGAAATTGAAGCCAGGAAACCAGTAAGGCTGAGGGTCAGCTGGTGAGAGGCAGGTAATGAGACTTGGACCGAGTGCTGACAACAGATGGGAGATGAAGCACAGATGGTTTTCAAATGACCCAGAGGAAGAAAGTCAAGACTCGGTGAAATTGCTGTAGGGAGTCACCCTTCACTTGGCTGAGGCCAGTAAGCAATGTTGTGCTAAAGGCTGAAAAGTTCCAGGAAAAAGGGAAGAGGCTCATGAAGCCAGATCTCTTAAGAGCCTGTGGAAAGAGGATGCCAAATCTTGGGACTTGCAAGGTATTCCTTTTTGTGGGCTGATGACATTTCTGTACCAGCTCCTCATTTTCCCCTTAGTTTACAATTTTTAATAAAGAGGTCATAAGAAGTGCAAAACATCTGCCACATCAAGTGGCTGGGAGGATACAGGGAAATAGAAGCCCTCACCCACTGCTGGTGGGTGTCTTGACACACAGATTGTAAAGAAACTCTTTTAATGGGAGGTGGACATACACCAGAATGTTCAAATCAGCGCTGTTGCTAGTGACTCAAAGTTGGAAGCAACCTATGTTTCCATCTATAGAGAGATGGATAAATAAAATGTGGTGTGGTCATATGAAGGAAGACAATACAGCAATTAAACCAAGAGATCCATNCTTTTAATGGGAGGTGGACATACACCAGAATGTTCAAATCAGCGCTGTTGCTAGTGACTCAAAGTTGGAAGCAACCTATGTTTCCATCTATAGAGAGATGGATAAATAAAATGTGGTGTGGTCATATGAAGGAAGACAATACAGCAATTAAACCAAGAGATCCATGGGGCTGACCCTCAAAACACAAGGTGGAGTGGAACAGGCAAATTGAAGAAAAACACATTCAGGATGATGGCATCTATATGAACTGTGGACACACACACCTGAACTATATAATATATATGACTACACATAGTGGAAGTTGAAGTGTAAAAACGTAGACTGAGATTTGTAGTAAATTCATAATACAAGGTTGAGAGGAGAGGGACAAAGAAGAGGTTCAAAAGGGATTTCTACGTGAGTGACAATTTATTTCTATTATATGGCAGACCTATAAAAGAACTGCAGCCAAGATGCCAAGATGTTATATTCATTACTGTGGGATGGTGGATAACAGAGTGCTTATTATCAATATATCATTTGCTATGTTTCCCTTTGGGCTTCCCAGCTGGCTCAGTGGTGAAGAATCTGCCTGCCAATGCAGGAGACTCAGGAGACCCTGGTTCGATCCCTGGGTTGGGAAGAGCCCCTGGAGCATGAAATGGTAACCCACTCCAATATTCTTGCCTGGAGAATTCCATGGACAGAGGAGCCTGGTGGATGACAGACAGTCCAGGGGGTCACAAAGAGTCAGACATGACTTAGCAACCTAGTATGCACATGCAGACTTCCCTTTAACTCCAAAAATTTCCCAAATTGAGAAAGGAAGGGAGGAAGTAGGGAGGAGGGGGTGGGGAGGGGGAAGGAGGGGAGGGGAAGGAGGTGGGAGGAGAAAGAGAGAGAGATGGAGTGGGTTGGAACGAAGCAGAAGGCTTAGAAACTGTTCACCAAGCCCCCTACCAACTGAGGGCTTCACACAGCAAAGGGGGTGCAAATGGTGATTTAACATACCTAGGGGTCCCCCTGGGGTCTAACACCATATTCTGTACACTCAGAATGACTGCTCTGGTGAGGGCAAAATAAACTCCTTTCCTGTGCATCCCTTTCTCAGCCCAGCACTGCTGCCAAATGGGGGTGGGGGGGGGTCACATCATTCGTTTACACAAGGTCCTCTATACACGTTGACCTCCACCAGTGTTACTCCTCCCAGGCTGTCCCACTGTTCCTGGCACTCTAGAACATGACTGCACAGCCATCTCACATCCAAGTCACGCCTGTATGTGGCAAGGACCGGACATGCCCAAGAAAGAAGTGTGGCAGGGCACACGAGGGCTGCTTCTGCACAAGGATGCCTCCCCCGCCTCTGGCCAAACGTTCTGGGATGCAGAATTTTCAAAATGATTTAACAGTAAGTTAAAGCACAGGGAGGGTAGAATTGAGTGCAAGGAAGCATTCTCATCACTAGTGACAAGACAAGATAGATGTACCTGCCTGGAGCCCCCTCCTTGTTGCCAGGAACAGTGCCTCCGTGTCTTTGTGTGTCCAGGCCTTTGCAGAGTGGGTGTTGAAGAAATGCTTGCTCATGAAGTGGAACTGCATGACTTCCCCTCTGCCACACACACACACACACACACACGTTTTTGAGGACTATATTTCTGTTTTCAAGTATTCTCTTAATGGGCAATGTCAACTAATGACTAAGGATGTTTGATTCTGGAACCAAACTGCCTAAGTTCTTGGAACAGACATGAAACCTCTCAGTACCTTCACCTCATAGCATCTTCAAGAGCCGAGCTCTCAGCACAGTAGCTGGCACACAGGAAGTACTCATTAACCGCTAAGAATGGTCACTACTTGGTCCTCATGGCAAACCAAGTAAATGGGCTATACTACGTCCATTTATAGATGGGCAAAGATGAGGTTCATAGAGGTCCTATGACGTGCTCAAGGTCACACAATTTATTGGTAAGTGACAATGCCAGGATTTGAAGACAATTCATCTATCTCTAAAGAACTCCCCAGGCCCCTAGCTACTGCAACATCCCAAGAGCTGATTCACGGACCAATAACTTCCAGAATCTTCTCAGGCCAGCAAAGGGTCTGGTGGGAGCTCTCTAAGCCAGCGGAAGCTCCCAACTTCTGCAGTGTGGGGGCTGGGAATCTGACTTAGGTTTGAGGAACTCTCAGTCCCACATCAAAGCTGAGAACTGAAAGTCACTCTGACTAAGCACACAGGGAGGGCAGAAAGTTCTGAGGCAAAAGGGAGATACCAATGGGCTTTAATCACTCTCCACTCACCCCCAGGACTCATGCCAGAGATGAAAACTTTGGTGACATCTCGGGGTTTTTTTTATCCCAGGAGTTCAAAGAAACTCACACCCATTCCATCACATTCAGGCTTCATTTCACTGAAGTAAACACGATCCCAGGTAGAATCCTGGCCGGAGACCCAGGGGAAGGCACATCCTACGTCACACTCATTCTTTCCACCAGGGTGGTGGTGGAACAAGGGCTTGTGTGCCTGATCACGGGTCCAGGTTTTGCACAGAAATGACCACCAAAAATACATTGTAAAGAAACTGTGAATGGTGTCCTGGCTGCCAGGTATAGCTCTGACCTCTCAGGGCCTGGTGCAGTGCCTGGCACAGAATAAGTGTGTGGTGGACGTTGAACAAGAGGAAAGGGAACATAACCAATGGAAGCTCACTGGGTCATCCAGCAGCCCCAGGATGTGGGTGGGGGCGAGGGGGTGTCATCTAAATCTTACAAGCTGAGGAAGCCTAGATTCTGGGGGGTTTCAAGGTGTGTGGGAGCCCTCCGGCTGGTGGGTGGCAGAGATGATTTTGAACTCAGCGCTGCCAGGTCTCTGGGTTTTGAACCATGTCATGTACCTGACTCTACACCATTGTCTATGTAATACTCGGCAAAGCTTCTTGACGAATAGATACGCCAGTTAAACCTGGGCAAGATGATAAATGTGGCATAACCACCCAGGGACAAGTCCAATCAGTTGCCCAGTTTGCGGTCCTGGGGCTAAGAGTGATTCTTATACTTTAAATGATTACATTGGCACAGTTATGTAGGTTCCGACACAGCAGCCTCAATTTTGCCTCTTGGTCCACAAGACCTACAATGTTTACTATCTGGCCCTAAAAAAATGTTTGCAGACCCCTGATATAAACCGTATCTTATTTGACTTGAGGTTCTAGAGGGGAAGGGTGTGCCCGAGGCCAGAGATGTCCCCTCTAGACCCAAGCCTTGGTGGTCCCTCCAAGGTCAGCTCTCGCCACAACACACTCGGCTCTGCCTGCCTAACTCCTACTCATCCAAGAGTGTCAACTTAGTTGACCCTTCCTCCAGGAAGCCCTCTCTGATTCCCAGAGACCAAATCAGGGGCCCTTCTCTGCGCTGCTGTTTTTCTCCCAGCCACTGTGACCTCCACGTGCTGGCACGTGGCACACTGTGTTAGTGCTGCCACTTACTCATCTCCCATCCCGAGCAGCCAGCTCTACAAAGGCAGGAGCCATTCTGTCAGGGGCAAGAGACAATTTATTGACCATACATCCTGGTGTGACCAGCATGCTTCAGCGCAGGCCTAGTGATCTGTGTAAGTATTAACAATGGCCCCCTTCGTCCTCAAAAGGACTTCCCTGGTGGCTCATTAGTTAAAAAAAAAAAAATCCTCCTGCCAAACAGGAGATGTGGGTTTGATCCCTGGGTTGGGACGATCCCTTAGAGAAGGACATGGCAACCCACTCCAGTACACTTGCCTGGAAAATCCCATGGACAGAGGAGCCTGGCAGGCTAAAGTCCAAGGGGTTGCAAAGAGGCAGAAATGACTTAGTGACTAAACAACAACTTCATTCTCAAAATCATCCGGACACGTAAGATGCTATTCAGTACATAATACCATCCTATGTCTGAACAGCAGCCTAAGTGTACAGCTCTGACTTAGTCCTTCCATTTTCTAGCAGTGTGACAATAGATAAATGACTTAACTTCTCTGTGTCTCAATTTCCTTCTCTGTAAAATGGAAATAATAATAGTGTTAATATCACATGTTGGTTGTGAGGATTCAATGAGTTAACATACATAAAACACTTAGAATGCTACTCGACAAACTGCAGGTGCTACGTAAGGATGCTGGATCCCTGACGGTTATTACAATGTCGTGTTCTGTTAGACTGGCACACACTGCCTGGATGAAAGATGCCTGACCTCGGTGGGGGGGGGGCGGCAGAGCCGATTCCAAAGTCCAGCTTCACACAGCTGGTCAGGGAGCATTCAGGTCAACAGCTTCATCCTCTGGCTTCCCACTCTAAGGACCAAGGAGGGTGGAACTCCCTGGGTCACTCCTGGTCCCCTCTTACCTTTTTAGATATAGGTATTGCTCTTGGTTGATTAAAATTCTCCCAGACTATTTTCTGTACATTCATATGCCTCTATTATAAATGCATCCACAGAAAATATANTCAGGGAGCATTCAGGCCAACAGCTTCATCCTCTGGCTTCCCACTCTAAGGACCAAGGAGGGTGGAACTCCCTGGGTCACTCCTGGTCCCCTCTTACCTTTTTAGATATAGGTATTGCTCTTGGTTGATTAAAATTCTCCCAGACTATTTTCTGTACATTCATATGCCTCTATTATAAATGCATCCACAGAAAATATATGGCAATTGTCCTAGGATATATGATATTGGACTGAAAGTATTTGTTAGCTTTTTTCCTTCAACAGTAGACTATGATTTCATTTTATTAGACAGATCTACATTGTTCTTCCTAATTAGAACATCGTAGTTCACAGTTTGATGAACACAGTTTATTTGACTCTCTGAACAATCCCCTATTATAAACAGGGCCACAATGAATATCTTTGTGGGGCCTCTCTATGCTCAGGGAAATTTTCTAAGATATTCCTCTCTCTTTGAAAGCAGGCTGTTTCACACTGTTTGCTCTATGACTGGCCAGATGACCTTGGATGTTGGTTTTAATGCTTCCATTTTTCACAAGTCAGAAGTCAACTTTTATTCATACCCAAGAGGAAACAATAGTGAAGATAACTTTTTAAAAAAGTAACAATAGTTTTAGCTACTTGAAAACTACAAATGAATTAATTCAACCCTCAGAATGAACAAAAGCTGTGACTAGAAAGGAATGTCTCAATTTTCAAGGACCCCCATACCTAGTCTCCAGAGTGCCAAGTCCCCTTGAATAGAAAGCTATTAACTGCGTCTCACCTTATTTATAGGCACCATGTTATTTTAATGAAAACTAAATCTTGCTCGCTCTTGCTCTTTCTTTCCAAACCTTTCTCTGCTCAGTCGAGTTCCTATGACTACATGAGAATCATTTATATTTAAATCTTCACCCAGAGTCCCAAGAGTATGCGCCCACCTGAAGAGAGATAATCGCTCTTAGACAAAAAGACTCTTGAGAACTTCCAGCAGTCTCATTAGCTTCCCACATGGAATCAACCTAGTTGTGACCTAAATTGTGATTTCCACACATTGGTATTAAATCAAAAATCTATGGTAAATAGATATTACCATATATAAAACAGATAGCCAATGTGAACTTGCTATATGACTCAGGAGGGATGAGATGGGGATGGCTGAACCATGTTGATGTTTGGCAGAAAACAACACAAAATTGTGTAAAGCAATTATGCTTCAATTAAAAAAATAAATAAATTTAGAAACAACAATAAAAAAAAACAATATATGGTAGAATTTTGAGTAAGTGGTATGGATGAGGGGTGGGCAGGGGTAGTAAAGAGAGGTGGAAAGGGATCTTCTTGTGAGACAGGGCCAGGAAAGCCCGTGCAGGCGGCCGAGCTGGGGGCCGGGACACAAGCGGACACGGATGGAGCCTGTTCTGGCCTGTGTCTTCCCGGTGATGGTCTTCCTGGGGCTTTCCCTCCCTGCAGGGCGGCCCCAACCCCTCCCTCATGTTAAAGGCCAGGTGCCTCTCCTGCCTGCTCCAGCCTTGGGATCAAGTCTTGGGTGCTGATGTAAGACAGCACTTATCACAGAGCCAAGTACAGAGAAGCATCATATAAATATAGTTACTATTATTCATCATATAATTATAGCAAGTGCTCTAGAAAAGGTTGTCAAATGACTCATGAACGGACTGGGCGCACTTAGCTTCCTGGATGGTGGGGGGGTGAGTCCTGCCCCAATCTTAACCAGAACACAACACACAAATGAGGCTCTTTAAGGCACTCACTGGCCCCACCCTTGGAAGCAGACAAAACTTCCAATGTGGTTTAAGCAGAAGGAAGCGTGTTTGCTATAGGCAGCAACTGCTGACTGATGGTCCCGAGGCAGCAGGTTGGGAAGGAAGGAAGTCTGGCTGAGGCCAGATCATGGACCAGGATGAGAGCACCAGGAATTTCTCTGAACCCACTTTTCTAACAGCACATGTTTCATCCACAGATAAAACCCAGCAGGATGACTCACCTGAAGGCTTGCATCTCATTTGCAAAATGGAAGGATGGGAGGCACCAGTCTCCAAGGTCCTACTCTGCTGTAACAGCCTTAGAGCACACACGGGGTCCCCAGTTTACAGACACAGAGATAACCACAAGCCTTTGTGTTTTCTGAGAATTTAAGGCCCATCGGATGCTGTGCTGGGAAGTGATGCACAGAAAACATGACCACACTGTTGCCAAATTTATGTGTGAACTCCTACCCCTCCACACACTGGCTGCAGGCAGGAAATACAGAACGATAACCCCCCACCCTCCTGCATCAAACAAGAGGAAATATGGTTGTCATGTGATGATTCGTGGCTCGTGGACCAGAAGACTGAATCTAGGTCATTTCTCAATCTAAAACCTAAAGTTATGAGAAAAAACTTTTCCTGGGTGCTATCTGGAATGACAATTTTAGGTAGAAAAGTTCATTTCCTTGAAAAAAAAAAATTTTGAGTGAAATTGATTTGGGCCTCCATTCTCCCATCTTACCTCATAACATCTGTCCACTTCTAGAAGTTTATAAAGACCTCCCTAGGATCCAGTCCTTGCCCCTGCTTTCCAGCTGTGACTGTGGGTGAGTTTGTAAGCTCTTTGGCCTCGGCTTCATCTGTAAAATGGAGATCTCAGAGCATCTACTTAAGAGGGTAGTGGGAGGGTGAAATGAGATAATCCAAGGAAAGCACCTGGAATGGGGGGTGGTACACAGTAAGTGCCCAAGAAATACGAGTCGTTATTAGAAATCATGATTACTGCTGTGCTAGCCAGGATTTATATACTTTTAATTAGTACCTCTAATGTGCAAGGTGCTTTTGAGACTTCAGTCAACAACCATTGGCTTGAACACTCAAGTGACAAGATAACAAGTCATAAAGCACTCGGTACAAAAATGATGACCCAGAAGAGGTGATAACTGGCCTGGGTCCTGCTGGCTTCCCAGTGCAGGCAACCCTGGGCTCCATCACAACCCCTCCTGGCACCTGGCAACATCCAGAGAGTGCTGCATGAACTGTGGATTTGTGACATCCATACATGAGAAGGACCATGTGTCTTGTAAGTTGGGACCCACACAAACAAGTCTCAAACCAACCCCTACAGACAGACATAGGGAAACCAATTCACAACAGAAAGTCTTAAAAAGGTCTCCACAACTTCAAGACTTGTCCAGAACCTAAAATTCTAAATCAAGACCCCGTAGAGTCAGATAAAGACAAATAAATGCCGCTGCTACTTATATGTGGAATCTAAAAAAAAAGGTACAAATGAAATTAATTATAAAACAGAAACAGAGATACAGATATAGAAAACTTATGGTTACACAGATAGAGAGCAAACTCATGGGAAATGGAGGAGGGATAAATTGGGAGATTGGGATTGACATATACATACTACTATATATAAAATAGTCGAAAAGCATCTACTGCACAGCACAGGAAACTCTACTCAATACTCTGTAATGACCTACATGGGAAAAGAATGGCTATAAGTACAGCTGATTCATTTTGCTGTTCAGCAGAAACTAACACAACACTGAATATCAACTCTATTCCAATAAAAATAAATGTTTAAAGAGGCGCCCATAGAGAGTAGCACATAGGAACTGAATTTGTGTGGGCCTAGTATGTACCAGCAGAGAAGGCAATGACACCCCACTCCAGTACTCTTGCCTGGAAAATCCCTGGATGGAGGAGTCTGGTGNATATCAACTCTATTCCAATAAAAATAAATGTTTAAAGAGGCGCCCATAGAGAGTAGCACATAGGAACTGAATTTGTGTGGGCCTAGTATGTACCAGCAGAGAAGGCAATGACACCCCACTCCAGTACTCTTGCCTGGAAAATCCCTGGATGGAGGAGTCTGGTGGACTCCAATTCACAAGGTCGCTAAGAGTCGGGCACGACTGAGCGACTCCACTTTCACTTTTCACTTTCACGCACTGGAGAAGGAAATGGCAACCCACTCCAGTATTCTTGCCTGGTGAATCCCAGGGACAGAGGAGCCTAGTGGGCTGCTGTCTATGGGGTCGCACAGAGTCGGACACGACTAAAGCGACTTAGCAGCAGCAGCAGCAGCAGTATGTACCAGAATCAAGTAACCTGTTACTTATGACCACAATCATCTGCCAGTTACCTGGTCATTAGGGTCTTCTGCACCTGGTTGAGCTGGGAAATGCAGAGGACTGTCTCTTACAGAATGGCTATCCTCCTAAGTTAGCACCTGGTTGAGGGAGACAAGTCAGCCTAACCCTGGAGCATGGTAAGACAGTTTGAACTGGTGTTCATCGGACTTTTCTTAGGAAGAGTCACAGAATCACAGAATCATATATCGAAATCCTCTGAATGAATTTCTGCAGCCATCAGAAAACATCAGAGCATAAGCCTGAGAAATTCCCAACATGAGAGTAAGAGTGCAAATCAACTCGGGTATCAGGGAATGAACACAGAGACAGAGCGGGAGCTGAACGCCGGCAGTGCCAGGAGCTGTTATTTCCATCTAACTTGCTCTAAAGGAAAGTCTGAGTCCAACCTCTCACCCCAAATCCTGCATCAGCACAACCACAACGGCAGTATGACCTCACAGCATCTATTGATACTAAGTTTGATTATACGCCAAGCACTCCATATACATTTTTATATTTAATCTTCACAGCAGTCCTCCAAGCTGGTTATCTACAAGTGAAACAGAGCTCAGCTAGGTTAAGAGACTTTTCTGAGTTCACACAGTTAATTAGTGTTTGAATCCCTGGTCACTGATTCAGCGTATCATGCCTTAAGGAGAAATGTCTAACAATGGAAAAGGGGGCATTCAGAATTTATCACTGGATGATAAATCACAGGTTAATTTTTCTCATTACAAAGCAACTCTAAGTAACTTGAGACAAGCATACATATTAAGGGGCATAAGTTGGTTTCTTTTTTTTTTAATACCAAACAACCTAATTTGCTTACATAAAAATATCAAAGGGTAGAAAAGAAGAATTTCAAGCTAAATGGAATAACAAGCAGGCAGATTGCACCTCAGCTCTTTCAGAGATCATATATTAAGATTTTTTTTAGGCCTTACAACTAATGCTTCTAGAGCAATAAGACAGATGAAGGTTTACAGATTTATTTCAGCATAAATTAATGCTAACCATATGCATGGGTAAGATAACCAAATAGCCATAAAATCTTGGCAACCTCCAACATAAGAAAAATAGCTTGGGAGCTGAGAGGAGGAAAGAAAGATCCATGTAGAGTCTGTTGGAGAAATTCCAATGTGATCACAGAGTTTACTAAGATTCTGACTTATGTTTTGCATTTTAATCATAATATACTTGCAATGCAGGGGACGATAGATAGTCTCTGGAGGGGTAGAGGTGACCCAGATAATAATTCCTTACAGCTGCTGAGCGCCAGGACTGAACAAAGGTGTCTGGCTTTTATTTTGAGCTTTCTGATGGCCCTTGGAGCTAGGGAGGACCAGGGTTGATTGTTCTCTTTTTACAGATGACAGAATCGGGCTGTTAGCTTTGCTGCTCAAGACCAATGCTTTTTATAAAGCCCATGTTGACCCCACCAATCCATCTATCCAACCATTATCCACCTGTCCATTTGTATTTCCTATCAATTCCTATTTATCCTGTAATCCTTCAAGGAAGAAAGAAAGAAAAGGGCTCCTTTGGAAGGGAGGCACACCCATCTGTCTGGACACAGTTTTGCAGACTCTTTTCTTGCCAACACTGCCATCAGCTTGGGGCTCTGCAGCCCTCCCTCCCCCTTTTTCTGCTGGGTCTCCTGGCTTCTCCTTCATTTCCACTGCTGACTGGTCTTCTGCCAGCCGTGTGCATTTACAGTCGAGTGCCAACAATTATGGGAACATTCTTTCTCCTCTCTGCCCTTCTGCTCATCCACCAGGTTGGTAGGACTCCAGGCCTCTCCAGGCTGCCTCTCTAGCTTGGGTTCTATGGTTAAGAAACACCAGCATGATGGAACTGAATCCAGGGGTGAATATCCTATAGGAATGAATTGTCCCACAGATGTCAATGCTTGTGTTCACTCACACAGTCATTCATCCCCTCACTACTTCATTCATTCATCCAGACAATAGCTACCAAGCTTCTACTAACAACCTATGAGGCGGGAACCTATGAGCTTCTAACTAACAACCTAACAGAAGCAAACCATAAATGGTAATCTTCTCAGATAATTTTTGTATTAACTTAACAGGTCTTATTTTTAGGCTATGCGCTATGCCTGAAAGTCATAAAACTACACCTTTTTTAAAGCCACTTTACTGGCAGCACTTCTAGAAGCTAAGATTTTCCACAGGGCAGAGCTCTGTTTCACCTTTTTCCCGTTCTGTGGTGAATGATGCAGGGGCGGCCCCCAGAGAGATGAAAGCTGCCCACTCCCACCTCCGCAGGTATCAGTGCTGGCTGTCTGCCACACTCTGGCCAAGCCCCGAATCCCACTAAAAGTCCACACAGGCCTGGCCTCACCCACGATGGAAAGCCTCCAGGCAGAATGGCTTTGTTCTGAGGGCTCTCTCTACTCCCAATCCCTCCTCGAGCCACATCCCGGGCAGAGGCCAATGCAGAACACAGTTCTACTCAAAGGGACCCTGCAGTGCTTATGGGTAATTTTGGTCCTGAATAGGCAGCTGCCCGGGGGTCACAAGCTTCGTGTATACCCTCATCCCCCTTGCCTCTAAACTGCAGAGGAGATGTTGTGGGTCCTGAACTCTACTGGTTGGAGGAGTTGGAAATGCCTGGGATGGATTCTTGACTGACTAGCTGGGTGACCTTGACCTGAATCTTCCTCTCTGGAAGAAGAAGATAATAAACATGCCCTCACAGGTTGGCTGACATCCTGTACCCCCTCCATTCACTCAGCCAACATTTACAGAGTATCTATCATAACCCAGGAGCGCTGGTCTGGGGCAGAGCATGTATCTGGAGAATCTTGGGAGAAATAAAGGTAGAATAGAAATTACTATGTGGGCCCGAGGTTTTCTACCTCTCTTGGTCTCTGTTTTCCAAACTGGACAAAACAGGGCAATGCTGTACTTCTTAGGGCTGCTTTGTATATTTAAAAATAAAACGCACCCAACAATGGAGACTGAATCCCAGTGAATAAATAAAATAAAATAAAATGTAGCAGAATGCCTGATGCCAGGTAGACGCTCGATTAATCTGTGCAGCAATTCTCTGAAAATATAAAATGCAATCTACTTCCCGCCCAGTAGAAAAACAAAAGGAACCTTGTTCTTTCTGTGCCTTGAAGCCCTTGACAATTATCATGAAGAAATGGGGTATTTTGTTACAAGGAATGATGATAGCAATAACTGATACTAAGTTAATTCAGTCATATGTGGAATACGGCTTAGTAGTCTATTAATTTGACTTATGAAGAGGCAGAGGAACCAGAGATTAAACTGCCAAAATCTGTTGGATCATAGAAAAAGCAAAAGAATTCCAGAAGAACATCTACTTCGGATTCATTGACTGCACTAAAGCCTTAGACCATGTGCATCACAATAAACTGTGGAAAAGTCTTAAAGAGATGGGAATACTAGACCACCTCACCCATCTCCTGTGAAATCCTATGAGGGTCAAAAAGCAACAGTTAAAACTGGACATGGAACAATGAGCTGGTTCAAAATTGGAAAAGAAGTACGTCAAGGTTGTATATTGTCACCCTGCTTATTTAACTTATATGCAGAGTACATCATGCAAAATGCCAGGCTGGATGAAACACAAGCCGGAATCAAGATTACTAGGAGAAATATCAATAACCTCAGATATGCAGATGCCACCACTGTTAAGGTAGAAAGCAAAGAGGAACTAAAGAGCCTCTTGATGAAGATGAAAGAGGCAAGTGAAGAAATTGGCTTAAAACTCTACATTCAAAAAACTAGGACCATGACATCTGGTCCCATCACTTCATGGCAAACAGATGGGGAAACAGTGGAAACAGTGACAGACTTTATTTTCTTGGGTTCCAAAATCACTGCAGATGGTGACTACAGCCATGAAATTAAAAGATGTTTGATCCTTGGAAGAAAAGCTATGATACACTTAAACAGCATATTAAAAAGCAGAGAGATTACTTTGCCAACAAAAGTCCATATAGTCAAAGCTATAGTTTCTCCAGTAGTCATGTTTGGAGGTGAGAGTTGGACCATAAAGACGACTGAGCACTGAAGAGCTGATGCTTTTCAACTGTGGTGCTGGAGAAGACTCTTGAGAGCCCCTTGGACTGCAAGGAAATCCAAACAGTCCATCCTAAAGGAGATCAGTCCTGAATATTCTTTGGAATGACTGATGCTGAAACTGAAGCTCAAGTTCTTTGGCCACCTGATACAAAGAGCAGACTCATTAGAAAAGACCCTGATGCTGGCAAAGATTGAACAGAGGAGGAGAAGCGGGTAACAGCCAACAAGATGGTTGGATAGCATCACTGACTCAATGCACATGAGGTTGAGCAAGCTCTGGGAGTTGGTGAAGGACAGGGAAGCCTGGTGTGCTGCAGTCCATGGGGTTGCAAAGAGTAGGACACAACTGAGCGACTGAACAATGCATAACAAAATTTATCAAACTGTATCTCAAGTTTCCTCACCTGTGAAACAGATGAGAGAAATTAAAGGAATTAGTTTAGAAAGGGAGGATGCAGCACAAAATAAGTGTTAGTGATTATTATCATAAATACCCTCTGTGTGGGAGGCAATGTTCCAGCACTGGGTAACAGTGGTAGGTAACAGTCAAGGTCCCTGTTCCCACAGAGATTCTATTTCAGAGTTGGTGAGAGAGGGACCAAACAAACAAATGAGCAAATCACTGCTGATGGCAAAGACAATACAACATGGTGATGCAACCAGGAGTGACTGCAGCGTGGAAGGCCTCTTGGAAGAGGTGATATTTCATCTGAGACTTGACAAGAAGGAGCCAACCATGTGGACATCTCTGGCGATGTGGGCTCCCAGGGAGGAATGACCACCATCCAAGTCTCACGTGGGAGTAAGTTTGAAGGATGTGGTTAGCTGGCAGAGTGATATGAGATGAGGCTGGTAGAGAGAGAAGGTTCCTCAGAAGACAAAGATTCACTTTTCCCTTGCCACGCAGGCTCCAATTACCCATCTTGGCAACATGGTGCCCAAGGCAGCTGCGTCCTGTGTCTGAAATTCCATGACAACTCAGAGAGGCTAGACTTGCATTTCTCCTTCTCTGTTCTACTCCCCTCAAATTCCCAGTGGTTCTTCCCACTTTCAAATAGACACCTTGAGAGATTTATACCCAGTTCCTCCTGGAAACATAATATAGCCCATGAAAGGCTGATCAAACAGGGTTGCTATTTAGTCTTTGGACGTCGATAGGAGTCGTAAAATATCTTGTGCCTCTTTTAGTATAAACGTGGTTACAGAAGACTGCCTTGATCTGCAGTCTTCACAGTCAAATACCGTTGGCCAAGCTAATCCCATTCCCTGTCCCCTTCTGGTTCACACCCATCATCTGGTCAGCTGAATAACCCTTTTGTTCCCAACCAAATCCAGTTCTGGTAAGTTGGAACCATGCTGGGGTTTTCTTTTCCTGCTTTTCTACAGGCCATGATCAGGGACCCCTTGACCTACATGCTAAAACCCTTGTTCATTTTTTTAAACCAAGACACTGGGCTCTGTTTGTTGTTACAGGAGCATTAAAAATGATTTGAAAGTAATCATCGTGAAAATAAAGGCTCCCATTTTTGAGAACCAATTAGGACCAGGCATTTTATACACATTACTTCATTTTGTGCTCTTACTAGCCTCGCACAACAGGTGAAGTCTTTATTTTTTCATTTGAAGAAGGCAGAAAATGGGGCACAAAGAAATGAAACTCTTGCCTGGGCTCGCCTGGGCTCCCATGTCAGTGAAGAGAGGGGCTGGGGATTAGGACTAAATCTGCAGTGCTCTGAAGCCAACAACACACAGCAGATCGAGAAAGGAGAACAGGGTCTGCTTCGAGGCAAGACGAGGAGGACTGTTCATGGTAGGCAACAGGCTGGCCCCTAGAGAGGTCATGTCTTCATCTTGGGACCTGTGAAGGCGTGACCTCATGTGGCTAAGAGAGATGGCCAGTGTGATGAATGATCTGGAGATAAAAAGGCATCCTGAATTATTCAGGGGATAATCACACTGGTCCGTATAAGAGACAGACAGACGGGTCAGCAACAGAGGAGATGTGACAGCGGACGCAGAGGTTGGAACGATGGGGCCACCAGCCAAGGGATGCAGGCAGTCTTGAGAAGCTGGAAAAGGCAAGAGGCAGATGCTCCTCCAAATTCTTCAGAAGGAACTCAGACTTGCTGACAGCTAGATTTTAGCCTCATAACACCCATTTCAGATGTCTGACCTTCAGAAAGTTAAAATATTGAGCTGGCCAAAAAGTCTGTTTGGGTTACAGACCACCTCGAATGAACCTTTTAGCTAATACAATAATATATTTGTATCAAGTTCCTAACTTGGGATCATTTGGTACAGCAACAACAGGAAACTAATACATCATCCATAAAGTGAAAGCCAGTCTCTAGATAATGGCTCAAAAATCAAACTGATATGAAAAAGGCAATCACTGAGCAGTTTCTCTCTTGTGCAAACACTACCCATGACGACAAGGTTGACATAGGGTTAGGGTGTGAGCCCCACCTCTGGAGTCAGAGCTAGGCTTGAGCCCATGTCCCCCAATCACACTGCCCAAAGCACATGTGACCCTGAGCCAGCCCCCACGCCTCCCTGAGCCTGAGTTCCTCATCCATCTCCATCAGAAAGTTCTTCAAGGTTTTAACAGCAATTAATATAACCAACTGCTTACAGCTTGCCAGAGAGCATGCTACCTACTAAACACATTCTATTTCATTTAAACCTCAAGACAGCCCTATAAGAAGAGTAATGTATGAACGACATTTCCATAGGAAAGGAAGCTAAGGCATAGAGCAGTAGCTTGCTCAGTCAACTATGGGGCTGAGGACCAGAAATCTGGTGTCAGAGCTGGTGGTTTTTCAGTCGCTAACATGGATGTCTGGCACTGAGTGTATGCTCAGCTCAGAATGGCAGTTATTATTTGTACTGGGGTGGTTAAAAAGTTTGTTTGGGTTTTTCGGTGAGATAGTACAGAAAAACCTGAAAGAACTTATTTATTGTTTTTATTAATAATATTATTATTACTGCTTTTATAACTCCCGGTCGCAGTCAACTTTTTGGATCCTGAAGTTGGTAATGCATCCTACTGACACTACATAGCTAAGACAAAAAGAGAAGAAAAACAAAGATTGGAGAACCAAAACCCCTTATCATCCAGATGGAAAAGGGCCAGGATCCACGCGGGGCAATTTGAGACCACACTTCATGATTACAGAAGGAGGTTGGGAATGTTCACAACTCTCATCAAGAAGCTGAAGTAATTAATGTCTATTATCTTTTCTTAATTAGATCCTTTTCAATGGTAAATGATTCTGTTTCATACATAATGATGATTATCACCATTCATTTCTCATTCAATCTTAAAAGTATTTCTTTGCAAACTTTTCATTTGGCCAGAATAGCTTAATATACATAACATTAGCGTGATCTCCATTAAAAACACATGCTATTATAAGAGATATCTGTACGAAATTTATCTAAGCAAATTATAGTTAAAAATACACTTTTCTTGAGAAAAATGCAAAGTATTTTTAATTTTCCTTTTCAAGTTACTATATATTGAGACTTGTTATTGTGCCTGGTACTTTCTATACATTAGCATATTTAATGTGTTAAATGCTATTAACCTCAGAAAATGAAGGCTCAGAGAGGTAATGTGGCTTGGATAGGTCACACAACATTTGGGATTAAAGAACCATCCATTCTTACTGTTCAGCTCATATGAACTGATGTAAACCATGTGTCACACGACAGATTGCTTTTAATCTTTTAGCAGCTTTCCTGGGGGAGGGGAGGGTGAAGTTCTACTAGACTCAGAGAGGTTAAGGAATTTACCCAAGGTCACGTGGGAACACATTTCCAACCAATTGGAAAACCAATAACAGAAAAATCTGCACTAACTCTCAAGCCTAGGGGGCAAAGAAAATGTTCTAGTTTGCTAGCAAAGACCAAGGTTCCTCAGTTAATAGGAAAAGCCGTTCAATATTCAATTCTATAAAACACTTATGGAACTCTGGGCCTCCTAGAAATTGTTGCAGACATTAAATGAGGGGATGAAATCCACTTGCTCAAGTGCCTGGGTCTGAAGTCTAGAATTTACTGAAGTTACTGAAATTCCGGGCCTCGTTTCCTTCCTCATTTGTAAAATGGGGATTGTAACAGGACCTTCCCCACTAGGATGGGAAGACAGAATGTGGAGTGATCAGGACAGTGCCTGGCAGAGTCAGGGTGAAGGAAGAGTAATATTACAGAAACATTAGCTCCTGGGTCTTGCCTGGTGGTCCAGTGGGTAAGACTTCATGCTCCCAAAGCAGGGGGCCAAGGCCTCACCTGTGCTGGAAACTGCAGAAAAATTAGGCTCAGAGAAGGAAACTCACTAAACCTAACTGTAAGTCGTTACTACAGGCTGGGGAGACTTGACTGCAGAGTCTCACTTCCCAAGGACAGTGAAGACACAGCTCGGGGAGATGCCACCCATGTTTATGGTGTGGCCACAAACTGTGCACAAGCTGTCTTCTTGCTGTCTAGCCAGTGTGGACTGATGTAAACCACGTGTCACACGACTGACCCACTTTTAATCCCTTAGCAGCTTTGCCAAGGGGAAAGTTCTACCAGACTCAGAGAGATTAAGGAACTTGTCCAAAGTCACACAGCAAGTTCCAATAAGTTGAGACATAAGAGGCCAGCACATTAGAAGAATACGTTCAATGTAAAATGAGTGATCTAGGGAAGTCTCAGCATGTGAGGTGAGTTCCGAGGGTGATCACAATGCCAGGAGGATAATCACCATACAAATGGCTAATATTGAGACAGTGCTTGCTATGTGCCACGTGGCACTTGAAGCTTTGTTCTTGTGTGAATTCGTTTAATCCTCACAACAAGCCTATGGGTAGGGGCTATGATGCTTTCACACTGCGGTGCTTGAGAAGGCTCTTGAGAGTCCCTTGGACAGCAAGGAGATCAAACCAGTCAATCCTAAAGGAAATAAACCCTGAATATTCATTGGAAGGACTGATGCTGAAGCTGAAGCTCCAGTACTTTGGCCACCTGATGTGAAGAGCCAACTCCTTAGAAAAGACGCTGATGCTGAGAAAGAGTGAAGGTAGGAGGAGAAGGGGATGACAGAGTATGAGATCGTTGGGTGGCATCACTGACTCAGTGAACATGAGTTTGATCAAATTCCAGGAGATGGTGAAGGACAGGGAAGCCTGGCGTGCTGCAATCCATGGGGCTGCAAAAAGTCAGGCATGACCTAGTGACTGAACAACACACGATTACTATTCCCATAAAACAGGTGAAGATACAGGTCCAAAGAGATTAAGTAATCTGTCAAACAAACAGCTGGAAAGAGGCATCACCAGATGTTTGCTCTTGGGACAATGCTTTAGGCTCACCATAGAAAACCTCCTCAAGTCAGTATTAATTCATGTAAGTAACTTTCCATTAAGAGGTGACCTGGGTTGAATGTGCCCCCTCCCTAATATACACACATTTGAATCCCTGGAACCTCTGAATGATACTTTATTTGGAAAAAGCATCTTTGTGATGAAATTAAGTTAAGGCTCTTGAAATCAGACCATCCATGATTATCAGTTCTATGTTCTACTAGGTCACTCAGTCGTGGCTGATTCTGCGATCCCATGGACTGTAGCCCACCAGTCTCTATCCATGGGATTCTCCAGGCGAGAATACTGGAGTGGGTTGCCATGCCCTTCTCCAGGGGATCTTCCCAACCCTGGGATCGAAACCAGGTCTCCTGCATTGTAGGCGGATTCTTTACTGTGAGCCACCTGGGAATTAGGAGATCATCAGGGTGGACCCTAGATCCAATAAGTATCTTTGTAAGAGGCAGAAGAGGAGATTGAACAGAGATGAAGCCCTAGGCCCTGGAAGCCAGGAACCACCAGCAGTTGGGAGAGGCCAAGAACAAATTCTCCCTGACAGCCTCCTGAAGGAATGCCTTTCTGGCCCCTAGAACCGGGATAGAATGCATCTCTCTGTTGTTTTAAACTAGCTGGTCTGTGGTGGTTTGTCAAGGCAGACTGAGGCAAGCAACAGGAAAGGTAAGAGCCAGCACCAGCAGTTGAGACTCATATTCAGGTCTGGGTATCTGGGGGGACAGAGTAGGAGGACAGGGTACTGCCTGAGTGGTATGGCAGCCCCGGGGAGGCTCACTGTCTGGCCACTGCGGGAGGAAGACTCAAAATCAATAGAAAGAACTGTTTTTCCAGCCAGGAGAGCTGTCGGTAATGTGTTCACTCCCTGTCGTGTATGGAGCTGCCCATCCCAGGGGATGTCTTGCTCAACTGGGAGGTTATTCCTTCCCAGGTCTCTCTGGAGGTGGGACTGGGATCTGAAGCCCACTTCTCTTGCAGAAGGAAGCCAGGACCAGAAAGAAACACTTGTTCACAAAATCCATCATGGACACAAGTTGCATGATATTTCATAAAAGCGATTTTCCTTTCAAGTCTCTCATTCATTATAGTGCTTCAGTAGAATGTGCCAGGAAGCAGAAAGCATAACTTCTTTACTCTCCATTTCTGGAGCTGGCTGCTCCTCCTGCCTTTCTCCACATGCACACCTGCAATAAGATAGCCGGACCACTCAGGGCAGAGTGGAACATGTTATTCTGACAAGCTGTCATTCCGTGTGCTAGAGCCAACCCTGGAAACTGTCCCATGGCCCCCTTATTCCTGCAGCTTCTATTCCACTGTGTAAACCAAATGGACGTCGGTGAACCCATAGGCACCATGCATGCCCCTTGTTCATCGTGCTTCTGGAAACAACTGCCCTTGTACCGCCCCTGGCATTCTCAGGCATTCCCATCATCAAGGCTCAAAAACCCTGAATCATATCAAAATATGTCAAATAAGAGCATAAATCTTAACATATTTCCTCCATTGTTGATAATTAAAATACTATTGTATGACATGGTCCCCTAGTCAGAAGAGATGCTGGCAGTGACCCCAGTTACGGGGAGAAAATTGCTGAGTCACTACCCAGTTGGCCAGCTTCAGTGTTCCTGCTGCCACACCCCTATAAAGGGCACAGGGGCTTCCTCTTTGCTGTCAAAATGACTCTGCTTACTTTATGTAACAGGAAGAAAGTGAGAAGAGAAAAAAAAAACTGTTTGTGTGAAATATCTAAGTATCAAGTCATAAGTTAAAGGCAGCCTTTCTGGAAGCAAAGGAGTCTTCTGGAAACAAATTATCACCTTGCTTGTAACAGTGGCCTTTTCTGCATCACCATTGTTCCCTGGAGTTAAATAGGATACTGTTCTGGCTCTTAATTTGCTTCTAGACCCTTGAGGGAAGGAAGGAGACAAGTGAATCATTGATTACAGTCCAATAAGTGCTTCTATGAAACAGGGGTTAAATGAGGGCTCCATTCTGCAAAGGAGGAAACCAAGGCACAGCAAATCACTTGCAGGGTCAAGATTTTCAGTCAAGCAGCCTGGCTCTGACTGGTCCCTCCCACATCCCCATCCCTTGGTTTGGGTCCTGGCAGCACAAAACTAGTAATCCAACAGGAGTGGAGATCACAGGAGGCTTCCAGGAGGAGGGGACATGGAACAATAGACCAGATGTAATGAAGCTGAAGAGGAAAGATCACCTACCTCACCCCATGTTAGGGAGAAAAGATAAGACTTGCCATTTACCTCTGTTTTAATTCAAATCTTCCAACCTGGTAATCATCTTTTCATCTCCATACATGGTGTTAGGACCTTCTGATTAGCCCATCATTTTCAGAAGGCAGGGCAGGAAAACCAGTTTGTTTGTTTTTCGGGTAACCCACAAACGGAAAATCAAAGTAACTGGCAAGGCAGAAGCAGAAACATTAAGCCTGGGCGAGAGGGGGGAGAGAGAGAGAGAGATGAAGAGGGCTGACTTGGGGACACCAGGGGGTAGAAACAGTTTGTGGAGGGACATGACTGGAACAGGAAGGAACAAGGAAGGACCATTCTGTCTCAGAGAGCTGACATTGCTTATTAATTCTGAGCCTTGGTTTTGAGCACCGTCTCTGCTGCTGGTCCCCTAGAGAGGACCTCCCTTAGCATCTCAAAGACAGAAGGGAGTCAGCAGACCACTGGACCTTCGGTGGACTCTTCTGACCAGAGTACACTGTGGGAAGGACACCCTTCTCCTTCCGTTTCTTATCAGGTTAGTAAGACCTTCAGGAAGCCAAGTGGAAAGTCCGTACTCTTCCACTTTCTTGGCAAGCTTCTGCTGCTGTCCAGCTGTTGGCTTGCTCGGGTTTGAGGTAATGAGGGAGGGGGAGTAAGTTAGAGTTATCAAGCTCCTCTTGCCACGGCAGGGTGGGTGGGTTGGTGTCTGTGTGTCTGTCTGTGTCTGTGTGTGTGTATCTGTGTCTGTGTGTGTGTGTGTGTGTGTGTGTATGTCTGTGTGTGTGTGTGTCTGTCTGTGTGTGTCTGTGTGTGTGTCTGTGTGTGTGTCTGTGTGTGTGTCTGTGCGTCTCTGTGTGTGTGTCTGTGTGCCTGTCTCTGTGTGTGTCTGTGTGTGTGTGTCTCTGTGTGTGTCTGTGTGTCTGTGTGTGTGCCTGTGTGTCTGTGTGTGTCTGTGTCTGTGTGTGTGTGTGTGTGTGTGGTGTGTCTGTGTGTGTGTCTGTGTTTTCTCTCTTTTTCTCTCAACCACCCGTGGTTTCATCAAGCCCTTTCTAAGTGCCAGGCACTAGATCTTTGTGTGCATTAGCTCAGTTCTCACTCCCTTTTAAGGACTTCCTGTTATTATGAACTTAAAGGTAAGTTAAATCAGATAATAGAGAAGCTAAGACCACATCATGGGGAGGTGGCAGAGCTGGGATTCGAACCCAGGTCATCCGACTTCTAAAGCAATAAGGTAGGAGCTGTTATCACACTCATTTTTCATGTGAAAATCAAAGTTCCTGAGAAGCTGAGAACTGTGCCCAGGGTCACAAAGCCCTTTAGCAAAACATGGCTTGACCTCAGGGTCAACCTGGACATAAAGACCACGGCGGGCTCCCAACCCAGGCTGCTGCTATAGACACTGTAAACACTCACCATCCTACATGGAATTCGGGAGCAGTCTACAAACAGGAGCCTGGCCTGGACCAGGGAGGCGCCTAATGAATGTTTATGGCCAGCCTGTTTGAAGAATGAACAAAACTTCAGCTAATGGATCCAGGTCTGGAGGTTGCATTCAGACTCCAGCCTCGGGGGGCAGTGGAAGGACCCAGAAGCATCCTTGACAGGAAAAAAAAAAATCACTTGCACCATTTTTAAAAGCTGGAGGGTGAAAGGATTCAAAACAAGCAAAGCTCTCCAAATAGCGATAAATACCTTAAATTACCCAGCAAGTTTAAAAGCCTTCATGCTGCTCTTTTTTCCCAGCACAGGAACAGGCTCCTGATTGTGGCTGTTTAGAAAGGAACATTCAGGAGGGTGTGGAGCCAGGGGGCAGGAGAAGTGGGGAGGGGTGAGAGGGGAGTAAAAGGCTCGGGTGCCCAGGAACATTCAGCCCCGCTGGCTGGCAGGAGACAGCCGGCAATTGTGCGGGTTTGTTGTTCTCAGAGGGCTGTGTGCCTAAGGCACACTAGGGACCCCCTGGTTCCTGAAGGCCGTCTTCCTTGCTTATGAAAACGGGAGAGTAGGGTTGCCATGGCTGCTTGAGGACACCTTCATCGCTGGTACCCAGCATTGCCTGGGGCCCTTCTGTTCTTACAGAAAGACAACTATATTGATTCCAAAAAGAAGGACAGTATATGGAGGGCTAGAAACTCCCAGAATCTGACTCCCTCGGAAAATCCCAGGTTTGAGGTATGCATCTCCCTCCTCTGCTGTGACCCCCAACATTTCCAGGGGCTGCTGCCATCAGACTGGTATGAATTACTGCTGTCCATCCCTGGCGCACAGTAAATGTTCACAGGCAAGACAGCTGGAAAGACTTGGAAAACCTCTTCCCTTCTGCACCACACAGCTGATCTCAAGCTCCAAATAAGATAAACATCATTAAGAAGAATATTTTCTGTGCCTGCTTTTGTGGTCAGCAACTGCTCCTGGACCAGGCAATCACGGGCCACTTAGTAGAACCCACTGGCTCACTTAACAGCTCATCATAGCTTGTTCTGTGCTGTCATGACCTGTGACCTTAGAGCAGTTACATAATAACCCCATGGAATGGCAACCCGCTCCAGTATTCTTGCCTGGAAAATGCCATGGAAAGAGGAGCCTGGTGGGCTACAGCCATAGTCACAAAGAATTGGACACGACTGGATGACTGAGCACGCATGCACACAAGCACATATCTTTGTCTCCACGTATGTAAAATGTGGGTATTTAATAGTACCTACCCATATAGGGTTGTTATGAAGATTAAATGAGCTAATATGTATAAAGTGCTTATTATTTAATGGGGTACTTATAAGACTGATATATATTATCTCATTTAATCCCTATATGACCCTATGAGGGATACTAATATTGTCTTCATTTTCTTGTTGCATCAACTGACTTTCAGTGATGTTAAGTCCGTGGCTCAAAGTCAAGGGCAAATGGCTTGGGGTCGGGGCAGGAGGAAGTATGCTAGGGTTATGACACAAATATTCTGACTCTGGCTTCTATAGTGGCTAGGAGATCAAACCAGTCAATCTGAAAGGAAATCAATCCTGAATATTCATTGGAAGGGCTGATGCTGAAGCTCCAATACTTTGGCCACCTGATGCCAAGAGTCAATTCATTGGAAAAGACCCAAAGACCTGGATGTTGGAAAACACTAAAGGCAAAAGGAAAAGGGAGCAGCAGAGGATGAGATGGTTAGATAGGTTCACTGACTCAATGGACATGAACTTGAGCAAACCCCAGACGATAGTGGAGGACAGGGGAACCTGGCATGCTACAGTCCATGAGGTCACAAACAGTCAGACATGCCTTAGAGACTGAACAACAGCAACAAATAATGGCTATACTGACTCCAAAGAGAAGACCCCATGAATCCAGCTCTTTTAGAATCAGTACTTTCACTCCTGGTTAAACATGAATATTATCTCTGGGAATTTTAAAAAACATGAACTACTGGGCCCTCACCTCTAGAGATTCTGATTCAGTACATCTGGGCATCTCAGGCCATGGAAAGACCCTCCAGGTGATGTGATGTGTGACAACAATAAGCAATATCACCTGGGCCATCAGGCAGTGCTAAGAAACTGACTAACCTCCTTCAATCCTCACAGCCTTTAAGGAAATGACACTACTATCCCTGCTTTACAGATGAGGAAACTGAAGCCCAGGAGTTCATGGACACCCAAGGTCATAAATGAGTAGGAAGCAGAGCCTGGCTGAATGCTGGAGACCCTTCCAGCTTTAACATCCTGGTCTGTATGATGGCACGGATGGAGAGGTCAGGGCCCCTCTGTTTCCACGAGGCCCTTTCCCAAACAAAGGGCAAAATTCTGTCACCGACTGAGATACAAGTGAAGGACTAGCAGGAAACTCCAAGAGCCAGAGTTTTTGAGAGCATATGTTTTATTTCCATAAAGCATTTATCTAGAACCCACGTTCTTGCAAACCCCATGGAAGACACAGTCTTTCTGTGCAATCTGAGAGCTGGAGGACCCACGGGAGACAGAGCACCCAGTCACAGGAGTGGAGACTGCATGACTTTCACATCTTATTTCAAAAACAGCGGCCAGGGAGGGGGACACCTGCAGACCTCCACTGCACCAAGATGCTATCCACATCTTATGAGAGAGGCTAAAAGAATCTTAACTGTTTGCAGCCAACAGTTAAAGTCAAATGGCTATTGAGAACTAGAGTATCCACTGAACCAAATTCACCAAACTTTTTCTTCCTGACGAGTCAGGGCCACTTACATCTCAAAAGAGTTATATCATTTAGTGCATTTACGGTTACCTCATTTGGCTTCCCTGGTGGCTCAGCTGGTCAAGAATCCGCCTGTAATGTAGGTTTGATCCCAGAGGTTGGGAAAATCCCTGGAGAAGGGAACAGCTACCCCCTCCAGTATTCTGGCCTGGAGAATTCCATGAACAGTATAGTCCATGGGGTCTCAGCGTGTTAGACATGACGGAGCGTTTCACTTCACTCACTGTAGATGGAAATGGCTATGTTCATTAAGTTAGGTTAACGGAAGTCAGGTTAATGGAATGTTTCATTCAGCAAGTATTTTCAAGGCATCTACTATTTGCCAAGCAAGAGGAATATAACCAAGAGTCCTTGTCAGCTACCCTTGGCAAAGTTTTGGAAAACAGGATGGAGCAGTGACTTGTCATTCTGGCTCTCATCAGACCCACACACACTGCTGTTGAACCATGGACACGGGGGTTATCACACTGCTCCCCCACTTCTCTGACCCCAATCTACCTCTACACATTGGATGCCCCTATCTGCCTCTCCTCTCTCTCCCCCTCCTCTTCCTTTCCCTCCTTCTTTGTTTAATCAAGAAACATTTGTTGGCCATCCATTGTATTTCAGAGCAAAATCTGTATTTCAGGCATGTTGAGCCTTGAATACTGAATTTGAATATCAATGTAGGAAGAATACCCAGATTACTTCATCCCATTTTATTTGTCAGTAATCACACCCTCTAGAATTCAACATGCAGACAGTTGCAAATGAGCTACCAAAAATGCAGAGTCCCAAGAACAACAGAAGGAAATTGGATGGCCTCGTCTTAATAAAATCATGCTTTGGTAAGGCGGAATTCAAGGCAGAGGGTGCTGCAGGAGGCTGCCCATGTTTCACAACAGCCCCTGGTCTTCTGTACTGCATTTGGAAAAAGAAACTTCCTTTATTAAATCTCTCTATTCTTGCCTCCAAGTTCTTTGTTTTGGGAAGTTTGAGGAAAACAGTTCAGGTGTTTTTCAGTAAGACAGAAGGTACACTTGCCACAATTTCATAACACAAAATAAACTTCTAACTTAAATAGAACTTGGAACTGGTAGTGACTTAAATAAAGTAACCCAATGTCAATTCTATCTATGTTGGTCTAAATATGCTAAGGCTTCTTCCCTGGTATCTCCATGGCAAAGAATCTGCCTTCCTATTCAGGAGACATGGGTTCAATCCCTGGGTTGGGAAGATGCCCTGGAGAAAGGAATGGCAACCCCCTCCAATATTCTTGACTGGAAAGCTCCATCGACAGAGGAGTTTGGTGGCCTAGAGTCCATGGGGTCACAAAGAGAGTCAGACACGACTGAGCAACTAAACAACAACAAATATGCTAAAAAAGAAGGGAAGAGTGAAGCAAAGAGGGAAAGAAAGATAGGGGGAAACACATAAAGTGAGTATTAGCTCTGTATCCAGAGAAAAAATTATACATTTGTATCAGATTTGCATACGGAGTTTTAAATAGATAGAAAAAAGTTAAAAATTAGGAATGCTCCTACTTACATCTATGGAACATACGTGTGCCAAACACTATGCACAGCACTGCAGTCTGATTACCTAAGCCAATGGTCAGAACCACCCCACATGCAGTTACTATTATTATCCCAAATTTACAGACAGGAGACGGAGGCACAGAGAAGATGCACCGCTTGCCCCGAGCACACGCTAATACACTTGCCCAACACCCAGGCAATGTGACCTCAGAACCTGCACTTGTAACCTCTACATGCAACTACCTCCACGGAGACACAGTTTGAAATGAGACTTTCCCCCCTCCACCCCCAGACAATGAAAGTAAAAGTGAAAGACCCTGGTGGCTCAGAGGGTACAGAATGATCCCTAGGTCAGGAAGACTCCCCTGGAGAAGGGAACAGCTACCCACTGCAGTATTCTTGCCTGGAGAATGCTATGGAGAAAGGAGCCTGGCGTGCGCTACAGTCCACTGGGTCACAAAGAACTGGCCAGGACTGAGAAACTAACACTTGCACTTTTCTTCCTATGTTGTCTCTTGCTCCCCTTCCAAAGCTCTATTTTCCCCCAAATCCTGAGATGAGTGTTATTATTACAGCCTTTCCCAGGTGTAAGAATAAGCCCAGAGGAGGAGAATAACTTAGTCAAAGCCACGGAGCTAACAATAAATTGGGTGGATAGAGCCAGACCCCAGATTCAGCTTGTTCCCATACATCTGTAATCAACAAAGAGTGGCCAGACCACAGAGAGAGATGACAGCAGGGAGGGGAAGATGAAGAGGTGGGCTCGTGGAGGAACTCCCTGTTTTACGCTAATGGAAGAGGTGTCTGTAGCACTCTGACACAGCCAGGAGCCACTGTCTGTTTCTTTCTGGATGGCAAGAGTAAGGACTACATTCGTTACTACAATTAACCTCCGAGGTTTGCCTCAGGGTTGGGGTTATTAAAAACATTTTGGTATCTTTAAAAAAACCACATATAGCATAGTTGCATAAATGTAATAAATGGGCCTAAGGTGGTGACACGGAAACATCTGCATGGAACAGTTTTAGCAATTTCATAAATGGCACATGTAAAACTTTAAGATGTCACTAAGGCCCATTGGAAGAATTATTTCCTTATAAATCTATGGCGGTCTTAGGAAGTCAAAATGGCACCATAAAAACAAACAAACAAACAAAAGAAAACCTCAAAAAAAAAAACCCACTTCTCCGGAAAAAAAAAAAAATGCAGCCTACTCTGTCTGATGGCGGGCAGGGGGTGGGGGCTGTTCACACTTGTAACATTTTACTGTAACTGCCGCTGGCATCCAGTGAGGTACTTCCTCCTGCTGTATGCCGTTGCTGGGCTGTGCTCTGAGTTATATTTTACCGGCAAAAATAAATCTTACCTTTTTACACAAAGCCATGCTTCTCTGGAACATACCATGAGGGAGGGGAATACAGTTCAAAGCTAAGTAGAATAGACTCGCTGTCTCTCCAAGGCTTAAGAAGGACACTTTTTTTTTTATAGAAGAATCAAAATCTTTCCTTCTTTGATTTATGAGATACATACTAGACGTGGTGAGAAACAGCTTTCTGAAAATGTTGCTGCCACATTAGTCTGCTCTAGTATTCAATTCATCTTGTGGTCTCACCGTGTATGGGGCTAGAGGCCTAGTTGGCATCTAGGGGTTTACAGAAAAGAAGCAATACCTCTGTTGTACCTTCAAGATGCCTTCATTGTAAAGCAGGAATTACCCGTTTTCTCCCTAGTCATCCACCTGATAGCTACTAGAATTGATCAGTTTCACGATGGAGAAATCAGATGGGGATTGCCATCTCATGTTCAGGGCAGACATTTGTTCTGGGTGGATACTGGTACCTCCTGGTGGGCAGAGGCCAACATCATATATCTCTGCTTCCTTAGTACCAAACACAATGCCTGGCACAGTCTAGGTGCTCAGCACATTGGATGGATGGCTGCATGGAGGGGAAAGAAGGACAGATAGATGGCTGGCAAGATGGGTGCATGGTTGGGTGGATGGATAGAAGGGAAGAAAAGGAACAAAATAAGTCACCCTTATGAACTTGTTAAGAATGGTACCTTAAATCGGCTAACCAAAGGGGAATGGGCTTCTGTTTATATGTCAGAAGCCCATATGACACTGAAGCAACCCAAACAGAAACGCATAGCTGTAGCCAGTCTCATATTTCTGCAAGGGCACAATGTACTGGGGCAAACCAGTCCCAGCCAGATATTTGTTTATTAGGGTCAGTCTGAATAAGCCCCTTTGAACAACAGTCTAAGAGAGGCTGTTCACTATTAATGGAGAAAAACTGCTCAAAAAAGACCAGTGAATAAAACAGCTTACCATGCAATATAGTCTACATGTGTCTATTAAAAAAAAAAAACACACACACACACACACAAAGATATAGGTCAGAGAAAAGTGTGGAAGGATAGTTATTTACTGATAAACAATGATTATTTCTAACAAACTGATGGTTACTGAGGAGAATGGGAGGGAAGGGATAATTAGGGAGTTTGGGAATTACATGTACACACTGCTATATCTAAAATGGATAACTAATAAGGACCTACTGTATGGCACAGTGAACTCTGATCAATATTATGTAACAACCTTACTGGGAAAATAATTTTAGAAAGAATGGATGCATGTTCATGTATAACTGGAAGGGGAAAAAACAATGATTATCTCCAGATGATGGATTTGCTGGCAATTTTTAGTTTATTCATTCTAACTTGTATGTATTTTCTAAATTTTCTGTTATAAATATTTCTTTCATATCATTAAAAAAATCACTTAAAATTACAAGAAATCTCTAATTGTGCCACAGAAGCAAACAAAGCCACAGAAATCAGCTTCAACAAAATCACAGATTCCACAGAGAACTGTGAGGTAGGAAGAAATGAGAAGGGTTCTAGCCCAGCTGATGGAGGAGGGTCACTCTGCTTGCAGAAACCTCAGAGCTGCTCTGAAGTGATGTACGAATCACGTATCCGTCCTCCCCTCCATCTCTGAGGACAAATCTCATCAGACTCACAGAGAAGTGATGGCAGGGTGGACCCAGAGAGGGAAGCCCAGTCCTGCGGACCTAAGCCAGTCAAGCCCGCCAGACCCCATCTGACACTCCTGAGAGGCCTTGCCCCAGTCCCTTGGGTGCCCTCCGACCCCGGCTTGGCTGGGGGAACAGTGGGTATTTGTTTTTCCTGTGACTTAGTGAGGAACAGACGCAGAACACGATCACGTTAAACAAATTAGTGACTCCGGAGTGGGTTCTGTGGCACAATTTCTAATTCATACAATGCCTCCAGTTTTGCTGTTTCAACTAAATCATTTATCAATTGGTTCATGGGTGTCAGTAAACCTCAGCATCTGGGGACCTGCAAACATTAAAATAAGAAGCTATAAAAAATATTAGTAAACCAATTAAAAGCTCAAGTAGCAATAAACTCCACTTGCATTGCACCTAAAAAACAAAAACAGCCACCTCCTTCTCTGAAGTTAAACATCCTATATCAGCATTTTTTTCCAAGAGCTTTTTCTTTCTTTTAAAAGTGCTCCTAATCTCCCATTTGGTACTTTGGTGAGTGGAGGATTGTTTATGGATCAGGGAGTAAAGAATAAAAGATGAAAGACACCTAAGTTTCTGCCTCCCCAAAGCAAACATGATTGATAATTGGTTGGAAAATGGCCTAAAAACCGTATTATTCAGAAAAAAATCTGAGTCACGACTGGGAATCAACAAATCAAAGAGATACTTATACCTCTTTGAGTGGGTATTATCGTGGGTATTATCATTACCCATGATAATTAAAGATGGGAAACTAATACTGACTGTTTTGCCATTACAGAATACTTCCATTTAGTTATCCAATCTCCATAGCCACTGCATGAAGTAGGCCGAGTTGTGGTTATTCCAGTTTTGAAAAGATGAAAATTCTCTGGGGCTCAAGATATGAAAAGCGGCTTGCTTGAGGGTACACAGCTAATGAGAGTCTGTGCTGCCACCTGAACTAAGGTCAAGGACTCCAGTCTTTCTCCTTTTCTCTATAACTTTCTTCAGGTGCCACACCAAAGACAAGAAATCAACACACACACTGAGATCCTACTAGGTGCCAGGTGCCATCCAGGCAATGTGAAGACTTCACTTTAGTTAATAACCTCTAGGACCATCTGAGTTTCTATTTCATGTAAAAATGACTTCCTGCTCCCCTTCTCCTTCACCCAGATGGAGCCGAGTCATCCCCAAAGTGGGAAATGAGGCTCAAGATGTTTAATCCAAAGTAACATCTCCTCTTTGCCAAGATTCCTTGTTCTAATCCTGACACAAGTAGAAAGAACAGGTGGCCTCTGAAAAGCAAGGAGGTAGGAATACTAGGAGAAGGCAGTGGCACCCCACTCCAGTACTCCTGCCTGGAAAATCCCATGGACGGAGGAGCCTGGTAGGCTGCAGTCCATGGGGTCGCTAGGAATCAGACACGACTAAGCCACTTCACTTTTCACTTTCATACACTGGAGAAGGAAATGGCAACCCACTTCAGTGTTCTTGCCTGGAGAATCCCAGGGACGGGGGAGCTTGGTGGGCTGCCGTCTCTGGGGTCGCACAGAGTCAGACACAACTGAAGCGACTTAGCAGCAGCAGCAGGAATACTAATGATCTGCAATGTCCAGGATATTTTCTACAAATTTCCTGTGCCATGGAAGAGAACTCGAAATTGGGGGCCATTAAATTGGGGTGAAAATGCAGCATGCAATAGAAACCAGCCCTCACCTGCTCTCACCTGCCTTAGTTAGAGGAAGCTGCCATGAACTGGGAGGCAGAGCAAGGCGAAACAGAGAAGAAAATCCTTAAAAACCAGTAGAGGAGGGTCGCCCATGCTTCTGAAGTGTCTACCGGGTTCTACATGGTAGAATGTGCAGGGGGCACTGCCTGCCACTGTTGATGTATTATGTCATTTAACCCCACTGTCATGACAAGCTGGGCAGGTGCTACTATTTCCGTGTGAATAGAAGAAACTGAGTCTCAGAGAAGCTGTCAGATGCCTAAGACACATGACTCAAGCAAAACTGCATCAGGATTTGCGGACAGGCGAACTAACGTGCATAGAAACTCTGTGACATCGCCCTCAGAAGAGAGACTGAGAAAAGGCCGGGCTCAGGGCACAAGGAGAAAGTGGGCCAGTTCAAACTCTACACAAGGTCATCTGGGCTCATGTCCCCTGCATGCCGAGTCCTCCCCAGCAGCACAGATGTCACTGGAAGGACGAGAAACACAGAAATCCAACCACAGAAGAGACCAGACCAGTTCCTCAGCCCTCCCATCCAGCTCCAGCATTCTTTTGAAATCCCTCATTCCAATTAGTGATCACAAATCTTGAGATCTGTCAGGACTGTGGGTGGAGCTGGCCCCGGTTTCCACAGATGTGAGGTCCGATGGGAATGTCAGATACGTGCCCCCTGACAAGGGCTGGCTTTGGGGTTCTCTTTGGGAAGAAGGGGATGTGGTGGAGGGACAGAGGCAGAGTTAATCTTCTATCTGAGCTCAATCTAAATCTTCTGTCTAAAGCTCAATCTGAGATACCAAGTACAGACGAGGACCTCAAACCTGGTAGAAATTTCCTCCGGGCCCTTCCCTCCCATTCGCTGCACATAGTGACCTCTTTCATGGGCCTCCTTTGGCTGATGAAGTGAGCTTTCACGTCCTCCGTGCAAAACTGCTTTCTTTGAAAATAGAAGATACTTCCACAGCTGTGTTTTCCCTAGGGCTGAATAGCAAGGCTATCTCAAGAGAGGTGGAGGCCTGGCCATCAAACCCAGCCATTCAGCAGGAGGCCAGCCTGAGCCAGGTTCAAGGGTGAGCTGGAAACTCCAGTCTATGGGGCTTCCCCAAGTTTTGGGAACTGAGGGCTTCCCCCTTCTTGAGTCTGTACCCTAGTAGACTTATCTTGGGCTAAGAACAGAGCATTTGTATAATCAGAACTACATTTTTTTTTTTTTTTGGGTCATGCCACACAACATGTAGGATCTTAGTTCCTTGACCAGGGATCGAACTTGCAGTCCTGCAGTGGGAGTGCGAAGCCCCAACAACCATATTTGTGAGCATCTCTGATAAGGCTAGGATCTGAGCAAAATGCCAGGATACAAGAGTAAATACAACAAATGTGGCCTCTAGAGATCAGAGTCTACAGTCTACACCAATGAGGTGTCCCAGGTAGCACTAATGGTAAAGAATCCACCTACCAGTGCAGGAGATGTAATAGATATGGGTTCAATCCCTGGGTTGGGAAAATCCCCTGGAGGTGGTAATGGCACCCCACTCCAGCATTCTTGCCTGAAGAATCTCATGGACAGAGACTCTGTAGCCTGGCAGGCTACAGTCCACGGGGTTGCCAAGAGTCAGATGTAACTGAGCATCTGACCCAAGTCTAGACCAATGCCATCCAACAGAAGTATCATGTGAGGGACATATGGCATTTTAGATTTTCTAGCAGTCATATTTTTTAAAAAGTAAAATAAAACAAATTATTTTTAATAATTTATTTTAGCTAACCCAATATATCTAAAACATGACTTCAATGTATAATCAATATAGAATTATTAATGAGATAGCTTACATTTGGTGGAGGAGATGCTAAACCTTCAAATTATGTGGTGTATTTAATGCTTACAGCACATCTGAATTCCCTTTAGCCACATTTCTAGGACTCAATAACCATCTAGGGCTTGCAGCTACCACACTGGACACAGTAAAAATAGAGAATGAGGTGGGAAGATGTTATCATTAATAATATTAATCAGCTACCACGTGCCAGTGATTCACATGATCATCCCCAAACACCTCTAAGAGACTGTCATCCCCACTTTAGTAGTGTTAGTAGCTCAGTCGTGTCCGACTCTTTGCAACCCCTTTGTAGCCCACCAGGCTCCTCTGTCCATGGGATTCTCCAGGCAAGAATACTGGAGTGGATTCCCATTTCCTTCCCCAGAGGATCTTCCTGACCCAGGGGTCGAACCCGGATCTCTTGCATTGCAGGCAAACTCTTTACCAGTTGAGCTACAGGGAAGACCTAAGAGAATGCCATCCTCACTTTACAGATGACAAAAGTAAGGTACAGACAGAGTCCACCACTTGTAAAGTCACATTGCTGGTAAACCATGACAAATAGATGCAGAACCCAGAACCTGTGCTCTGACCCATCGTACCACTACAATTTTTGCACACAGACGCTATAGAGGGCTACCCGTTAAATATTGAGTCTATTAAGTAAAGTGTAGTTTATAATGTACCTGCATCGACCAAATGGCCTGGGTGCAAATCTTGGCTCTACCACTGAGTTAGCTGTGTGACCTGGGGCAAGTTACTTGGCCTTCCTATACTTCAGTTCCCTTATACATATAATGGGAATAATACAGCCTACCTCAGGGACCATCATGAGGATTACACGAATTAATACAAATAAAGTACCCAGCACCTTGCTTGGTACTTTAAGAAGCAATCAGTAAGGAGTAGCTCTAACTATTACAGTATAAACAGAGTTCAGATGCTGGGGATTTCTGAAATGTATGTCTGGAAGGGGGAAGATGGAAGAAGGAGGCAGAGAAAAAGGGCCAATCATCAATCCACTATGAAGTGGCAGAGTTATGGGCTCCACAGCTGCTTTGTCAATCTCCAGATAAACAAGATGGAATATAAGGCACATGCTCCTGCGGGTTCAACTGTGCGTGTATTTCCAAAATTCATAGTTTGGAGTCCTAACCCCCAGTAATCTTGGAAAGTAATCATATTTGGAGATAGGGTCTCTATAAAGGCAATTAAGTTAGACTGAGGTCCTTAGGAAGGGCCCTAATCCAATATGGTGGGTGTCTGCATGAGAAGAGGACATCTGCACACAGACATCTGCACGGGAGAAGGCTGTATGAACATGAGGAAGGCCCTTTACCAGCCAAGGAGAGAGCCTGGGACAGTGCCTGCTCTTACAGCCCTGACAAGGAGCCAGCCCTACTCACAACTTGGACTTGGACTTTTGGCCTCTGGAACTAAGAGATGACAGTGTCTTACCAGGCTTCCATGCTAGCTCAGCTGGTAAAAAATCCACCTGCAATGCAGGAGACCTGGGTTCGATTACTGGATTGGGAAGATCCACTGGAGAAGGGATAGGCTACCCACTCCAGTATTTTCAGGCTTCCCTGATGATTCAGACAGTAAGGCATCCGCCTGCAATGTGGGAGACCTGGGTTCGCTCCCTGGGTTGGGAAGATCCCATGGAGAAGGGAACAGCTGCCCACTCCATTATTCCAGCCTGGAGAATAACACAGATTGTATAGTCCATGGGGTCACAAAGAGTTGGACACAACTGAGCGGCTTTCACTTCACTTTAGTGTCCGCCAGCACTGAGAGTTCCAGTACCCTGCTCTGGAACTTTGTCACGACAGCTGTAGGAAACACACACACACACACACGCACGCACGCACGCACACACGGACATGCACGCATGCACACACGCGCACACACACACACAGACACACACACACACACAGACACACACACGCACGCACGCACCTTCCACATCCCCCCAGACCAAGTAATGCTGCCGATGGGGCCTGCCAGAAGGCNACACACACACACACGCACGCACGCACGCACGCACGGACATGCACGCATGCACACACACACATGCGTGTGCACGCACGCACACACACGCACACACGCACGCACGCGCGCACACACACGCACACACACACACACACGCACCTTCCACATCCCCCCAGACCAAGTAATGCTGCCAATGGGTCCTGCCAGAAGGCCTCCAGGTCGGCATGCGGCCACACACACACACACACACAGACACACACACACACGCACGCACGCACGCACGCACGCACCTTCCACATCCCCCCAGACCAAGTAATGCTGCCGATGGGGCCTGCCAGAAGGCCTCCAGGTCGGCACGCGGCCCCAGTCCACACAGCTCGCTTGTAAAACCTCCGTCTCCTTGGCTAGCTCACTTCAGCGGGGCTGTCGCAGCGGAAAACTACCCAGGAAGGTGGGCTGCATCCCTGAACACTGCTCACTCTGTTTCCCCTGCTACCTTCAAAATCCCCTTCTGTCAACGGAGAAGGAAATAAAGCGTGTCTTTATTCGGGCCCAGGCTCCCTTGGACACCACGCTCCAGCCTGAGCCAAGGCANCTTCAGCGGGGCTGTCGCAGCGGAAAACTACCCAGGAAGGTGGGCTGCATCCCTGAACACTGCTCACTCTGTTTCCCCTGCTACCTTCAAAATCCCCTTCTGTCAACGGAGAAGGAAATAAAGCGTGTCTTTATTCGGGCCCAGGCTCCCTTGGACACCACGCTCCAGCCTGAGCCAAGGCAGACACAGTGGCCCATTGAGTGAGGTTCTCCCTCCGCGTGTTCCCAGCACACGCCACCGGGGCCCTTGGACCCTCAAAAATGAACAGACATTCTTCCAAGACCTGAGGCTGCAGTGACTGAGGCGGAAGGTGGCAGAAGCTGCTCAGGGGGCCAGCGCCATGATGCCCTGTTCATTCAGATACATGGGGCATTTGGAATTTTATCTTCTTTTCCTTCCCCAAGCCCAGCCACTTGAGACAATTATTGCTAATTTTCCAAGCTGTGAAATGTGACATGCATTATTTCTCACATGCTGCTCGCAGACAGAACATGGGGGAGGGCAGGAATGGACTGTAGATGATTTCGAGGGGTTTTTCTCATCTGCCGTGGAAGAAAGAAGTCATCTGCCATGACTCCCAGATCAATTCTCCACCCTGCAAACTGCTGCTTCAGAAGCATGTTCCTGAAAGACCTCACGTTCCGCTCTGTGAACAGTCTCTTAGTTCCTAATCAATCACGCCTTTCACCCATGAGACTTAGCTAAACGGAGTGGGCCTTGTTAGAAAATGCAGATAACTGAACATATAGCATAAAATGCAAACGGTCATGTAAGGTGAAGGATGGGAAACCTTCAAAGTTTATTCTTTTTGTTTTTTCTCCCAGAGATGAGAAAGACTTGCACACTGTGAATTATGGATGCTTCCTAGCACAGGGAATGTGATCCCACTAGACAGTTATGTAACTGGCAAAACAAATCAGCGAGGTAGCTCAGGGCCTGAGTGACTGAGCAGAGACCCAGAGCTGAGACTGGGCTCCATAAGCGTTACAACAGGGGTCCTCAACCTCCGGGATCTAATGCCTGATGATCTGAGGTGGAGCTGATGTAATAATAATTGAAATGAAATATATAATAAATGTGATGTGCTCAAATCGTCTTGAAAGTAAACCCTCCCCCCAACTCCAGTCCACGGAAAAATTATCTCCCATGAACTGGTCCCTGGTGCCAAAAAGGTTGGGGACCGCTGCTTTACAAGCTTTGTGGNGAACATCCTCCAGTTCAAACCAAACTAACCAGGGTGTCACATTCTTGGCTCACGTTGAACTTTTTCAGCATGAACTCACAGATCATTTTCCCATGAATGGACACCAAGTTGTAAACCAGGGCTCTTACATTCAGTATTAATTTTTTTAATGCAAATAAGCAACGGGCACAAAGCTTTAAGTTAATTTAGAAATGAATCTGATGATGTAATGCTGGATAGCACTTTTACCTAGGTGACCTCCCCATCACCACAGCCATCCTCCCCTCGTGGGAAGAATCCAAAGGATATAGAGGAAAACACCAAGGAAGTTCCTGAATTTTTTGGATCACATGTCCAGAAAACAGAGTGGGGAATTTTCATTGCAAAATGCTGAGTGCAAAATTAATGCCTTGAGATTGTATCTCTCTTCCCTGATCTCCTCTCCTCTTCCTTCCAACCCTCTTTACACCCATCCATCTGAAGCATTGGGGAAATTTCCTTCTAGAACCAAGTAACTGACCAAGTGCCTCCTGGGTGCCCAGGGCTGCCAGGACGCTGTTTTCAGGGGATGCTGGCATGCCTGGCCCATGAGCAGCAGACTAGGTACAATAATTTACCAAGATCTGGAAGGTGACCTCTAGAATGTCAGCTCCCCGCACTGAGCACCATGTTCCTCATTCCATTATTCCAAGGGGGATCTTTCCTTTTATTCCTTCCTGACTACTTTATATGCACTGGCACAAAACTCATGATTTGACAAACACACGATACTCTCTAACTCCTGGGCAGCTGTCCAGATGAGATGGTGTGTCAAAAGATTTACTCTTTAAAAAAAAAAAAAAAAGTATCACTCTGTTTTAGAAGCCACTGAAGGCTTCTTGCAGAAACCACATCGGTCCACCCCATGAGGCTAGTGTCGGCTGCCTTAGAAGAAGGCATTTGGAGTTTAGAATAAAACAGACTGGAGCCCAATCCTAGCTCTGTTACTAATTTTGCAACCTCAGGCAGGATCTTGAGCCTTTCCAAGCCCATTTTTCCTTGCCTGAAAAAGGCTCATAATAACATGTGCCCAACAGATTGGTTATAAAGATTAGAAACAGTATGTGTAAAATGCTCTGCAATGTAACACACTGCCCTGGACATGGAAAATACTTAACACATTATGGCTAAACTGATGTTATGACTATGAATAATAATAAAATTGCCCCACACCTACACTACGGCAGGGCTAGTTACCTCTGTTCTGATACATGGTTCTGTCCTCATCGATGTTTCAAAAATACTAACAGCGTTGGTTATTCTTTGTTCCCTGTTCTCTCCACCCCGCCCTCCACTCCCCAGGCTTCTCTCCTCACCAAAGGCTGACCCTGCGGACCGCATCCACCAGGCTCCATACTGGCTATTGGTTGACCTCTGTTTCCATTGGCCAATAGGAGGAACCAGCAGAAGGAGAAAGAGACAGAGACAGACAGACCGAGACTGGAGAGCGGGCAGAGAGGAGAGGTTAGGGTGCATTCTCCCTGCTTGCCCTGCAGCTCCAGCAGTTATGTGGCTCCGTCCCTTCAGGGCTCCGCAGTGGCTTACCTCTAGGGGCCTGTCTCAGGGTGCCTCAAATCTTACTAGCTTTCTCCCCAACTCACATCTCTAGAAGTACTTTCTTTATTAGAGTCTGAGCTGAATTCGGTTTCCTGCCAGACCCTGATAATTCACTGAATTACCTTGGCAGTCCCCTCAGAGGACCATCATCTTGTCAGTGCTTAAAGGGAGTGGTCCAAAGGGGGCCCAACTTTGAGTATGGCTCCAAATGACTTTGAGATCCTCACAGGACAAAGTGAAACCAAATACAGATGGGACACTTGTGTAACAGCAGCCAGCTGAAGCTTGTTCCATACAATAGCAAGAGTGGAAGCAATGTAGATGTCCAGCAATCAGCAATAGGGGACTGGTCAAGTAAGTGGAGGTTAGAGAAATAGGATGACGTGGTAGTTAGCCTGATGGTGTCCCGAAAGATTCTCCAACACAACAGGGCTGACCTGTATGACACAGGGAATACTGCCCAAATGACACTGTGTGACCTCCAAGGTTGGTCACAGAAAAGACACAGCTTCTGCCTGGCTCATTCTCACTCGGGGGGAAAGGCAGTTGCCATGCTTTGAGGACACCCAACCACTTCATGACAAACAGATGGGGAAAAATGGAAATATTGACAGACTTTATTTTCTTGGGCTCCAAAATTACTGTGGATTGTGACTGTAGTCATGACATTAAAAGATGCTTGCTCCTTGGAAGAAAAGCTATGACAAAACTAGATAGCATATTAAAAAGCAGAGACATCACTTTGCCAACAAAACTCCGTATATTCAAAGCTATGGTTTTTCCAGTACCCACGTACAGATGTGAGAGTTGAACCTCATAAAGAAGTCTGAGCACTGAAGAATTGATGCTTTTGAACCGTGATGCTGGAGAAGACCCTTGAAAGCCCCTTGGACTGAAAGGAAATCCAACCAGCCCATCCTAAAGGAAATCAACCCTGAATATTCATTGGAAGGACTAATGCTGAAGCTGAAGCTCCAATACTTTGGCCACCTGATGAGAAAAGCCAACTCTTTGGAGAGGACCCTGATGCTAGGAAAGACTGAAGGCAGGAGGAGAAGGGGATGACAAAGGATGAGATGGTTGGATGGTATCACCGACTCAATGGACACGAGTCTGAGTAAACTCCAGGAGATAGTGAAGGACAGGGAAGCCTGGCATGCTGCAGTCCATACGGTCAGAGCGAGTAAGACATGACTGAGTGACTGAACAACAGCAATGAGCAGTTCAGTGGAAAGGGCATGAGAAAACCACACCTGCCAGCGTGAGAGTGAACCACTGTGGCAGCAGGTGCTCCAGTCCAGCCTTCAGATAACTGCAGGCCCAGCCAACGCCTGACTGCAACCAAACCAGAGACCCCAAACCAGAACTCCCTGGCCAAGCCACTCTCAAATTTCTGACCCACAGAGAATGTAAGAGATAATGGTCATTATGGTTTTTTGAGCTGCTAAACTTTGGGAGTGATTTCAGAAGATAACAGATCAATGGAAACATCACATATTAGGTAAAAATCTTATTTTAGAACAATATTTAGTGAGCTTCCCCGGTGGCTCAGAGGTTAAAGCATCTGCCTGCAATGCAGGAGACCTGGTTTCGATCCCTGGGTTGGGAAGATCCTCTGGAGAAGGAAATGGCAACACACTCCAGTGTTCCTGCCTGAAGAATCCCATGGATGGGGGAGCCTGGTGGGCTACAGTCTATGGGGTCTCAAAGAGTCGGACACGACTGAGCGACTTCACTTCAAAAAATGTTCACAATCTACTAAATGAAAACAATAAGATATAAGTTGTCATCCCATGTTTTAAAATATGTTTGTTTATATATTCATCAAAAAAGACTGGAAGAAGATAATGTAAATGCATACTATCTTTGGGTAGATGAATTAGAGTCCTTTCAATTTTCTTCAAGTCTTCCTGTGTTTTCTGAAATGATCGCTTTTGATAATCTGCTTTTAAAAAGTGTACTTTCAAAGCATAGCTTTCCCGGTGTATTTTTTTTAATGGAAACTTATTTTACATAACCTGAAAACGCATGGCTCCAGTTTTCAAGAGGAGTCTGTTTACTGCCAGCAGGAAAACACGAAGACAACGTGTACCTTACAGGCTGCCTGGGGCACTTTTCCTGATCCATTCCAGTTTTCTTCCTCCCTGTAGGTCTAGCCTAGCTATGGTTTGACATCTACCCAACAGCAGCCATCCTGTGGTGTCCTTCAAAGAAGTTTGGAGGTGAAAGGGATCTTCAAGAAGCTCTATTTGCAGCAGCATGACAAAGGGTCACTCAGGTTCTCCTTGAATGCTTCCTGTGATGGGGAGCTCACCTCTGCCCAAGACAGCTGGTCCACTAGTTGAGCTCTCCTTGTTCGAAATGCCTCAGTGAGAATAAACAGAGGTTTCTAAACATAAGCAGTGCTCCATATGACAGTGAGCACTTTGCCATGTTCATTGCTATATTCTTGCCCCTAGCATGGTAACCAGCACACAGTAGATACTCAAGAAATATATTCAAGAAGTGGTAAATAGATGAATGGCTAAATAGCATTTGCCAGGAACTTAAGACTCAGGGATTCAGTGGATGGGAGTGGGCCAAGGCTGGATGGGTCCTTCAAGGAGCTCTGGAGAAGAGACAAGCATGAAAGAAATCCCTAATTGGCGGTACGATGAATGTAATGAAGGATCTCAAGGGGTCATGGGGAAACTAGCTCACAGAGGTCAGGGAAGAAAGCCTTCTTGATGGACAGACATTTAAGACCAGGTCTAAAGGAAAAGTAGTGACGACTCACTCTAGTCATCTTGCCTGAAAAATCCCATGGACAGAGGAACCTGGCAGGCTGCAGTCCATGGGGTCTCAAAGAGTCAGACACAACTGAGCACTCACACACCAGCCAAGAAAAGAGCGGGCACGGGGGAAGAGGCCGGCAGAGGAGAGCACAGGTGGGGGCCTTCAGAAGCTGGGCCAACGGAGAAACTACAGTGGGGCAGAAGCAGCAGAAGAGAGGAAGGGCAGTGGTGCTGAAGAGATGGGCAGAGTGGGCCACCGAAGGCCCTGGGAAGCGGGATAAGGAGCATGAAACGCAGCTGCTCCCACAGAGGCCATAAGACGTACAGAAGCCATCAGTGGACCATTCCCCAGGGAGCAGCTGGCTGACCTGGCAGCTCTCTACATGAGGCTCCAGATGGGGCCGAAAAGAGATGTAACTGTGAGCAAGGACTGGAGACCACGGCCCCAGGCTTGGGTCCATGGAGAATCACGTCTGCTGAAAGCGCCACAGCCAGCTTGACCGGCCGACCTGCAGAGCTGGCGAGGGCTGGGGAGACGGGAAGGACAACGCCTGACGGAAGCCACACCTGCGTGTGTGTAGGTGTCCACCCCTGAGGATAAAGACCCAGGCCTGGAGAGTCATCTGCTCTGCTGTTTCTGCTTGGTGATTTGTTTATCCTTTCATTTCCTAGTTTAATTTCCTTTTAATAAAGCCCTAATCTTGTCTTGGCTCATCTAATGGGACGAAGGACTAGTCCTCAGCAAAGCCCAGAGGAGGAGAGAGTGGAGGGCTGGGGGACCTTGGTGGTCAGGCCCCGTTGGGGGAGAGCAGGGTTTGGGGTGCCCTCCAGAAGTCAGGCAGACAGACAGCAAACTTGGGAGAGGCCAAAGCAAAGACATGCATGATGCCCACCCCCACCTGTGGTCACTCCTCTGCCAACTCGGGCCGAGTTTCCAACACTAACACCTCTCCCAAAGCAGAAGCCCGGGAGGCCCTGAGCTCGAGTCCTGGCCTGGCCCCTGGCTCTATGTTGGGCAAGTTCTTTCACTTCTCTGAGCCTCAGTTTCCCCACCTGTATGATGGGGACGATAATCAGAGCAGCTGTCTCAGAGGATTGTGCAAATACCAGACACACAGTGAGTGCACTCGAACCTCAGTTACTGTTATTCACTGGAAAGTATTAAATACGATAAACCTGGCATCATGCAGAAAAGCCAAGGGCTACTCCAGTACCCAGCCCAGTCTCTGCCATAAACTCCTTCCAGCTCTGACTCCTGACTGTCCCCCTGACTCAGGTGCCCAGGGGGTCTATCCTGAATCCCTCTTTCAAGGCAAGGTCCTGAGTTAGGGATACCTGATGTTTATCCCCTACCCAAACTGGCCAGTCCTGCAGCCTCCCCTGGAGACAGAATCACCCTGTTGGGGTACCACAGTGACAAGAGCAAGGTTAAGTTGTTTGTTCCCAGACTTGAACCAGGCCTTGAACCCAGACCCCAACCTGGGGCCCTTTCCTCTGTTCCCCAAAGCTGCTCCAGGGGTTTTTAAAATAGGAAGCAGGAACACTCCTCCAGAAGGAAGGCAGACTGACTTGCCAGATGCCCAGGCGCTGGCTGGGATACAGCTGTGCCTGGCAGATACATGAAGTCGCTCTGCCTTTGAAGGGAGATGACTGGCCACCTGTTAGACATTGGAGGTGGGAATAGAATCTGTCCTTGATGAAGGATGGAACCAGGAAAAACTTTGGGGATGCTGTAGCATGTAATTTTAAGAGGTGGAGAGTCAAAAGTCAGTCTGACATGAAATGCAGCAGGAAGTGCCCAGGTGTGTTGAGGGGTGTGTGTGTGTGTGTGTCTCTGTGTGTGTGTGTGTGGAAACTTCTCTAAACTGATATTCAGAAGTATTTGTTCTGGTGAGTGTCAGGTGGAAGCTGCAGGACTCATTTCCCACCAGCCTCCCAGCATCGTAAGGGCTGTGATCAGGGAGAGGAAGCCTCCTGCTTCAGATAAAGCAGTTCTCCACTCTGTGGGTCATTCCAAATTACACCAGACAGTCCCCATGCAGAAACCCTTCAAAAACACCAGATTCTACTAGTGTACTAGCAGGTGGCAAAGTTGAGGACGTCTAAGGGGTCCCCTTCCTTACTAATTGCATTCACAAACTCCAAGGGAAATAAGAAAACCCAAACTGCTTCCCCTTGGTATCAGAGGAACAAGGTGTGACTATCAGATTGTAAGATGACAGCCAGGACATGTTGTGATGTGCTTCTTGCTTGTCCCAGGTTGGAACAGCCAAGCCTCTGCTTCTTGGGAGCCAGTAAACACATTTAAGAGATTCAAACGCAACTCTTCAGCACAACTCACAATGCCATCCCTGACCTAGAATGGGCTATTCCAGACAATAGAATTTTCCAAAAAAAAAAAAAAAAAAATCTCTCCAAGTGTCATTAGCAAATACTGAAAACTTTTTTGTATCAGTAGAAATTCTCGAATGTTCTCTAAATTCTCAAAATGGAAATCACCTACATGTGTCCGGGTTCTTTAAAAGACATAATGAAGAAAATCTAATGTATTACTGACAATCCTACATTACCATGCACTATGGCTGAGACCCTACTATGGTCGACCAGGAGGAGGACTTGGATTTGGAAACCACAGGGCATAACCTCATCCCCACTACTGACTCAGGTAACTCTCTTGCTTCCTTATTTCTGCAACAGGGCTGAGGAGCAATGACATTTGCTCCAACAACATTGAAAATTTACTTGACTACATTTCCAGTTGCACAATTTTTCAATTTAAAAATGTACTTTTGCTTTATTGTTTTAATTACAAAAATAATCTACTGTTCATTTTTTTTAAATTCTAAATATAAAAAATAATTTCCAAAGGTCAAAAGCACCTATTCCAACCACCCAGACATAGATTTGAGATTTTGGTAGGTATCTTCCCAGATGTCTTAAGAAAAGCACAGATATGTTCTCCATCTTAACAATAACAGAATTATTCTCTGTATATTGCTTTGTAATTTTTTCTCATTTACAATGTCTCAGGAACACTTCTGTCATATTAAAACCATAGGTCTACACTGCTGTTCTTAAGGCTGCACAGATTTCCATAGTATGAATATATTATGTTTTCTTTAACCTCTCCCAAGTGATGTTTCGGTTATTTGTAATTTTTCACTACTATGAACACCACTGAGATGAGCACCCACGTCCCTGTCTACTTTCCCACTTGAGTTTCTCAGCAGCAGCACTAATGATATCTGGGACTAGATAACCCTCTGTTGCGGGGGGTTGTTAAACCTGTTGCCTAAACAGGGCAGGGTGTTTAGCAGCATCCACCTGTACCTTTTAGGTGCCTCTACTTGTGAGATGCCAGTGGCATCGCCCCAGTGACAACTGAAAATGTGTCCAGACATTAGGCAGCTGAGAACCACTGCTTTAAGACAAACTTCTAGAAGTAGAATAAGCCAGCTTAAGGGATTTCAAACTTTTCATTTTGTCACCTATTGCTAACATGCCCTCCAGCAGTTGAATGCCCTGGTCAGCATCAAAGAGAATGCATCCATCTTCTCATTTTTTCCAGTGTGAAGGTGAGTAGAGTCAACCCACTGTTTTGTTTTGTTTTTTATTAAATTAGTAGATGGGGAGGTTTTGAGCCATTATGGATTTGTAGAAAAAAGTGGAATACAAAATACAGAAAGTTCTCAATTACCCCTTCTCTCTACACCCCTAGCTTCTCCTACTATCAGTATCTTTCATGGGTGTGGTACATGTGTTATGATTAAGAAGCTAGTATTGATACATTATTATTAACTAATATCTAGTTCACATTAGGGCTCACTTTTTGTGTACTGTGTGTCCTCTTTTAATTCTTAGGTCATGTTGCTTATTCCAACTATACTGTCTTGCCATTTAAAAATCTCAACCAATTTATAGAGCTATAATTTACACAGAATAAATCTTGCTCCTTTGAAGTATACAGATTGATGTCTTAGTGAATGTAAAGTACATTAATAACTGCAACTACAAATTTTAAACTGCATGTCCAAATTTTAAAATCAGCCCATCAATCCCCAAAAGTTTCCCTCCTGCCCCTTGCCGTCAATCATTGTCCCACCTCAGCTCTAGACAATAACTGATCTGTTACCACCATTGCTTTCCCTCTTCTAGAGTTTCAAAGAAATGGAATTAGTTCACAATCTTTTGAGTCTGGCTTCCTTCACTTGGCATGTTATTGACATTCATCCTTCTTATTGCATATCAGTAGTTGCTGCTTTTACATTGCAGAGTAGTACTCCATTGCATGGATATATCATATTTTATATATCCATTCACAAGTTTGTACATTTGTGTTGTGTCCAGTCTATAGACTTTATCAATAATGCTATGAACATTCATGGACAATCTCTATGCTATGACCAACTGCTTTAAAATATTGTCATATTAATTTTCAACCTGTAATATACAAGTACGACTGATTATAGTTCAAACCATGTCAACTGATACCAAAGATGGCAATATGGGATATGAAACTCCAAACCTGTATCTCAACGTGCATTAATCAGAAGTTATTGCCACATGTCCCAGTGGTCCCAGGATGGCATAAAATTCTAACAAAGGTCATGGGAAGCCAAATGTAACTCTGTAAACCCCAGTCCCTAAAAGTCACAAAGCAAGGTGAATCTAGAGTAACAAGACCAGGAAATGCACTTTACACTGACATTTTCAAGCTTTCCACTCCTAGACTGACATTTCTAGAAAAGACATGCTCAGCTTGAGTGCCAGGAGAAAAGGCTTGTGCACAGCTCTTTGGATCTGTGCCTACCGTTGATATTTGGGATTTGCTAAACTCAAAGTCACCACTCTTTGAAGACTGCTGCTGCTATCTTTCTGGTTTTAGAAGGAAGGAGGGAGAAAAGACAAAACCTAAAGAAAATAATGTTACAAACAAGAACTGTAGGACCTGGACCTGTGCAGACAAAGAAACTCTTCTCTCACATATTCACTGGAGATTTTCACCAAAATGACACAGGAAGAGGCACTGGAGAGAAATTCCCACCGCTCTTTCCCTGACCAGGTTGATAGAAGGTGATTCCTGGCAGACATGTCAGCTGGTTTTCTGTGATACCATAACCCTACCTTTGCACCACGCTCCAACCCATTTAACCACCCTATGCCCAGAGAGTTCCCTTTATTGTGAGCATGGTAGGTGCTGGTAATTTGAGCAGCAATTGGGTGCTGATCATCCTTTACCATCCCACCTTTACTAAGGAGCATGGTAGTTCAAATCTAGGTATGTAGTTGACCCTCATTCCACATCTGTTGCTAACATCACCAGCATTTTACAGATAAAGAAACTGAAGCACAGAGAGGTTAAGTGACTTGCTCAAGGTCACACAGCTGGTAAATAGCAGAGCTAAGATTCGTATTCATAAGATTCTTCTGCACTATCCAATGCCACTAATGAATAGACAGCACACAAAGAACAAGTGTTAGGGAAGGAAAGAGGATGTTCCTTCTTATCTCTTTAACTGAATAGGCCATAAAAGATACCAGAGAGATGAAGAATTCTGGAGCATGCGCAAGGGGCCAAGGGCTTTTAGAGAAGCACCTTACGGTGGCAGAGAAAACACAGAGAACAAAAGTACAGAACTGTGCAAAGGGCTGAGACCCAGGATGTTTCGCTGGTCCAGCCTCCCCTCTCCAGATGAGAGGACAGTGGCCCGTGATGTTTCTAGGAGTCAGAGATTAACTCAGTCTGCTCAAAGTACAAGGTGGCAGGATTGGGTGGAGAAGTCAACACTGAGCACATTGAACAACACAAAAATGAGGATATAGGAGGGCCAACGACCTGGATTTGGATGCTGACAAATCTATACTACAACCCCAGATCAGTCACAAAGCTCCCTTGACCTCAGTGACTGCATCTGTAAAATGGGAGTGATGGTGGTTACAACCCATAGTAGAACTTGATATAAGGCTCTTAGCACATAATCCACAGTAAGTGTCAGCTGTATTATTATTACTGTTACGAAACTGTGCTTGGTCCAGCCCATCCTGCCTGGAAAGAAAGCCACCACAGGGCCAAATGGGAATGATGGTCACCCAGGCTGTGTCATGTGTTGGCCAGGGAGCTGATGAACACAGAGGACTTGATCAGCAGCAGCTGCTTCTCCACTAGTGACTCCTGCCATGCCCCACATCTGCAACCACTGGGCTCCCTGATTCACTTCTTCAGATGAAGCCAGTGCTGATGCACTCTTCCCGATTAGGAGTGAGAAACGGGGATTCGCAACACTCAGATGAGGGCTGTGACCGCAGATGTGACCGCAGACGTGTCCTACGACCATCAACCCACCAAATGTCTAGAAACGCGGAGCTGTCCACAAGGTCATTTTTTGTCTGGTTCAAACACATTATCCAGCTGAATTGGATCTGCCAGGTGTTCATGCTGATGTTTGGCTCCTGAACTCTCTTCCCAGTTCCCTCTATGATGAGATGATTGCTGGTACGACAACTGGCGATTACGGTCCTTCTAAGAGTCTGGGCATATATTAAAAGATTAGCCTTGGACGTGTGCCACTAGATGACCAGGGAGCATTCGCAATCTGGAAATGATAATTTACATGGAAATATGTACTATACTTTTTATTTCTGAAAAAGAGGAGATTCTGGCCCTCTCCCCTCTCCACTTTGTCTTTTGTAGGCTTTGGCTACATACAAAGTACAGACATCGTGAGGGGATTAGGGAAGGCTGTGTTAAGGCCCCTCAACATGTTACCTTGGGCTCACATCTGGCATGGGGATCACCTAATGAAAGGTTTTTGTGATCAATGAAATTTACAAGGGGGTGGAGCTGGCGACAGAGACAGGGCAGGATTTCACGTCTACGGCTGCTCCCTAGAGAAGGGCCTTCATGCCTTCAGTCACATACACCTACACACCCTCCTTTTCCCCCTCCCTCCCTCCCAGGACCAGATCTGCCCACTGGCACTTGCTCTCCCCTTGCCCAGCCCTGACAGTCAGTGCTGCCTTCCCTTCACAATCTGAGAGCCTTGCCTTTCTCCCACCAGGCCTGGGCCTGCTCCCTCCCTTCCTCCGTTCTTCCCTCACTTTATGAATGACTGCATAATGGACAAGTGGTCACATGAATCATCCCATGAGATAAATGGAGCAAATACATCTTTTTGAGGAAGGCAATGATCCATTTTTTCAACTGAAATTTTCAAGAGGGCTTTTAAGAGGTTAATGCCTGAACTGAAGACAGATTACAAGGAAGCAGACGGGCATTTCCAAATTAAGGTGCTAAAATAGTTATTGCTGACCAACTCTAAAAAACAAGGAGAACCCTAGTGACACCTGAATGAGGTGGCCTCGGGGCAAGTAAAGGGTCTCTCACAGTCACCCACGGCTTCCTCCATAGCTTAGTCAGTAAAGAACCTGCCTGCAGTACAGGAGACCTGGGCTCGATTTCTAGGTTGGGAAGATCCCCTGGAAAAGGAAATGGTAACACACTCCAGTATTCTTGCCTGGAGAATCTCATGGACAGAGGAGCCTGGCAGGCTACAGTCCATGGGGTGCAAGAGTAGGACACAACTTAGTGAATAAACCACCACCAGCAGCACAATCACCCAGCAAATAAAGATCAACCATAAAATAAAATGACCTGGGGCTGCCCTAGTGGCTCAGTGGGAAAGAATCTGCCAGCCAGTGTAGGAGACACAGATTCGAGCCCTGATCCGGAAAAATCCCACACTCCACAGAGGCACTAATCCATGAGTCACAACCGTTGAGCCAGTGCTCAGAGCCTGAGAGCTGCAACTACTGAAGCCCGTGCACCCGAGAGCCTGTGCTCCACAATCAAGAGAAGCCACAGCAACGAGAAGCCTGTGCACCACAATAAAGACTAGACCCCGCGCTGCAACCAAGGCCCAATGAAGCCAAAGTAGACCCATAAATGAAACTTAAAACATGATGACCCCATGAAGTTGTAAAACTACACAGAAGCTGGATAGAGGAGAGATTCTGAAATGGAGCAAGATTTGTGGGGCACATCACAGAGGATGGACAGAGGAGACCCCCCAGGGTTCTGGAAGACTGTGACCAAGCTAACTCCTCCTCCCTCACCATCCCCTCTCATGGTCTGTAACCCGGTTCTGAGAAGCTAATTTCTCACCAAGATCCCTGGAGTCCAAAGGAAGACATCACCACCTTGGGGAGCCGAGATGACTGAATGGCAGCCTCCGATCACAAGCTGCCCCACGTTCCATGAGATCCACGGTACTTGGTGGGATGGAGACTTTGGTCAAGACAGCTGTAGCTCTGTCCTCATGTAATTTCCAGGCTAATGGGGAAGACAGGTCAATAAACCAATTGCTGAATAACTCTTTATCATCACAACCTCAGTGAATTGAGAATATACAAGCTCCATGAGGACAGGGTTTTGTGTCTGTTTTGTTCACTGATCTGTCACTAGTGCCTAGAACAGAGCCTGCCACACAGTAGGTGTTCAGTAAAAATCTGTTGAATGAATGAAGTGCTAAAAAGAAAAGCAAAAGGCACAGAGAGAGCCTATGATAAGGGAACCAGAGAAGGCTTTTCTGAGGAAGCCGTGTTAATGGCGGATCTGAGATTGTGGAGGATGCTACAGGCAGCAGGAATAGTCAGGTGTGTGGAGGAGCTGGAGTGTCAAAGGGCTAGAAGAAACCTCCTGAGAAATAGGACCCTGAGATATGGCCTGAAACTGGCAGGGGCCCTGTTGTGCAGAACCCTGTTCAAGGATGCTTTTGAAGACTCGGGGGGGAGAAAAAAAACCTAAGATAGCAGAGCAAGAGAGGAAACCATAAGGTTCTTCCCCTCACTGTTCTCTCCCTCTTCCAACACACTAAGTAATTAAAAATCATTTGATTATATATATATCCATAAGAATAATGTCTGCCTTCTTTTAATTGCTTAAGAGAAGGCAGTGAAGAAATTATGAGTTACTGTCCCAAATGGGACAACTGCCAAGGAAGAATTATGAGCCTTGATTATTGGGTGTTCACACCAGAACAGCTAAATATTTCAAGCATCAGAAAGACAGCACAACATAAAGCGGAAGATGGTTCCCTCCTCCTGCTTCCTGGCAAAGCCCAGCAGCTTCTATGGCATTTACGCCCTTTTTCCCAGCGGAAGAGCTATCATCTGCCTGCCCATAGGCATGCTGCGAAAAATGAGGAATGGCCTCCACCTGACAAAGTCGATGATAAAGAAGAATTTCCCAGGGCCCCCCAGAACTGTGCGCATTTCAACACCACCTCCCTGGGAGGACCACAGCCAGGGCCTGCATTTCCCGGCTTTGAGGGAGCGGAGGTGGGAATCTCCTTAATGTCCACAAGTGGCTTCGGTGTTCTGGGAAACCAGGGGGTGTTTGTAGGCTCCCTGGGTGTTGTCTGCAGAGCACCATCACCAGCCCAGGTTGGGATGCAGGTGAGGGCAACTGAGAGAGCTAGAGTCATTTCAAATAAGAAACCAACAAACCTGAGAAGGATTTAACACTGACACCTGACCCAACTGATGAGTCAGACCGAGGGAACCAGATTAGCAGACTAGAGAACCAATCACCTGGATGGTATCCAGCAGTTTTCCCTTTCCTCCCCTAAAAGGAATCCCGACAGCTTGTCAATTTCCGAAGTTCCACAGTTAGAGAATATTTTCTTTGATGTGAATCTCTAGGACTCGTATTGCCCAATGGTAATTTCTTAGACCAGACTCCTTCTCAAATCTAGTACTTCTCGCTCACTTCAGCTTAGCATTTCCCTTGCACAGAATTCAATCTGAGCTGGTTGTAAGCAGTTCTCAGAAGCAACTTGGGGGTAGGGAGTGGGTTGTTTAAAATTCAAACCTTCTACACTGAGCACACAGACACAGCCGGCACCCGCTAAATAAACAGGGCCCACTTCTACACCTTTGCTCACACTGTGCCTTCCTTTCTAAAGTCATCTGCCCTCCCTCTCTCAGACCATCAAGCCCAAATCTGTCTGTCCAGCATTTCAGGCACACAGTATGTTCCTGGGACAGTTAAAAGAATCTGGCCTGGGCCTACGAGTCCTCATTAGCTCACAGACAGCATTTTCTTCCCCACACTGCTCACTGTGGGTACCTTCAGGATCAGGCTTTGCCTCATGGTCTGATGCGTGATACAATGATCTGTCTTCCCTAGGCTCCTCAAGTGAAGACTTGGTGCTGGATTCATCTTAAAATCCATCCTGAGCAGAGCATAAGACAAGAATTCACATGCAAGTGACTTAATAAGGGATGCTCCTAGGAAAGTAGAGGGAACCTGCCAGCTTTGCAGGTATGTTACCTGTGAAGTCACACAGGACCTGCCAATCACAAAGGTCTCATGCCGGATGTACCACTCTGCTATCACCACCTTGAGATCCTAAATTTTAAATAATATTTTAACAAGGGGCCTTGCAAATTATGTCACTGGCCCTGGGAGTAGGATGTTCATTGCTGTTCAGTTGCTAAGTTGTGTCTGACTCTTTACAACCCCATGGGCTGCAGTACAACAGGCCTCTCTGTCTCTCACCATCTCCTGGCATTTGCCCAAGTTCATGCCCATTGAATCGGTGATGCTATCCAACCATCTCATCCTCTGTCGAAGAAGCCCAGCAAGGATGCAATTTCAGGCTTGATGCCAGACTTAACCTGGATCCCATGGAGTGCTTGGGAATGTAACTTCACTTTTCTGATTTTGTCCCAACGTGAGGTGATGGAGCCAGGCTAAGGGCTCCCCGGGAAGAGGCTGATTCTGGATTCTTCTCCATCTCTGTGCATGGGAGGAAGCAACTCCAGGAGCCTACATGCAGCCTCAGAAGCAAGTCGCAGGTGCAGCCATTAGAAACAAAGCACGTAGAAGCTGGAGGATGGGTGCCCGGAAACCGTAAGGGGATGAGAGGGGGTCTGGGCAGAGAGCCAACAGTGTCCACCACCATCAATAGTACTTGAGTTGTATTATCAGGTGTAAAGCACACGATCTAAAGAAGAGTGAATGACTTGCCCTGCGTGACCCGACTGAAAGGGATTTCAATGAAGCGGCTTCCTTCCGAAGACAGGAGCTACGTCATCTTTCTCCCCCTGCCAGCCACTATGCATAGATATGCCACCGTGAACTTGCTTCATTGACTCACCTCGCTGCATCTGCCCACGTTTGGTTAACAGCATCCCAGACAGAGCAACAAATCAATGCTTAACACGACCCAGCAAAATGCATGCATCACAGAGCAGGTTTCCACACCGGCCTCCTGCCAGCCACATCACACAATACTGCTTCATGTAATGGAGAGTCTCACCAGGGCTACGGGGGACCCTGATGTTTAAAGTGAACCAAGTGGGATCCTGTTTTAGGAGAAAGCCTTCCTTTAGGTCAGACCTAAATTTGGGGGTGCAGCTGCTTACAAAAGTTGCCCAAACATCCAGTGATGTTCACTTCTTCATATTCGGGATGTCTGTCTTAACTAAAATTCCTGACGTGAGGGATTTTAAGCTTTCTGGAGAGACAGCATTCCTCTTTGCCTTAAGAGGAGATGTTTTAATAAAAGGAACTAAAATGGGGGATGCATGTACCCACGTATATCCAATTTGCTTCAGTAACCTGATAAAGCTTTCCATCTGCTTCACCCGTGTCTGCCCTGTGGGGTGGAAGCTGTCAACTTCCCTTTCAACATGGCCAACTGACCAAGCTCACTGACAGTCTCCAGGCTCTTCCTTCCTTCCCCCAAGCCTGGCTTCTCAGGTTTCATTTTCCAGCCAGTTGGTGGGTTGTATTTTTCTAAACTTAGATCCCACTGGCTTGGTTGAGGATTAGCAGCGTCTTTATGGTTGTAACAACTAACATTGACTGAATACTCACCACCTGCCAGGAATTGTTTTAACCATTTAATATAAATTGGCTCATTTAATTTTCACAACAAGTCCTGTGAAGTGGGTCCTGCTATTATTCTTTATAGATAAGTAAACAGTCGCACAGAGAGGTTAAGCAACTTACTCAAGGCCACACAGCTAAAGCAGGAGTCAGAATTCTAATGTGTATACCTGCCCTGTATAATCCCTGACTGCAGAAAGGACCTGGGAATATGATATCAACTCTGTGATTATGTCACATTATAAGGCAAAGGGGTTTTGCAGATGTTCAGGTGTGTAAATCTAAAAGGAAGTGATCCTGGATGGGCCTGATCTTATCAGGGAAGCATTCTACAGAGGGCTTGGATTTTGGTCTAAACTCAGCAAGTCTCCTGCTGGCCCGGAAAACCCAAGCTCCTGTGATTTTTACAGCTAAGAGAAACTGGATTCTGCCAATAACCACGAGAGTTTGGACACGGATCCAGGCCTCCCATGGCCTGCTGCCCTGGCCCACACTAGGCTGCAACCTGGTAAGACCCTGAGCACAGAGGACCCAGCCAACACTGCCCAGACTCCTGAACCATGGAAACTGGGATAATAAATGTATGTGCTGTAAACCACTACCTTTGTGGTAATCTGTCACACAGCAACAGAAAAATACAGCTAGCAAGAAGCAAGGCTCAGATACAAACCAGGACGGCCTAAGTCTAGAGCTCTCACCTTGGCCACTTATCCTTGTGCCACTCCAGATCTGGGATTTGCGGTGGATAGAAAAAGGGTTACTGGGTAGATTGATTGGAAGGTCCAGGTCTTATGAAGCTTGGGGTGCCCCATCCTCACCACATCTACCCTGTACCACCATGTTTCAGGAACTACACTAGCCAGAAAGCAGGCACAGAGGCAGCCAGCACAGACCTTAGCATCCAACAGGGAAGATGGCACATTAAAAGCAAAAGTAAAATAAACTAATTACAAAGGTGGTTCAGACCGTAAAGAATCTACCTGCAATGTAGGAGACCTGGGTTTGATCCTTGGTTGAGGAAGAACCCCTGGAGAAGGGAATGGCAACCCACTCCAGTATTCTTGCCTGGAGAATTCCATGGACAGAGGAGCCTGGTGGGCTACAGTCCATGGGGTTGCCAAGAGTGAGACATACCTGACTGATTAGCATACACACAATAGATAAAGGGCTTAAAAGAGAAGTAAAGGAGCTAAGGGCATATATAACAGGTCCTAGAAGGCCATGGCAACCCACTCCAGTGTTTTTGCCTGGAGAATCCCAGGAACAGCGGAGCCTGGTGGGCTGCCATCTATGGGGTCGCACAGAGTCGGACACAACTGAAGCGACTTAACAGTAGCAGCAGCACAGCTGAGCAGGAGTCAGCCAAGTAGAGGTGAGGTGAGAAAAAAGCTTTCTAGGCAATGGGGACAGCATGTGCAAAGGCCCAGTGGCAGGAAAAAAAGCACATACAGCCAAGGAACTGAACCAGGTCCTATAGGGTGGGAAGGGAAAGAAGGGCCAGGCGTGACACTGAAGAGGGAGAGAGGGGCCAGCTCAACTGAAATGATGCTACTCACAACAGCTGGTGCTGATTCTCTTGCATCAGAGGAAGGCGACACCACGTTTCCCTCGGTAACAGAAACTCACTTCACTGAACACCAGTAGCCCAAAGTCAAATTACTGCTTTCTGAGAAGGAAACCGGAAATGCTTCCAAACTCAGCAAGCTTGGAGAGGCTCACATTGTGACCCTGGCAGCTGCAAACAAATCTTCTGCCCTTTGTCTTTTCTTGAGTGCAAAAAAACTGAAGCCTAAAGAGACAGTCTGGGCACATGTGGTCAGTGGGCTCTGTGAGGTTAGGGGCCACCTGTCAGCACCTGTCAACTGAAGATAAGGCCCCCAAAGGAAAGGCTGGAGAAATGGGACATTTGGGATTAAGCAAGATAAAGACCATCTCCTCTCTCCTGACTTCAGGCTTCATGTTGGGGCCCTGATACACACTGCTTCCATCCTGAGTCAGCATAATGGGAGTGGCATGTGTCCTGGGACTTGTAAGAGCCTTGGCAGATGGAGACACAGCACCGTGCCAGGCAGCAGTGAAAGGGCACTGGACAGTCAGGGTTAACTTCCCATGGCTGGTACTTGCAGCTGTGTGACCTAAGGTGAATCTGTTAATCTCTTTGAGCCCTGTCACTATCATCTGTCAAATGGAGTTTCTACACTACAGGGTTGAGATGATTCACATAATGTGTGTGAAGCGCCAGAAGAGTGCCTAGTACACAGTGAATGTGCAAGGAACATTAATAATCTGCTTTATTGACTACGCCAAAGCCTTTGACTGTGTGGATCACAATAAACTGTGGAAAATTCTGAAAGAGATGGGAATACCAGACCACCTGACCTGCCTCTTGAGAAACCTATATGCAGGTCAGGAAGCAACAGTTAGAACTGGACATGGTACAACAGACTGGTTCCAAATAGGAAAAGGAGTACGTCCAGGCTGTATATTGCCACCCTGCTTATTTAACTTATATGCAGAGTACATCATGAGAAACACTGGACTGGAAGAAGCACAAGCTGGAATCAAGATTGCCGGGAGAAATATCAATAACCTCAGATATGCAGATGATACCACCCTTATGGCAGAAAGTGAAGAGGAACTAAAAAGCCTCTTGATGAAAGTGAAAGAGGAGAATGAAAAAGTTGGCTTAAAGCTCAACATTCAGAAAATGAAGATCATGGCATCTGGTCCCATCACTTCATGGGAAGTAGATGGGGAAACAGTGGAAACAGTGTCAGACTTTATTTTGGGGGGCTCCAAAATCACTGCAGATGGTGATTGCAGCCATGAAATTAAAAGACTCCTTGGAAGGAAAGTTATGACCAACCTAGATAGCATATTGAAAAGCAGAGATATTACCTTGCCAACAAAGATCCACGTAGTCAAGGCTATGGTTTTCCCAGTGGTCATGTATGGATGTGAGAGTTGGACTGTGAAGAAAGCTGAGCACCGAAGAATTGATGCTTTTGAACTATGGCGCTGGAGAAGACTCTTGAGAGTCCTTTGGACTGCAGGGGGATCCAACCAGTCCATCCTAAAGGAGATCAGTCCTGAGTGTTCATTGGAAGGACTGATGCTGAAGTTGAACTCCAATACTTTGGCTACCTCATGCGAAGAGTTGACTCATTGGAAAAGACCTTGATGCTGGGAGGGATTGGGGGCAGGAGAAAAAGGGGACGACAGAAGATGAGATGGCTGGATGGCATCACCAACTCGATGGACGTGAGTCTGAGTGAATTCCGGGAGTTGGTGATGGACAGGGAGGCCTGGTGCGCTGTGATTCACGGGGTCGCAAAGAGTCGGACACGACTGAGGGACTGAACTGAACTGAATACTGCTATTACCACCGCCACTGCTACACCATCAGCACCATCACCATCATCCTTAGCATCCTACCAAGTATAGAGCTGGTGTTATGAATAAGGAAATAATCCTTCATCTTCCACAATCCCAAAATGGAGTTAAAGAAACCTTAATACCCAAGAAGGAGAGATTCAGAAGTCCCCCCCACCCAAATACTGGGAGTGTTCCACTCTTGTTGGCCATGGCCATGCAAAGATTTCCTCAAGTCCCAAGGCTAAGGAACACATTTCTGTCCACCTCAGCAGTGCGCTGAACTGCGGTCATGGAATAATCTGTTTTTGCTGTCTGGTGCTTTAACAGGTCTGACTCCAGAGAGAAGACATCGTGATGCTCTGGCTAGAACATTCCAGGCCTTGCGGCAGTTATAGTTTGATGTGGATGAATAAATAGGCATCTCATTTATTTTTTTCAAATCCCATGAAAAAACAGCCCATTCCTTGGGGAATCCCCACGGAAACGCTGCCTTTACATCCACCGACACATTTTGACCACTCTTTGGGGGGCTGCCCAGAGCAGAAATGGCAATTAAGGGAAACATAAAGCATTTGACTGTGCTTCCCTAATGTACAGAACCCTTTCACGTGCACTATTTCATTTGCTCTGCCCCAATCCTATAAAGTATTACACTTCTTGTTTCTTAGGGGTTTGGTGAATGCTGCTTTTAAGGTTAACATGAATAGACAAAAGTTCTGGCCTTTTAAAGCGAAATTGTTAGTGACATAATTGTAAGAGGGAGTGTTGGTTAGAATGAATTGTACAGGAGGTTTTATGAGGTTTTGAAAAAAACTTTTTCTTATTAAATAACTATAAAACCTCACCAAAATAGCTCGAAGTAGCTTGGGAGAAGGCCAGTCATAATTAGTGGAAAAGCCTGAAATGCAGAATATTTTTTTTTAATGTACTTTTAATACGTGAAGTCCACATAGTAAAAGGAACTCACAATAGTAAAGTGCCTGTGTCTTTCACAAACAAACAAGACTCCTTGAATTAGGCTGGGGTGCTGAAAAAAGGGGGAATGGTACCATCGGGTGAGCTTGGAGGGGCCAGGTCAGTGCACTGGGTCTCCACTTCCACATTTGAAAAGAGAAAGTCACCAGGGGCAAGGACTGGGCCGCCTCCAGGCCTCCCTGCTCCGCGCCACTCCTCTCTGCTAATTATGTTCACACGATTAATGTGCTTCGTGAACTCCACTTCATGGGGAACTTGCAGGAAACGTTACACGTTTCAAACGAGCCAGTTCAAATTAATGAGCTCGCACTGTCTTCCAGGCAGATTTGGAGATGAAAATAGAGAAAGAAATGAGATCCTATTAGTGCTTGTGCTAACACAGAACAGCTACTTCAATGAGGCTGACCTCCTCCCCTAGGGCATCTGTTTTATCGAAGCCTTAGAGACAGAGTTCAGGTATTTTGCCTTTTTTTTTTTTTTTTTTTAAGAAAAAAAGCTTGAATGAGTTGCCCATTTGTCTAACAATGGAAAGTAAAAAGCTGACGGCGAAGGTCTTCAAAGAACGCAAGACAGACACCCCCATGGGGAAGGATGTATGCTGTCGGAAATTCACCCAATTTTCCAGAACATTAGGGCACCTCCAACTTCTCTTCCCAGGAAAAGATTATTCCAGTATAGTCGCTCAATGATAAAGTTAGGCCTTCCAAATGCAAAAGCAAGGTTTGATTCTTTACTGAATGTAATATATGGAATCGTGTCCTCCCCAAATTCATATATTGAAGGCCTAACCATCCAGCTCCCCGGTGTGACTATAACTGAAGACAGGGCTTTTAAGGAAATGTGCTCAGTAGCTCTGTTGGATCCAACTCTCTGCGTCCCCATGGACTGTAGCCCTCCAGGCTCCTCTGTTCACAGGATTCTCCAGGCAAGAATACTAGAGTGGGTTGCCATTTCCTACTCCAGTTTTAAGGACATAATTAGTTTAAATCAGGTAAAGGTGAGGCCCTAATCCAACAGGGCTGATGACCTTAGAAGAAGACACACCAGAGATCTGAAAAGACCATATAGCAAGTAGGTGGCTATCTGCATGGCAGGAAGAGAGACCTCACCAGACACCAAACCTGCCTGCACCTTAACGTTGGACTTCTAGCCTCCAGAATTGAGAAATAAGTATCTGTTGTTTAAGTCACCCAGTCCGAGGTATCTTGTTATGGCTGTCCAAGCAGACCAACACACCTGGTAAAAGAATAACAGTATCAACTGAAACTGAGTTCCTGCTACTGTCAGGCACTGTGCCGGGCATTTAGACACATTCTCCCATTTAATCCTCCCACCCTACAATATGGGTAGGTACTATTATCATCTTCACTTTACACGAATTGTTGGTTTATTAATTTGCTCGCTCATTCCCTCCCGCCTTCATTCACTTATTTGACAGTCATGGGGCCAGCACCAGTCATTCATTCAACAAACACAACCCAAGCATTCTTGAAAGTTTCTATAGAGCAAACTGCTTTGATCCCAAGAAAGCTTATTAAGAGCACCAAAGTCCACGTGGCCCGAATGTGACTCTAAGACCACACGCACTGTGTCTTGCATGATCAGGGTGTCTGACTCTTTACATCTCTGTCTTCTTTGCTGCCATAGCCACTGAATACCTATTGTTCGAACCATCTCCCTTCTTTTACTTCTTCCGCCAATTACGCACTGACCCCCTTTTCAAGCCTCAAAATTGAGGTCTGCACATATTTGCTCCGACAATTCTCATAGTATCAAGGCCAAAACCAAGTGCATCTTAATGAGATGCATAATTGCTCAGCACAATGGGTTTATTCACTAACCATCCTCCAATTCCCGCCTGGCAATCCATTTACCACCCATCTTCCCCGGTAAAGGCTCCAGGTTTCCCTTCTCCAGTCTGAGACACTGAGCCCAAGCATTGTGTTTCTCCGGAGCCCCCATTCATCACGGTCATTTTGCTCATTTGCAATTTCCAGAATGGAGATCAATTCAGGTTAGACTGAAAGCATTGCTGCTTGAGAAATTTCTCACGGCGGGAAAGGGAAGCTTTGAGAGGCTGGTACTCCTCTCGTATCCCTGAAGAAAATGAATGTAATTGAAATTAAATGGCACTTTCCTAATTTCATCATGCAATTACAGACAGGAGAGCTGGTTGGCCAGCACCTAACGTTTTCTACCAAATATACATGCATGCTTTATCCACCATTGGTGGCCTGGACCATGACTGCACATCAGCAACAAAATGCTAATAACCAAGTTAGGTTCAGTTCTCTACAGTTTATAAATGCTCTCACCATCTCTTGAGAGGAGCACTGTGATTACTATTTATAGAAGTAAAGGACCTGAGTCCTGGGAGTCTGTATGTCTTGCCCAAGAATACCCTTGTAGGGTGGAGAAGCTGGCACTTGAACCTGAGGCTTCTGGCTCTCAGCACTGTCTAAAGCAGAGGTTGCCTGTGGACCAAATCTAGCCATGTCCACTCATTTATATATATTGTTGACAGCTGCTTTCAGACTACAGCAGCAGAGTTGAGTCACTGTGCTGTGCTAAGTCACTTCAGTCGTGGCCGATTCTTTGCAATCCCATGGACTGTAGCCCACCAGGCTCCTCTGTCTATGGGATTCTCCAGGCAAGANACTCATTTATATATATTGTTGACAGCTGCTTTCAGACTACAGCAGCAGAGTTGAGTCACTGTGCTGTGCTAAGTCACTTCAGTCGTGGCCGATTCTTTGCAATCCCATGGACTGTAGCCCACCAGGCTCCTCTGTCTATGGGATTCTCCAGGCAAGAATACCGGAAGTGGTTATGCCCTCCTCTGAGTCATTGTAACAGACATCAAAAAGTTCTGTCTGTAGAAAACGCTTGTGGACCTCTGGTCTAGAGCTTAAGGCACCAACTTAAGGCATCAGCAGGCTTCACTCGTGGCTCAGTGGTAAAGAATCTACCTGCCACTATAGGATACACAGGAGGCCCAGTTCAATCCCCAGGTCTGGAAAATCCCCTAGAGAAGGAAATGCCAACCTGCTCCAGTATTCTTGCCTGGAAAAGTCCATGGACAGAGGAGCCAGGTGGGCTGCCATCCATGGGCTCACAAAGAGTTGGACATAAAGGAGCACTCACACAGAGTTAGAGAGCCTTCACCTCACACACTTCACCTGAGTCCAGCTTGGCTTTTATTCCCAAACAGACCCTTTCCCTGGAGAATCCCATGGACAGAAGAGCCTGGTGGGCCACAGTCCATAGTGTCGTGAAGAGCTGGACGCGACTGAGCTTGCATGCTTGTTTGCTTAAGATGCCCCTCAACTGGTGGCAGTGGTCTGCAGGGCTCCCCGGGACCCCACTGTATAAAATCTGAAGTCAGAAGCACCACCATCTCCCAAAGTTTGCACTGGATTTAGTCAATGCTATTTATCAAGTTCAATCTGAGCAACTGATAAGATAAGCAGGGGGTTCTTAGGCTCAAGAAAGACTGTACCTCGGACATTAATCAGATAGCCAAAGGCAGCAATTTGCCATGGGCTGCTTTTAACCAGGCTTTCTCTCTTCAAGATGCTAATCACTCCTTCCCCTCTGATTGAGTCACACCCCCAAATCTGGGGGAAGATCAATTATAATTGACCCTCATTCTCCTGACCTTTATTTCAACATGATCTAAGTCTGAATCTCAATAGTTTTTTATTTCATTTTCCTAAAAAAAAAAAAAAAATTTTTTTTTAAATCACCATGTTAAATGTTGTTCTCTGATAAGACAACAGTGAACAAACCAACCCACAGAAGCAGTTCATTTTGTCACTTTCTCAAGGAAAATGACACTTTACTCTGCATGAATAACAAAAACAGCAAAAATAATACACTTAAAAAAAACAAAACCCTGCAGTTCTTCTAGATGCTCATTAAAAAGGGGCTTGAAAATTATCTCTTTTGTACCGAACACTCAGGTCAGTTCTGAAGAAAGTGAGGAATCAGCCTGTTTGTTGGCCTTGGTTAAAGCCATCTTGGAAGAGAAGGCGATTGATTAACAGGAGCGATTGATTAACATGAGGCCTGGAGATGCCATGTGCACTTCTATTTCTCATTCAACCCTCTCCCTCATGACCGTGATTATCAGCTGCCTCTGAACTCCCCTGGTGTCTGCCAATTCCTTTCAAAAGTTACATTTCTTTTCAGGCACCGGCTCATCTATCCTGTAAAATGAAGAAAACCTACTGAGAGCCAAGGCCCTCAGCTGAAATCAACCAGGGTGAATGAGAGGGACCCAGGGCAGCACGTGGGAAGAAGTGGGGGTGCCATTTGTGAGCCAGTCTGTGTGGTGACACAATACCATGGAGGGACAGGTCCCAAACAGCCTCCTCACTTCTGAAGGTCAAGCTAGCACGCAACGTCCCTATAAAACGAGATGAAGTTTTCAAGAGGCTCCAGCAGTTCTAGAAGGAAGGGTCTTCAGGAAGAACAGTTACAGAGTTATACAGCAGCTGTGCTGAGGGAACAGTTGGGTAAGCTGAGGATGAGCTAAGGGACTGGCTTCATCTGATTCAAATGTGTCCCTCTGAAAGATGACAAGTACCCCCTGATGATGGGTTTCCAGGTTGTCCTTGAAAAATAGTGGAACTCAGAATGTTTTGTCTGGGTTGCGAAAACCAAGGGTATATTTAATTCTTTACTCTTAGTGATCAGGGGGTTTTGGGATGAGTGAGACCTTTCCTATAATCTCCTCTGCCACCTACTGCTGTGGTCCATGCCAGACTGTGGAACCAACACGGAACCAGCAGAAGCCCAGTGGATTTACAACTTGGTATGGTAAACCCTTCCCCAACATGGGCAGCCCCTGCCCTGGCCTTACCAAGCTGCCTGGTTGCCTTCACTGGCTCTGTGCTTCCTGCCAATTAGGAAAGAGACCTGGAATTATCCTTATTACTGTTTGAACACAGGTTTTTGGTTGGGGTTCTGGCAAGAGGAGAAAAGATGGTGACCAAGCAGTGTCTCCAGTAAGTTCATAGCACAGATTCAGGGGGACTAACGAAAACAGGCCCCTCCTAAGAAGAATGAACTGAGGGGACAATTACAGGCGGTTACCGTGCCTAACCAGGGCAGACGCAAAGCGAGCAATCTTCCAATTCTTGGGTACCTCCTTCCTATTTTCTGACAAAGTGAGGTCAGGAACAGCCCAAACCATGAAGAGAATAAACTCAGACTGCGGCCACCCAAGGAAGCCCAGCTCAGTTCCTCACCCTGCTAATCCCCTTTACCCCAGGGTCATAGCACCCATGATGGATGAAGCTATCTTTCAAAGGCATCACGTGGCCTTTGCTTCCCTGGTCCCTATTCAAAGCCACACTTCTTTCTCCCTGTGCTTAGTCACTCAGTCGTGTCCGACTCTGCAACCCCATGGACTATAGCCTGCCAGGCTCCTCTGTTCATGGGGATTCTCCAGGCAAGAATACTGGAATGGGTTGCCATACCCTCCTCCAAGGAATCTTCCCAACCCAGAGATCGAACCCAGGTCTCCTGCATTGCAGGCAGATTCTGTACCATCTGAGCCACTAAGGAAGCCCTCTTTCTCCCTGAGTTGAGACAATTAGTGAACATTTAATATAGTCAAAGGATCTGAAAGGCTGCCCATCCATCTAACCTGCCATGGGACACCAGCTCCCTGCCTCTGACAAGAACCCCATGCAGCATCCACTTTCTAAGTTTTCAGAAAAGCAGAGCAAGCCAGGCTCCAGGAAAGGTAAGGATAATTTCTTGGTCTCCATCTCCAAAACCCATGCAAACTCTGTGCCACCTGTCCTTGGTCATTAAATGCAGGGACAGCTGCTCCTTCTGGGAGCCCCCAGAGAGCAAGCTGTTGTCTCAGGAGCCCTCTCCAGTTATCACCGGTGTAGACCACCTGGGACCTTGGAAGGATGTAGGTTTCCATTCTGCAGACTGGGGTCGAGGCCAAGTTCTGCATTTCTAACAAGCTCCCAGGTGATTCCCAGGCTGCCGGTCTCTGGAACGATCTCTGAGTTAGGAAAAACCCAGAGCAAGTGGTGCTCAAACTGTGGCTGTACCCTGGAATCAACTGGGAGCTTTGAAAAAAGTACCAGCTTCCCCCAAATTTTGAGTTAGGGGTTGAAAGTGAGGGCGTTTTAAATTTCCGTTTTTGATTCTGAACTGCAGCCAAAACAGAGACCTTCTTGCTCTAGAAGATGGAGTTCCCTTTAAACAAGTGGAAGATGAGCTGGCTACATGGAGCACTGCCTTCCCAGTGATCTAGACTTCAACTTTCTCATCTGCCCCCCAGGATCATTTCCTCCTTCCTGGCTTTTGTGCCTGAATGATAGTCACAGCAAAGAGCAAACAGCAAGCACCTCTGCCGGCCTCATTCTGTGGGTTCACACAATCCTCAGAAGAACCCCATGAGGTCAGGGCTAGTATGATTATCTTCATTTTACAGGTGAGGAAACTGAGGACAGAGACGGTAAGAAGCCGTCCCAAGCCACACAGATGGCACGGGTGGCTCTGGAGTCCCAGCTGGTCCTAAGGCGTGTGCTCTTAACCACTGCTAAAGCCTCAGATATTCCCTCTTTTTTTCTCAGAACTTTCCCCCAAACACTGGGACAGGATATGAGACCTGGATCCAAGCAAGCAGTGAGCTGGCAGGCCCTCCGCAGCCAAGCCCTGCCCTGGCAAGACGCCCCTACAGCTGTGGACCTATCTGTGGGTATCCCGTAGGGCACAGGCTGGGGAGGAACACACAGGCAGGGTGGTTTCTCCAACAGTCCAAACGACAGCCAGAGCTCTATGCTGGCCATTTTGTGGCTTTAAACCCCTGACAGAAGACAAAGGGAAGGAAACATTGCACCAGGCCGTTTTAGGCAGCAGCAGAGTCCGCCTGGGCGTCCCACCCCTGGGGCATGTTCCAGAAAGACCAGCTTCCTTCCAGAGTGGCTCTGCACCTGCCAAGGCTGAGGCAGGGCCAACCTTGGCAGCATCCCCCGGCGTGGTCATGCAGATACCGAATAGCAGAGTATCAGCTGGAGACACTGGAGCGGCAGACTTCTCTATAAGTCAGGAACGACAGTGAAATTGGTTTTCTCATGTCTCTGGGCTGCCAGTCCTCACCAGAGGGGTGTCGATGGGGTGCACCCCAGGAAAGACAGAGCTCCAGGCGCTCACGTGTCAGGGCATCCTCTCTCCACGGCTGGTGTTTGTTCAGTGGAGGCTGGAACCACACATCCTCTGTGTGTCACCACTTCTGTGCCTTTGCTCAATCGGGGTGACAAAGGCTACGCATATACACATGCACACAGGACTGCACACACTCACACGTGCACGGGCCTCCTCTAACTTTCTGGTCCCTCTCCAAGCTCCTCCAGCTTCATACACTGAACTCAAATAGAACTTCTTTTTGTGATGGTCAGTTTACTGGCCTGATCCACCCATTAGAGCATGAACTAACCGAGGGCAAGGGCTTCCTTTTTTTAAATGGAAGCCTCATCTAGCACAGAGCTATGCACACAGCTCTGGCCTGCTGTGTGTCATGGACTGCACTGCACACACCCCTAGCTCCATCCATGTATTGAGATCCTAACAGGGACACCTCTGAAGGTGACCTTATTTGGAAAGCAGGTCACTGTAGATGTAATTAGTTAGGACAAAGTCCTAGTAGAGTAGGTGAGTCCCCATCCAATACATTTGGAGTCCTTATTAAAAAAAAAAAAAAAAAGAGAGGTTTGGACACAGGCACACACACAGGGAGAACACTGTGTGAAAATGAAGGCAGAGACTGGGGTGATGCTTCTACAAAGAAAACCCAGGGATCGGCAGGAACCTGCTAGAAGTCAGGTGAGGAACATGGACCGGATTCCTCCCCAGGCTCTCAGAGGAACCAACTCAGCCAACACCTCAATCTCGGACTTGCAGCCTCTAGATCTAGGAGGAAATAAATTCCCGTGCCAACAAAGGTCTGCAAAGTCAAAGCTATGGTTGTTCCAGTAGTCATGTACAAATGTGAGAGCTGGATCATAAAGAAGACTGAGTGCCAAAGAGTTGATGCTCTTGAATTGTGGTGCTAGAGAAGACTTTTGAGAGTCCCTTGGACACCAAGGAGATCCAACCAGTCAATCTGAAAAGAAGTCAACTCTGAATATTCACTGAAAGGACTGATACTGAAGCTGAAGCTCCAATACTTTGGTCACCTGATGCAAAGAGCCAACTTACTGGAAGAGAGCCTGATGCTGGGAAAGATTAAGGGCAAGAGGAGAAGGGGGCAGCAGAGGATGAGATGGTTGGATGGCATCATCAACTCAATGGACACGAGTTTGAGCAAACTCCAGGAGATAGCGAAGGGCAGGGAAACCTGGCGTGCTGCACAGACCATGGGGTCGCAGAGTCGGACATCACTGACTGACGAACAACAACAGGCATCAGCCTGGAGTGGAGATGCCCTCTTCAGACCATGGACCTACCGGGCCCCAGCAAATCTTCGGGCTCAGTGGTCAGCTGTGTCAGTGCGTCTGGGGGCACACAGCCCTGGTCACCTCCTCCGCATGACCGCCACACACCAGGCTTGCTCACAGCCCAGGACAGGCAATTCACTCAGTGCCAATCACCTACTGAGCTCCTTTTCTGTGGCTGGCTGGAGTAGCCTCCAGGTACCAAGATGAATGATCAGCCCCTGCTCTCAAGAGGCTCAAAGTCTAGTGAGATCATTTCAAACACATAAAGTAAGTGTCACGAATGACACAGGGGTGAGGAGAGTGTGGCATTTCATAGGCCTGCACTGTCCAGTATGGCAGTCACCAGCCAGATATAGCCACTAAGCATGTGATGCATGGCCAAGCCAAAGTGAGATGTGCTGTGTCAAATACACACGAGACTTCAAAAAGTCCATACAAAAACAAGAGTGTAAGACATCTTAATATTTTTATTGATTGAAGGTAGCAATGATCACATACTGGTTATACTGGATTAAATAAAATATGTTATTAAAATGAATTTAACCTGTTTTTCATCCTACTTTTCAAAATGTGACTGCTAGAAAATTTCAAAGAACATATACAAATCATATTATGTTGTAAGCAGGCAGTAGCGTTCTAGGACATTTAACCTGAGTTTGAAGGGTGAAAAATCAGGGCGAGCTTCCTGGAGAAAGCTTCATCTGAGCTAATACAAATGTTTAAAAAAATAGCATTGATTGAGCAGCTTGCCATGTGCCCAGAACTTGCACTATAAATCCTAATTTAATTCTTAATGACTGAATAGCTGGTATTTTACCCCTACTTTATAAACAAGGTCTCCAGGGCTTGAAAAAGTTTAGCTATTTGCCCCAGAATTCACAGTAATTAGTGCTGGAGGCAGGGTGTAAACTCTGCTCCCCACAAGACCACAGGCCAATTTGGCCATCAAGAGGGAAGCAGGATGGGGAGGAGGCTGACGCCCACCCCACCCCCCATTCCACTCCCATGTCTGTCTTACAGAGAATTTAAGAACAAGCCAGGGCTTTGTCTCAGTTCTATCCATCTCAACAAGGTTAAAATCCAGTTGACTGTGAAGCTCCTTGAGTTGTATAGTTTACAGAAAAATCAAATTATGTAGAGACCTCTTATAATTGAGGGCAATTTAGGAAATAACTTTCCAAAAATGGTAGCTTTTACAGCTGTGTTACCATTTGGAAATTGCTGAGGTCGTTTTGTCTCTTGAATGCCTTCCTCTCATTGAAACCTACCAGACTATATCCACACAGCCTGATACAGAAGGACCCCATTAGAGAGCTCAGCTACCGAGATTTGAATATATTGGGTCAAATTAGGTTTCCAGAAACAGAACAACCACCTATAAAAACCGCCTGTGTGAAATGTGAACCAATCCATGAAATCAATGGCCTCGCATTAACATGGGCCAGAGATGGTCTTACTTTATAACAACTATCACTGACACACCTACGTACTGGAGGTAAAACAGACACAAGCAACCACAGGAGACCTTTAAAACTTAACAGCTGAATTTGCCCATTTTCCAGGATGGGGGGTTGAATGTACACATGCGCACACACACTCCATCCAGAGGTACTCACGGCCTTAAAAATCAGTACAGCAAGCTTCCCAACAACTGAGTCTACCAGACACATAATATCAATCAAAAGTTTTAGGTAGTGCTCATGATGAATAGCTAGGAGCTTTCAGGCAAGAGGAAATCATCTATCTTATTATTATTCAACACAAGTCCAAGTACACATCTGCCAAACATCTGAGCCTACAGGACAGGGACCAAGGATGATCCCAGACCCCCTAAGAAAAGTCCCAGGTTACCTAACTCAATCCAGATCACTAATGACTCGCGACTATCACCCACTCTGCTCTGGGCATGTCCTCGGTGCTTTTTATACACGATGTTATTGATAAACCTCACAAACCTGCAACTCTGGTACCATACTCCTGTTTTACAGATAAGGAAATCAAGGCTTGAAGAGGTTATGCCCCAGGTCATATACCTGGGCTGGGATCCTCCCCTTTCTTCCAGCATCCAGTCATCTCCGCCAACCCAAATTGTGTCTGACACTAGATCCCCCACCTGTCCTGACTGGATTGGAAATCTGACCAGGGACAGCTTCTCTGGTTCAAGAATAAAGAAGCCGCTGGTCATAGTGAAAAAGGCAACCTGCTGCCCCAGGTTTCTGCAATGGGCTCTGCTTATCCATTGTGATTTGCAATGAATAATGAACCACGCTCCCAAGTGCTGTGTGTAAGATCAAGTTGATGTAATATTTCATCTTTGCCGGCCAGCTGCCGTTCTGCTGGGCTGACAGTAAGTAATATCTTTGAATAAGGAGCCGATCCACAACTAAATCAATTAAGTAGACAGCTGTTGGGTCAAAGCAAGATAATTAGATGGACTCGTCATTTACCAGGTGGTTGGTAATGAAGGGATTAATTGACCAGAGTTGGGGACTGTCCAATGTCTGCTCTCTTGCCTTCCCCAGTGGATACAGCCGTTCAGTATCTTTCTTCCCGAAGAATGATTTTCAAGGAAGAGAGCCCTCTCATGCTCATCTGTGAGACTGAAGCTGATCCTTCAGAAGCGCCCACCTGATGTCTAGCTTGGAACCAGTCTGGGGTTCTCCTTTTTATGGGATCAAGAGCCAAGTGGCTCAAGTGTCCTTTACATAGGGCTCTGCCCGATTCACTGCCCGAGGGCTCGACTTCTTAGGTTTGTTCACATGAGTCTCCAAAGCTCAGGGCATCAGCCAACCTTCCGTGGAGCACAGGAAGGAATGCGGTCACCTCGTCTTGGTGAATGAGGCTGAGTGCAAATAGGTAACATGGTCCTTTCACATAGCAAGACCATAGAAAAGACAGGGAGCAACCTCAGCGCACATGGGCTTCCCTTGTGGCTCAGCTGGCAAAGAATCCGCTTGCAAGGGGGGAGACCTGGGTTTGATTCCTGGGTCAGGAAGATCCCCTGTAGAAAGGAAATGCTACCCATTCCAGTATTCTGGCCTGGAGAATTCCATGGACTAGATAGCCCATGGGGTCGCAAAGGGTCGGACACAACTGCGCTACTTTCACTTCACTTCAGTGCACATGCTCTGAGCTCCTTTTCATGTAACAGGTGATGTAAGAACCAAAGAATCAAAGATTTTATTTTTTAGTTTTATTTTTTATCCATGCTGCGCAGCATGTGGGATCTTAGTTCCCCAACCAGGAATCAAACCCATAGTCCTGCCTTGGACTGCCAGAGACGGCCCCTTGAAGGTTTGAAAACTGGAGGGGTCCTTCCAGAATTTCCAACCCAGTGCTTCGGAACTCAGGCTGCCCATCAGAACCAACTAGGGAACGCTGGTTCCACCGAGCCCTATCCCAGACCAACCCCACCCGCCCCCCCCCCAAAAAAAAATCAGAATCCCTGGGGATCTGGGCACTGGTGATTTTTCGAAGCTCACGAGTGCACGAGGTGTGGGGAAGCTTGGGCACAATTCAATCCCTTCGTGCTACAGAGGAGGAGACTGCAGTCAGGAGAGGCCAGACCTCCTAAAAGAAGTTAACAAGCAGCCGAGCCAGAAACAGAAGCTGCTTTGTAAGTTGCACACCATCCCTGGGGGTCCCTAGGGACCACTAACCCCTCTGGAAGGGTGAGCAAGCCTTATGAAGCTGGTACCAACCTGCCCCTCTTCCATATCCTCTCCAGTCAGTTTACAACATGCTCTTTCACGACTGCTACCAACCCCTACCATTCTCTGAACGTGCCATGAACTGTCCCACCTGTACACCTCACTCCTGCCGTTTCATCCCTCTGTAATGCCATTCCCTCTGCTCTGTCCAATGAAGACTGCTACGTCTTCAGAAGCCTGGCTCAAATGCCGCCTCCTCTAGAAAGCTTCCCATTGTGCCCTGCCCCTCAAAGGGTTAACTGCTCACTTCTGATCCTCCCATAAACTTTCAAGACACTTCCAGTTTCACTGCACAGCACTTATCATGTTCTGGTACCTACATGCCTCTCTTTACCATGTCTTTTCCCTCTGTTTATCTGACAAACATCTGTTGACAAAATAAATCTTGGCAAGCCTTGCTCAGAAAACTATTTAGGTTGGAGCTGGAAGAGTTTCTCACCTTCCCTTGGACAACTCAAGCTTTTTTTCAATCTAAAACTTAATCAAAGACTCTGACTTCCAAATGTCACCAAGCTGTACTATCCTACAGCAGAGTTCTTAGGGAAGGGGAAAGAAGGGACTCCCACTTAGCCTGGCTTCAGCCAGGAAAGAGAGACTGCTCCAAATATCATGTTCCATGAGAAAAAACAAATCTGCAGTTGTTTATTGGACATCTATCTTGCATTCCATGAATCTTGGCCCCTGCCTTCAGGAATTCTGCAACTATCAAGAGCTCAGCTTCAGTCACCATGAAACAGAACTTCAAGAAAGCATTTTTCCACCCAGGAAAGATAATGGGATAGAAGTTCCTCCTCCCACTTTCTCTCCAGGTCAGGTGGACCCAGCACAACCATTAAGGAGCTATGAGATCTTGGCAAATTGCTTAGCCCTTCTGATCCTCAGTTAACTTATCTGAAGGATGGAGTTATAGATAACCTTCCTTCTAGGACTGCTGTGAAGATTCCATGAGATACATGTGGAAAGTCACTGACATTCAATGAACAATATTCAATTCAATCACTTTCTTCCTCCTTCCCTTCTCTCCCTCTCTCCATACTTCTTCTTGGAGCCCATCTTATGGAAAAGTAAATATACTTAACATATAGAAGACTGCACCAATAAAGGTTCAATTTTTAAAATTATTATTGCAATAACATACTGACTGGTCAAAATACTGTATTTTCTGGTCCCCAGGGGCCCCTAGGAAGGTCTGCAGGCCACTAGCGCATGCATGGAGGGCTCCTGGTCTTATACGTTCCTGGTTAGCCCCTGGACTGAGCATCTGTCTTCTCGGAACACAGTAATCACAGAGCAAGTGCAAGTGCTAAAGAAAGAAGCAGGCAGGGCAGGGCTGAACCACATGAGTGATGCCGGGAAGACTTCAGGGAACCCACGAGAAGACCGGGAGGTGGGTGAGGCAAGACAGGCTGTCCCACCCCTCGCTGGCATTTTTTGGGCAATTATGCCCTATTAATGGCTGACAGCGGAGCTCTACCCTGCTGTCTAGGCTGAGTGGGGCGGCCCGCACATGTGCTTGGCCTGCAAATATGCAGTTGGCAACTCTTGAACTTTCGGTGACTTGACGCCAGCTGATATGATCAGCAATTACGCTTTATTTTGGGGTCAGGAAGACAGCGGAGAACCAGGAAAATTATAAGACATCAGAGTACAGTTTTTCTAAGAATATCACCTACAAACTTTTTTTCCACCCACTGTTGTTTTAATGGTTAGGGCACTAAAATAAGAAAACCTTGGACACTAAAAGCAGATTATAGCCAATTTTCCTAAGGGAACTTTTAAGATTTTTGTCCAGTGAAAATCTGGATGTGATTTTTTTTTTTTTTTCTTTTTTGGATGGGGTAATTCTTGCCAAGAGAACTTTGCTGGCAACAGTGAATACAGCACAGAGATAAACGGATTTGTAGCTCGTCCTGGATTTGAATTTTTACTCTGCTTCTTACAAGCTGTGTGACAACTTCCTTGGCCCGTATGTAAAATGGGGGTGTACCACCTACTTTAGGGCTTGACACAAACATTCCATGAGAAGTTTATGAGCATCCTTGGGTCAGGAAGATCCCCTGAAGGAGGCCACAGCAACCCACTCCAGTACTCTTGCCTGCAGAATTTCACAGACAGAAGAGCTTGATGGGCTGCAGTCCACAGGGTCGCAGAGAGGCAGACAGGACTGAGGCAACTTAGCATGCACGCACGCAGAGAGCATTTGGCCTGCATTCCCAGTACCTGGTAACTAAGATGGCTCTACTTGCCATAATGTTGGTTTCCTTACTGTCTAAAATACACAGTTCCTGTTTTCACCATCATATATCAAACCCAAATAACCAATCAGCATAAAAAGGGGAAATGGCATCTCCGGGAGCAGTTTGGTTTCTAGCAATTACAGTGTTTGTCATCTGCCTCTGTGATAACATCGGTCTAGACTTAGCAGCTTCCAGAGCTCGCTGGTAGGGGAACACAAGAAACCAAAACCAAGCCCCCCCTGGGTGCAGCATTTGTGAATGTCTTATGGACACAAAACCAGACTTGGCTCCACAGGAGCTCCTGCTCCCTTCTCTCCTCTGAACTCTGCAGCCCACAGCCATTCCAAAGATCACGAAGACAGTTTCTCGGAGAAGCGCCACCGACGGAACGTGTGTGGGAAGAGAACATAATTGCAGCTTGTAAAGGAAACCAGCCTAAGAAAAAAACATTCCGGGACAACATCCCAAGGAAATGCAGAGATCTTCCTGCAGGGACATTTTCCTGGTTACCAGCAAAAGGGGACAGACAGATTGCCCACAACATTCTTGATGGAGGCTGGTGACTCACCCACCTACTCCCTCACAAACAGCTCCCAGAGACGCCTCCCCAGTCCCATCTTCCCTCCCAGGTCCTAGGCTTCTAAGTGAGCAGCTCATCCAACACTGCCAGATGGAAGAGATGGAACGTTCTCCCCAGGGATGTTCTCTTCTTTGACTGGTTAACAAATAGAACAAGTAGGGTCTCCCTCACCCGGTAACCCACTCAAGTCAACCTTGGAATAATAAGGAGAAGCAGACACAGAAGGCTAACCACACGAGCCCTGCTCAGCCTTTTGTGCCCAGTGCCTGGCACTGTGCTGCATATAGTGGACATTCACAGCAGTGGATGAAGAAATGAATGAGTAAATGAATGAACGAAGCTGCTGCTGCTAAGTCGCTTCAGTTGTGTCCGACTCTGTGGGACCCCACAGACGGCAGCCCACCAGGCTCTGCCATCCCTGGGATTCTCATGGCAAGAACACTGGAGTGGGTTGCCATTTCCTTCTCCAATGCATGAAAGTGAAAAAGTGAAAGGGAAGTCGCTCAGCCATATCCGACTCTTTGTGAACCCATGGACTGCAGCCTACCAGGCTCCTCTGTCCATGGGATTTTCCAGGCAAGAGTACTGGAGTGGGGTGCCATCGCCTTCTCCAATGAATGAATCTGGGAAGGAGCAAACTCCATAGGAGGCACTGAGCAAGGCACATCTTCTCGTGGAGGCCTGCAAGGCAGGAATTTTTAGCACCATGTTATAAAGGAGGGAGGCAATCTCAGATCAGGTAAGCATCTTGCCCACACTCACATAACCGGTCATGAAGAAAACAAACTTCGAACCCAGGTCTGACCCTTGAGTCAAGGCTTCCAGCAGCGAAGCCATTCTCACAATCATGATAATGATAATTCATGTTTACTTTGCCCCTGACACATCAGAATTATTTTATCCTCCCAACACTCCAGAGAGATGGAAAAGCTGACCCTAAAGAGAACTCATCACGTATTCAAGGTTGCACAACCAGCTGGGAGTGAAGGAGGAATTTAAACCTGAACTTTCACTCTTTCAATCACAGACACTCAGGGGGCACCCACTATAGGCCAAGGTTGGGGACACAACAGTGACTGGTGCTAACACAGTCCATAGACCACCTGTCCAGAGAAACATCTGCTTCAGAAATAGCTTTTCCCATGTCACCATCTGCTGCTCATAACAATTGCTCAGGAAAGCAGGAGCCCTTCAGCAGTCTTGTTTCAAAAGAGAAAATAACCTGAGAATGGAGGAGGTCAACTGAAAGAGACAGGTATGGTTCGCGTCTTGATAGCACATGTTTGCAACATGGCTTACCAGAAGAGAGGTTTCCCTGGTGGCTCAGAAGGTAAAGAATCTGCCTGCAATGCAGGAGACCTGGGTTCAATCCCTGGGTCAGAAAGATCCTTTGGAGAAGGGAATGGCAACGCACTCCAATATTCTTGCCTGGAGAAATCCAAGGACAGAGGAGCCTGGTGGGCTATGGTTGGGATCACAGAGAGTTGGGCACGACTGAGCAACTAACACTTCCACTTTCACCAATCAGAAATCCTTTCTACTGAAGTCTCTTCCTAGGACCAATATGTGAACAGGTGGGAGACTGGCCTATAGAAATCAGATTATCGGGACACCAAACAAAAACCCAAATCAAGATAACCAACAAGGACCTACTGTATAGCATAAGGAACCATACTCAGTATCTTGTAATAACCTATAGCGGAAGAGAACATTTTTTTTTTAAGTATTCATATCTGTATGTATATATATATATATATATATATATAACTGATTCACTTTGCTGTACACAAAGAAATGAACACAACATTGTAAATCAACTATACTTCAATAACCATTTTTTAAAAAGGCCAGTCCCCTGCTGAGTTACCAGAAAGCCCAGTCAAGGAGACATCAGGCAGTCTGAGTTCGCAATGACCTGGTTAATCTGGCCCCACCACACTGGAGTTCCAAAGTGATGGGGCTGAAAGAGGGGTGTGAATTAACATGGTTAGGCCACCCATTTTGCACAAACTCAAGAGTCCACTTTTCCAAAGGGTGAAAGACAAGAAAGAGATGTGGAATCAGAAAGTTCTCAGGCTCATCCCTTGGCAAGACTTTCAGGAATTCAGCACTTCTAGGGAAGCAAAGAGTTTCTTCCTCTGCAAGCACCTTGGTCCACAGAAATGCTAACTTAAGAATTTGATACAAAATCAACCTCAGAGATTATAGCCAAAGCAGGACACTTCCCCCTCTTTTCCACCAGCTATCAAAGGTCAGCTAATGGGTCACTAGTTGCTCATTCACCGGTTCTTGGCATCACAAGCTAATTAATGTTCTCCCAAAAGGGCCAGCCTTGGAGTCGTCTCATCAAGACCCACACACACCAACATTGCTATCACCATGGCAACGAGGCCTTCTCCCTTTGCTCCTAGCTTTCCATGGAGAGCACTGTGTCTTGGTTGGAGCTTATTTTGCTCCAAGAGGAACGCTTCATAATCAAGTTCAACTTACTTACCATGACAGTCACTTGGCAAAAAGTCTCCCCACACAAGGGTCTTAGACTGGCACAGTGAGATGCACCTCTAGGAGGCGAGAGATCTGGGTGGTGAATTCATTCCCCACGTGGGCCTTCTTTGGGGACATCCATGGGGAGACTGCACAGCCTGGCAGGCTCTACAATTTCAGAGTCCCCTGGCTGGCACCTGCAGCTATGTGGTTCTCAGGGACCCAAAACCTGAGCAGGTTCAAAGCTCAGTCCAGCACTCCACCAAGCGATTCCTCTTATTCGAAATACCTCTTGCTAGAATTGCAGAGCCACTATCTATAGTGAAAGGGTGACCGAGAAAGCAACCAGCTGAAGGTAAAAACCCAGGCAGTGGAAAGAAATTTCAAATCCCCAAAGACCAGAATTCTGGAGTTTTTCAATCCCCCTACCTCCCCCCAAAACTGACACATGGATTCTGAGTGAAGAAGCAAAGAAGTTCCCAGGGCTTACCTGGGTAGGGTTGTAGAGCTCCTGCAGGGGGCTTCGGGACCCCTTCCGGCAGCAGATGTCCACACCAAAGGGGTTCCTCCGCATGACTGAGGAGAGAAAGCGAAGGCTCGTCAGAAATAGGCAACCAACACTTGCTGTCTGACAAAGAAAAAGGCACAGAGGAGGGAAGAAGAAACAGGTGGGAAAGGAAGAGAGAGAATCAGCTTCTGGCTGAGCTAGTCCTTTGCCCAGTGCCATGGGGCCCCATAAGTCTTCCCCAGCTTGCAGGCATGTCCACACTATGTAATTCTCATGTGTCAGGAAATCTTTTGATTTTTTTCCCCCAATCATTTCACAAAAACAGGCAGTGGGTCGGATGTGGCCCTTTGGGCTGCCGTTTGTTGACCCTCTACCCTGAGGTCGGCAGAATAAGCCCCAAACACACCCCCTGTGCCCTGGAGCCCTCTCTGGGGAGGAGGCAGTCCCGTGGGCAAGGGTCCATACATAAAAGCTATTAGAATTTGATTAAGCAGTTGGTCTGGGGAAACACTGGTTCTTTGTTCTTCCACGGTTGCCTCGAGAAGAGGGGAAAAATCCACGTTGTGTTTTTCTTTAATTTATTACTTCATTTTTCATTTCCACCCCAAACAAGGTAAACTGTTAAATGCATGCAGGTTGCCCTCAGCACACAATGACATAGCAAGACTTTGGAGGAGGAAAAACAGCTGTAAAACTTGTAAAATTCTGCCCACCCCGTGCAAGATTAAACTCTCCCCGTGGCGGCAGACAGTCGCCCCAAGACCAATGGCTACGAGACCGCCACAGAGCAAAACCCCACCATGGAACCCATTAAAAGTGAGCTTTTATGGGGGGCAGTATTACTTAATTGGTTTATTTTTCTAATACAAGGCCTTTAAAATGCTTTGACCGTGTGGGGCCTACGACGTGGGCCCTTTCCCAAGGCCAGCCGCCCTCAGGGTCTGCTCCAGGCCTGCCCACGACTTCCCTGGACAGTCCGTGAAACAGCTGTGGCACTCCAGGCCACAAAAGCCAAGGGGCCTGGTACGCTTTTTATGGGGTTGACAACAATCCTGCCATTTATGGAGGGTGTCATGTGCCAGGCACTTGGGTTCCATATAATCCTTCACACAGTGAAGGAAGGACATTAACCTCTCTGAGCCTCCCTTAACCTCAGGAATTTGACCAAGGCCGAGGCCATGTGGGGAGAGAGCTGCCAAGCTGAGACTCAAACCTCATCACTGGGCTCCTTCATACCCAAATGATAGCACCTGGGTCTATTTATCCTGTGCGTCTAATACATCAGGGGAAGTCAAGGGAACAACACACACAGAGGGCAGGAGCTAACATTTGGAGGTCCGTCAAAGTGCACCAAGCAGTGCACACGTGTAGGCCACACCACAACCCTGTGGGATGGGCACCACTACTGTCCCCACTTTACAGATGGGAACACTGAGGCACAGCAAGGTCAGGGAACCCGCCCAGGTCTCATGGCTAGGAAGAGGTGAAGAAAGGATTCCAACCCAGGCAGCCCATGCTCTCAACTGCCATACTGGACCAACATCAAGTGTCAAGTCCACCAAGCATCTCAACAGTTCCTGCTGGCCCCAGACCAGGTTGGCTGGCCTCCTCTAGGACAGGTGATTTAAAATGTAACCCAGTGTTACAGGAGTCATCAAAATGATGTGACGGGACAGAAAAACTATTAACAGTTATTATCTGTATTCATTTACTTACTCAACAAATTTTTATTAAGCACCCTGGATATGCCAGACATCAGGCATGGGGGACAGAGACCCCCTCCATCGTATTTATATTGTTTCTCTGATGCTGGGCGCACGGTAGGCACTCAAAGAGGTTCATGAATGATGTAGGATTCAAGGCTTCCTTTACACCCATCAGACGTTGTATCCTGCTAGGTAAAAAGGAAACGGCTAGTGGCAACAGGCTGCTGTTATTTTTTTCCTTTGAAAATGAAAGGTCTGATGATCAAAAGCCCTAAGAAAGGAATCCCTAAGGACATTTAACGGTGGCCTTCCGCTGCCCACCCACCACGAGTTTCCTTTAGCTACAGGACTTGTTTTCTCCTTTCTAAACATGAACGAAATGCAAGACCATTTTGTAAGAATCTAACTGGTTCAGTTCACAGTATGATTTCTTGGACCCAGAAAACAGTTGTGTTTACAGATCTGCCTTGACTTATGATGGGTTTATCAGGACATAATCTCATCCTAACTTGAAAATTTAAGTTTAAAAATGCATTTAATACACCTAACCTCCCAAACATCATGGCTTAGCCTACCTAAAACATGCTCAGAACATTTCAATTAGCCACGATTGGGCAAGTTATCTAACGCAAAGCCTATTTTATGATCAAGTGTTGAATATCTCATGTAATTTATTAAATATGGTTGCTGTTGTTCAGTTCCTAAATCGTATCTGACTCCTTGCTGCCCCCATGGACTGCAGCATGCCAGGCTCCCCTGACCCCCACTATCTCCTGGAGTTTGTTCTAACTCATATCCATTGAGTCAGTGATGCTATCTAACCATCTTATCCTCTGCCACCCTCTTCTTTTGCCTTTAGTCTTTCCCAGCATCAGGGTCTTTTCAAATAAGTCAGCTCTTCATATCAGGTGGCCAAAGCATTGGAATTTCAGCTTTAGCATCAGTCCTTCCAATAAGTATTCAGGGTTGATTTCTTTTTGGATTGATTGGTCTCCTTACTGTCCAAGGGACTCTCAAGAGTCTTCTCCAGCACCACAGTTCAAAAGCATCAATTTTTCGCCACTCAGTCTTCTTCATGGTCCAACTCTCACAGCTGTCCATGACTACTGGGAAAACCATCCCAGCCCATTTTCAGAGAAGAAAACGGGCCCCAGGAGGGCACAGAATGGCCAAAAGCCCCATGGCAGGGCTGGGAGAGTAGGACCAGGGCTACTCCACCTCCTCAGGCTAACTGATCCTCCCCAGCCCCAGGCACTGGCAGCCAAGCCCCATGCACGTCTCATCTGCCTGGTCTCCTACCCTCTAAGGGAGTGCTTTGTGCGTATTTGATACTCACACATGTGTGTCAAATGAATGAAAGTAAAACAACAGGTCATCTGAGAGTTTCAAGGGTATTTTTTCAGCTAAAAGGTATCAGGCCAAACCACTTACTAAAAGCAAAGAAGAGAAGTTAACATGTTCTTTCCTAGCAAACTTCCTCAAAATTCTTTTATTGGCTTTCTTAGTCAAAGGAATTAAACAAACAAAGAGCAAAAGTAATGGTGTGTTCTCATGGATCTGGGAGGCGACTTCAATGAGTCTGACAAGCACTCCGCAAATATTGGCCTGCCAAACTGTCTCTCCTCTACTCCTCATGAGCACCCTGGAGGCAGGTGGACTCACGTCCATTTTCAAGACCAGGACACTGAGGCTCAGAGAGGTTGAGGGATTTACCTGCTGACATAGCTAGTGAGTGGCAGAGCTGGATCCCAAACTCTGCATGCTCCCCCTACTCCTCTGAAACGAGACACATTACAGTTCCATGACATTACAGGTCATGGACACTCACAACTCAATAAGGCCAGGCAAAAAAAAAAAAAAAGGCAGTTCTGAATACTGAGGCAGTGTTCTCCAGCCAACCAGAGCTTTCAGGTGTGTTACAGATACTCAGCACACTTGTGTTCACAGGGGACTTTTCAGGAACCCCAAACATTGAAGTAGAAGCTAAGTTCAGCCTAGGTTGTCGCTAATATTTCATTAACAAACTTCAATTTTCCAACTTTCTATTCCTTCCTTCTCACAGTCCCTTCAACAGGGACAGCCCAGAGCCATTCAAAACGATCTCTAGATCCACTTTTCCTTAGTGGAGACCCTACAACCAGCCAGAATATTGAGGTACCTGGGGCTCTGATTTGGGGCTAATCTGAACCCTTACTGTAGCTAGTTCTCATGTCAATCTCCTCTCCTACTGTAAGCTCCTCAAAGCTCCTGATGCCTAGCCTATGGCTGCAGAACTAAAATGAATTAAACTTTTGGCAGATGAAGGTCAAGGGTATAAATCTAAGAATTAGGTAGATGCGCTTGGTGTAACTCAAGAAGAGAAAGAACGCAGCTTCATCTAAGAGCCAGGAGATTTACTGCATAGAAACCTTCCACTAAAGGACTCTGATTCTCAGCTTTGAAGAATATACTTGTATACAGTACATTTACCTGTTGGGAGAACTCGGCTATCAAATATGCTCACCAAAACCAATGGCAATCAAATCATTCTATCTTTTAGATGATCCTGGGACATCTGCAAAAACATGCCCTGAGCAGAGGGTTGTGTTGACTTTCAAGAAGCCCAAGATCCCTGTCCAAGTGCAAACCAGCAGTCAGTCAGATAGGTTAGTGCTGGCAGAGGTACAATGACCACAAGAAGAGCCTTTAGAGACCAGCAAAGGGACTGGGTATGCACAGCTGGGGAAAAGTACTTTCTGAATTGGTTTCGATTGAACAAGAGGAATGGCAGGATGCAAAGCTCAGTAACGACCTTCCTGACTGGTACTGTCTGCTATCTGCCCACTGGGGCAGTGCGGAAGAGGTGACGGCGAGGAAAGGGGGAGGATGGGAGAACCCAGTGGAGCCTTCCTTGCCCCCTGCCCCATTTTACAGGGTGGGCCCAGGACACAGGAGCACAGGGACTCGCTTGAGGCCCACGGATTGTCAGAGGCACAGCTGGGACTAGAAAAAGGGGCTGCTGACTCTTGCGCTCATCCCTTTCTCCTTTTGTACCCAGTTTACGTGTTTTCTTGGGCTTCCCTTGTGGCTCAGCTGGTAAAGAATCCACCTGCAATGCGGGAGACCTGGGTTCGACTCCTGGTTTGGGAAGATCCCCTGGAGAAGGGAAAGGCTACCCACTCCAGTTCTGGCCTGGAGAATTCCATGGACTCTATAATCTATGGGGTCGCAAAGAGTTGGACATGACTGAGCGACTTTCACTACACGTGATGCACTATTTCCCTGCTCTGTTTGATTTAATACTAGTCCAACTTATTGAACTGATTTTACAACCAACTGATGGGTCTTGACACATTGTTCAAAACACCCCGACTTAGATATCTTAGAAGAGTCAGGTCAGGGAGAAGAGGGCTCACTGAGGCTCAGCCTGAGCTTGCTGACCACAGTAAATACTGATGAGGGGAGCTCACAACTTCCACCCCTGAAATGTCCCTCCCTAGGGTCCCCCACTGTAGTAAACACCACCACTATGCACCTGTCTGGGCAGACATAACAGCCAGGAGTCATTCTTCATTCCCCTCCCTCACTCACCATCACCCCCTTCTCCATCAGCTCACCTTGGCCCTTCACACCTGGCCCCCGAGCCACCATCACCTCCTCTGGGGCTGGGACCAAATCCTCTTAACCGGCCTCTGCTGCCAGCTTGGCCTTGTTGCTCAGTGGTAAAGAATCTGCCTGCCAAGCAGGAGATGTGGGTTCAATCTCAAGATGGTGAAGATGCCCCGGAGGAGGAAATGGCAACCCATTCCAGTATTCTTGCCTGGGAAATTCCATGGACAGAGAAGCCTGGCAGGCTACAGTCCATGGGGTCACAGACAGTTAAGACACACTGAGCAACTAACACTTCAGAGCAGTGAGCCCAGCAGGTGGACAAGCAATCAAAATGGAATGAAGCCACCAGCTGGGGCTTGGTCTTCATGGGAAGCCATTTGAATTCAATAGTAAGTGTCTTGAGTCTGGGTCATGGGCTATAAGAGCTCCCATTTAGAGGCAGAGCTCAGCTCCTCAGCCAGAGGTCAGCTCACAAAGACACTTCCAGCCACAGAGGCAGTAACCCCGAAATCTGCTGGAGGTGACCCCAAAATTGTTTGAGACATCAGAAGTGCTTCCTTAAAAACCCAGCATGATCTCAAGGTAAGTACCCAAAAAAGTCCAAAATTGGCAAGTACAAAGACATAGAAAGTCAGCTAGTGGTTGCCCTAAGGCCGAGGATGGGGACAGAGAAGAGTGATAGACACAAAAGTTCTTTTTACGGTGGTGGAAATGTACTAAAATCAGATTGTGGTGATGGTTGTATATCTCTGCAAACACACTACAATTTATTGACTTCTACACTTAAAATAAGTGAATTTTTATGTAAATGATATCTCAATAAGGCTATCTTTTAAAATACAGACAGACATGTTTAAGAAGAAAACCCATTAAGATTCATATTTTTAAGATGTTGACCTACTCGAGTAGCAGGATTTACCTTGCCATGAGGGCTACAGTCCATGGGGTTGCAAAGAGTCAGACACAACTGAGTAACTAACACTTTCACCCACATGAAGGATTTAATTGAACAATTTATTTGACTTGAGATTTTAAATTGAAACCTTCTGAGTTTACATATAATATAGAACATTTAAGAAACTTAATGTCTGTCATTGAGGTATTAGATTTATTTTACATTATTGAAGTATGTTTGTTAATCAGACATCTAAAGTCTGATTTAAATATATGAAAGTTTAAAGAGCAATTTAAAACGTTAAAGGAAGGTGAAGTTTCTTCAAGGGTCAAATATTAATCAAAGGCTACCCTAAATGTAACTGTTAAAAATTTACTAGATTTATGAGTTGAAGAGTAAAATTCTTAACTTACAGGATAGCTTGGTAAATTTGCAACTTAAACTTTTTTTTAAAGCTTCTGTCAGTTGTACACAACTGTCACACTCAGTGACATGAAAACACTCACATTAACAGAGAATTAACAGGCATTGACACCTTTAGGTTAGGCCAAGGGTGGAGAGGCTGAGCATCTCAGATGAAGGCAAAGCGGCCCCCACCCCCAGACCTCAGCACAAACTCCTGAAAGCCCCTAAGCGGTGGATGCCTTTTATTGTTGAGAAACCTAAGAGCCTGTGGAAAAACAGAGTTCAAGGAATTAAACTGGCAGTTAACCTAGGAAAACCCTTATAAATTACCTTTTATGTTCACTTAAATAAAACGAGAGACAGCACTGCAGTCCAGATCATATTAATTACATTCTCCACACCTTGAAGGAGTAATTATGGGCACGGTACAGTTCATTTTCATTTACCTTTCCTTGCCTGCTGGAGAATTTCTACACTCTCCCCTGCAGTTTCCTTGGCATGTTTTATAAATCTGTTTTGCAGTGATGCAGATAATATGCCGAAATACTTTCTTCCCTGTGGCTGGTGCTCCAAGTCTGATTTTTACGACCTGGAGACGTTTATGTCTGCCTCTGGGGTTCCCCCACAACTTCAGACTCACAGTATAAGAAATAACGGGGCTGCTTGAGCAAGGAAATATTCTAGGTACCTTTCCTTAAGCTACTCAAGCATGGCAGGGCATTAACCCCAGACCTATTCTCTTCCATCGAGTACACAAAGCTAGCTGGTTCCGGGCTGGGTCATTTCATGCCAACACAGTCAAGCTGCACCGGGTACCCCTATCTCTTGCACAGGGTTCCTCCACTCACTCCCCGCCACACAACCTCTTCGAAGGACTCATCCTCTCTAAACACCATCAGGTTAAAACTTAGCTCTTGCCTCTGCTGCTGGTTTCTTTCCCATTTCTCCACCCTCAATTCATGTCCTCTCAGAACCTCAGAATGGAACCTTATTTGAAAATCGGGTTTTGTTATTAAGAGATGTAGTCCAGGATTAGAGCAGCTTCTAAATTCAATGACTGGCGTCCTTATGAGAAGGGGAGAGGACAGAGACACATACACACCTGCGCACACATGGGTACTTTGTTATGGCAGCTCTAGGAAATGAATACACACGGGTTCACATCCTATGTGACCCTGACAAGAGAGTCAGTCTCTCAGCCTCAGTGACCCCATCTGTAAAATGGGGATAATGATATGCCTACTAAGTTAGGGATGTTGTGAGGACTAAATAAATTCATCTATGTCAAGTGTTTAGAACAGCCCCTGGTCCAAGGTAAACGCACAGCACACTATAATTCCTGATATCCAGTATGTTCTTTCCTCTATCTTCCCAAAGAGCATCTCAAAATCCTCTTCTATTCCAACCCCAAATCTCAAGGCTGTGCACAAGATATACACACTATCTGTGGACACTAGGTTATTTCACGAATGGGAGAGAAAGTCTCGTCACAGCTGGTGGTGTACAGTGGAGGTCTAACCATTCTGCTCAAAATGAGCATGAGGCAGAAGCCTGATGGTGAAGCAGAGACACTGCTCAGACACTGTACATACCTTTTCCCCAAAAGCAAGAGCTAGCTAGAGACTGTCTCCCACAATGACTTACTCCCAGTAATAAAGAGCTGGAGGCTTCCAAGGCAGCCAGTCACCCATCTACACAAACCCACATTTTCATTTCCATACATCTGGATGAGTTAACGGAGAAGGCGATAGCAGCCCACTCCAGTCCTCTTGCCTGGAAAATCCCATGGACAGAGGAGCCTGGTGGGCTGCAGCCCATGGGGTCGCTAAGAGTCGGACACGACTGAGCGACTTCACTTTCCCTTTTCACTTTCATGCATTGGAGAAGGAAATGGCAACCCACTCCAGTGTTCTTGCCTGGAGAATCCCAGGGATGGGGGAGCCTGGTGGGCTGCTGTCTATGGGGTCACACAGAGTCGGATACAGCTACAGCAACTTAGCAGCGGCAGCAAATGAGTTAAAGATGGAAATTATCTTTTTTAAAATTGTTCATTTGTATTATTTTTTCCTGATATGTTTCTGGCACAAGACATTAGCAGAGAGAATGCTGATTTAAAAAAAATAAATCCCCATATACACTACGCCACTAGAACTGTGTAGATGTTTACTGCCTTCAACGCCAACAATCACCCTTGGGAAATTACACCAAGGGAATAATTCAACAGAAGTCAAAAGATTTATGCACAAAGAGGTTTACTATAATACTTCCTGTCCCATGGCCAGACACTGTAAACACTCTAAGATGTCCAAGATGAGAGGAATAATTTCGTAAATCACAGTTCAGTTAGGTAGGTCGTGAACAAATTGCAGTACATTCACAACTTAAGAAAATGATACTGTTATTAAAAGTAATGTGGAGACATGGAAAAGGGATTTAAGTAAAAGCAGCAGAATTCATAATATCATGAGGATCGGGCTCTTGGCTAGGTAAGTACACAGACATAAAAATGAAACCAATTGTCAGAGTGCCTCTCGCCTTCTTCTATCTATCATTTTTCCCATTTCAAATATGATGGCTTCAACATAATACTAGATACAAACCAACTCTCGGTGTTAAAGGTGCTACTGGAAAGCCCAGAGAAGTTCTAAACAAAAAGCTGGAATTTTCCCGAAGAAGACACCAAAATTTTCTGCAGCCCCTGATGTGGATATTCTTCAATAAATCCAACAGATCTTTGAAAAATGAGATCACTTCATTTTCGCCTGTCTCAGGACCCTAAGTCGCTGAAGTGTAACTTGCGTTGCCACCATCAAATGGTATAGGGATGAGGCAGGTGCTGGAGATGATCCAAAACGTGAGTGAGGGGGAGGCTCAGGATGGGCACAGAGAAGGCACACGGGGGTTTGGGGGTAAGCTAGGCTGCACTTCAAATGTTATTCTTGAAATATGGTCAGAGGGGAAAGAGCACTGTAGCTGCATCCTATTACAAGTGCCCACGCTCTCGCCTCTCCCTCCCTCTCTCTCAGGGAATATCCAAGATGCAGGCTGGACCTCACACCACAGTTCCTCTGAAGACATTCAGCGGGATGGGAATGAACCCCAGGAGGCGCAAGAAAGGACTTGAGCTACTTTAGTGATCTTCCTCAGAAAAATGTTTCCCATTTTGAGGCTTTTCTTTTTTTTTAAAAAAAAAAAAAAAGCAAGCCTTTGTGACAATACAAAGGGACAGAGTTCCATCTTTCACCAAAAAGGAAGGAAGCTGTGCACAATATCCTTGCTGCTATGATCAGCAGGAAGGCACGGTCTTTTGGTGCAGCACGCATGTCCAGACTGGGTTTAGCTATTAAAATTCCTTCAAAGTCAGCCAGGCAGGCTCTATTTCTGCAGGCAAATTAAAAAGCTGTAAAACAATAAGACAGTGTTTGCAAATGGTCCCAGCTGCAAGAAGATATGAGAGCCACATGCTTTCTATATGAGATGCAGCCAGGTGTGTTAGAAGCAGTTCTGATTCAGGACTTGTGGCCACCTGCGGACAGGAACAAGCAGAATGTATTTTGAGTTCCTATCGTAAACCATGCCGAATGCCAGGCACTTTAGTAAATGTTATTTAACCTTCCTTTCTTCGATACCATTCTGAAACGTGTTATCATTCCCAATTTACAGACGAGGAAACAAGGGCAGAGAGGTATCTGCAAAGTCACACAGCCAATAACTAACAGATTCCCGACTAATAGGGCTTCCCAGATGGCACTAGTGCTAAAGAGCCTGCCTGCCAATGCAGGAGACGTAAGAGATGCAGGTTCGATCCCTGGGCCTGGAAGATTTCCTGAAGAAAAAAAATGGCAACCCACTCCAGTACTCTTGCCTGGAAAATCCCATGGACAGAGGAGCCTGGTGGGCTACAGTCTGTGGGGTTGCAAAGAGTCAGTCACAAATGAGTGCACACGTGCGCACACACGCACAGCCAGTAACTAACAGATTCTCAACTAATAGAGCAGGTTAAGTGTTCAGTATCTCTGAGTGTTATCAGTAGAGATCTACCTGATGTGAAAGACATAAAACACACCAAAGCAGCATTTTACAACCCTGGGTCCTGCCTTTATCAAGAATAACACTGTGGAAATATGTCAACGATACTTAAACTGCTTGCTCAAAGTACTGGCGTGGAGTTAACATATCTGTGTGACACAGCTGGGTCAAAATGCTGACATCAAAGTGTTCAAACATCACGGACTTCACTGCCAAAGGACAGAGCAAAGTGGCTAAAGATATTAGCCCTAACGATGGTAGAATTCCTGCTTCAATCCCAGCTCCTCCACTAGCCAGCTGCGTGATCTGCAAGTTCTTGACCCCTCTGTGTCCTAGTTTTCCTCCCAAGAAGATGGGAATGAGAGAACTTGCCTTTCAAGGTTATTAAGAGGATTACCTGAGATGAAACGATCAAATACATTGCTGGTCATGGTTCACATCATTTCCATTTTTTTTTAAACGTCTTTGAAATCGAGGTGCATCTTACAATTGGAGTCTTTTTAGATTGAATAAAACAGGAAAGGATAAGATGGTGGTGGTGGTGGTGGTGATCCCTGACTCCCTCCACAGCTCTGCAGGCCACATCCCTATCTCCATTTCCATGCCTCAACTTAAAGTCCAAACCCCTGGAAAGAATGGTTCCTCTGCCCTTTCTCCCTCCTCCTCTCTCTCCTTTGGCTGCAAACTTAATGCTTTCTTTTCCAACCCAAGACAAATATCCCCAAGTCCAAATGACACAGTGCTGCGGCATCAAAATGTCCTATACCCTCTGAGAGTGATCCCAAAGACAGGGTTCACTCAGGTACAGGCAGGAAGCTTCAGGATAACCAGCCCCCTGAGACAGCCCAGTGCCCAAGCCATTCGTCACCATGCCAAGGCCCCCGCCCCCGGTGTCTTGAACACTACTGGAAGCCACCACATCCTGTGAATGTCAAGGCAGAGCGGGGAAGTGGGTCTTCAGTATTATCAGGAAAGATCCTCTGTTATTAATATAAGACCCAGCCATCCTCCAAATAATTGCCCAGACTTCAATACCAGTGGGTAGAACAAAGTGGCTGAAGATGTTCATCCTACGGGTGACAGAATTCCTAAGGCCAGAAATCCCAGAGAGCGTCACCAATGTTTCACCACTAAATCAAATTAACAACCAGCTTTCTATAAGTTTAAACAACTGCAACATCAAAAGCAAACAAATAGCGGGGTGGGAGGGAGGCTCCTGAGGGAGGGAGAGGATATATGTATACATGTAGTTTACTTTGTTGTACAGCAGAAACTGACACAATATTGTAAAGTAACTATGAGGCTGCTGCTAAGTCACTTCAGTCGTGTCCGACTCTGTGCGACCCCATAGACAGCAGCCTACTAGGCTCCTCTGTCCCCGGGATACTCCAACTTAAAAAACAAAACCAGCAAATAGGGGTTGAATTTTCTCAATTATCAAATCTTTCTCCCATAAACTTTGTTAAACAGTTGACATCATTACGCTTGACATATATGTGAACAGATATATACATATATGGATATAATACTAATACCGCAAAAACATTATTAGATCATGGTGACTTCCCGGTGATTCTCCATCTGACCAAGTCTGAGGTTTTTCCTCCAGCAGAAGGTCAAGGAGGTTGGAATCCTGGAAGCGGGACCCGAGACCATAAGAGTGAGGCTCATAAGTCAGTCCACAAGCAGGATGCACCTGCTTCTAAGAGGTTCTGATGAGAGAAGTGAGCTCCTGGGTGTCCAAGGTCAAGGGTGAATGACTTCACGGAGAAAGAAATCAGGACAGAAGGAGCAGGGCCAGAGACAGAGGAAAGGCACTTTGGCCTTTCACTTCCTTCTGATAGCAATAAATGTCAATGCTTGCTTTTCACGGTGAGCATAACTGAGCCTGAGGGTATCTGGAAACCTGCAGCCTAACATCAAACCTAATTGACATAATTAAACCTTTTTGTTTTAACATCCTGACCTTTACTAGCCCATGCATGTAGTAGTCAAAGCTGGCTTCTCTGTGGCTGAATTGTACTGAAAACTTTAGCCAAATCGAGAAACCAATTTTTAGTTTCAATTTTCTTTTATACTCTTGCTTAAGCCTAGACTCTTCTCGTTTAAATAAATCCCCAAAGATATTTTATCCCCCAAATGTATAACGTATGGGAGATAAGTCACTAATGATTTCTGGCTTCAGTCTCCTAATGAAATAACTGAAGGGCTGTGAAAGCAAAAAGGAGAATAGTGTTCTTCAAAGTTCAGGCCCTTTTCTTCATATGTCTATCAGAAATAAAAGGGACTGATAACTTAGGGTTGACTTTATGTGACCATTATCTGTGGTCTTCAATTAGAAATAGCATTCCATGTGTCTCTCAATTATCAATGCTGGTAAAGGGTGTGAATGGCTTCTCACAAGCAGCTAAAATATCCCTTCTGGTCAGCTGGGACTGCTAAACAGGCTCCTTGGACATTTAGCTCGTATCTCCAGATATATCTGGCCTCAAAAATTACTCGAACTACCTTGCATCTTATGAGCCCAGTAGCAGAATTAGGCAAATGGAGACGGCACAAAATATATAAATGATTTGGGCCGTCCCTGGTGGCTCAGATGGTAAAGAATCTGCCTGGAATGCAGGAGACCCAGGTTCAATCCCTGCATCAGGAAGATCCCCCGGAGAAGGGAATGGCTACTCGCTCCAGTATTCTTGCCTAGAGAATCCCACAGACCAAGGAGCCTGGTGGGCTACAGTCCAACGGGGTCCCAAAGAGTTAGACACAACTTAGCGACTAATGCTGCACTTTCTCGATTCAGGAAAACTCATCTTCAGATTTTTTTCTATTGCAAGCAATCTGGTCAATGGAAGCCGGAGTTCAAGGACTAGGAAGGCCTGATGTAGTGGAAAATCAGTGGGCTGGAGACCAGGAAGCTAATGCTGGGCTGGGTTCCTAGCTAGTAGGGTGACCTTGGGAAAGGACCTATACCCCCTTTTCTTGGTCTCGATTTCCTCATCTTTAAATAAGGGGGGTTACTCTATTTGAGATCCCTTTCAGCTGCAATATTCAATCCTGCTGTAACTCAGTCCACTTGCTGATTTAAGGCCCTCCCCTGCACCGCTGTGAGGCTCACCAAATTCCACTGGCAGCATACTCCAGCATGGAACAGGCCAGCTTTTGTAGGCATCCTGAGTGGTAACCACAGAAATGAACCCAAACGCACCAAAAAATGTAAATGGGTCGTGAGCCCTCTCACACGTATGAAGTCAGCAGTGTGAAATGTAGAACAAGACTGTCTACAGATTTTTTGTTGACATGAGGTAAAATAATCTCCTCTTACATATAAAAAGACCCATTTGTTCAGTTCTCAACTCGATAGGTCTTGCGTCGGCAGCGTTTGAAACCCTAGTCTCAATCATGACTGAGGGTTGCCTCTTATCGGCACACATACACAGTGGGGAGATGGATTCTTTACAGAGATAGACTCTATTCTTCTGGGGAGCTGGGGGAGGCAGGGGAAGTTGCCTTTGGCATTGACCAGCCTTTGGCATTAACCAGACAATGAACTCATCCTCCTGCTTGGCCCAGAAATAGAAATTGAGCATTAAACACAGCTCACCAGCGTCTCCTCCACCAGCCTCTCAGACTGAGGTTAAGTTGCTCATAAGAAAGTCAGAAGTGGGGATGCTTATTTAATGCGTAAGAATTTACCCCAGCACCCCAATAACCCCTGCTGCTTCACTGTCATCTTCCAGTAGGTGGTTCAGTGGTAAAGAATCTGCCTGCAATGCAGGAGATTCAGGAGACACGGGTTTGATCTCTGGGTCGGGAAGATTCCCTGGAGGAGGGCATGGCAACCCACTCCAGTATTCTTGCCCGGAGAATCCCATGGTTAGAGACTGGCAGGCTATAGTCCACTGTCATCTGAAAGCAAGTATTAAGCACCAAAAGTGTCCACAGCCCTTCCCTCCTAGACGCTTCCAAAAGGAGCCCCCTGGACTGGACTGTGTGCCTGACAATGGGAATATCCTTCATGCCACTGAACTGTACACCTAAAATGGTTCAAATGGCTGCTTTTATGATATGTATATTTTACCACAGTTTTTTCAAAGATACCAGAAAAAAAGAGAGAGAGAGAGACAGGCTGCAGACACACCTAATCATCCCAATGCAAAATAGAAACACCCTGCCAGCAAGCTATTTCCAGCACGTCCCCAAACGTCTAGGGCCGATGATAACAGCCTCTGCCCTGGCCAAAGCAACCGCGGAATTTGTTTAAACATCACGCCTCGGGACTTAGAGGAAACTCAGGCCATTTCCACCCTTCCCAGGGTGTTCAGTGCCGAGACCTAGACAAGTGGGTTCTCCAAACTGAACACCCCTCACCGCCTGGGGGGAGGTCAGTGCAGATCCAGCATCCCATGATCAAGGTCCTAATTCAGCAGGCCTATCTCTGGGCTTCGTGTCCCAGGTGATGTGGGGAAACTTGGAGTGTACTAAAGAGTCGCACAGAGGGGTAGATGGACCAGATGCAGCCCTTACACAGGCTCTAGAGTCAGCCAAAGGCGTGTGGCCATGGGACTGCGGCCAACTGCGACTCCTGGCAAAGGCCGTCCAGGGAGTTCTCTCAATTTTAAGGAGGCCCTCGGCTTTGAAAGCACACAGCGTGTGGTTCCACCACCTTCCCTATGGCTAGAAGACCGGCCACCAGAACCAGAACACCTGGATCCCAGGTCCAATGCAATTTTTTTCTTTTGGAGATACAACGCTCAGCTTTATTACTGATACGGCTTAGGGGTGAGGCCAGTTAGGCTTGCTTACACCGTTCCCCAGAATAAACTTATCACTGAGTTACAGGCAGGGCTGGAAAACCCGCAGCCAGGCCCAACTCTCTTCCATACCCTTTTCATAACCATGCCTCAGTCTTCTCCCTCTGTCAAATGGGCCTGACAGCACCTGCCCCGGCTGCCTCCTTGGCCTAGTTGCATCAGGAATTCCAGGCCTGTTCTCCCAACTGTGGCCTTGAGCTCTTCACATTTCACCTCTCTAGACCTCAGCTTCTGCATCATTAAAATGGTTATAACGAGAGTTGTAAGCTCACAGAGCTCTCATAAGGACCAAATGGACGAATGCAAGAAAAGCTCTCAACCCACTGGGACACAGACAAGAACACGCCAGGAACGTTAGCTGTTATCATGTTTATTCATATACTACACATGGAGGTGCCTGGTAGGGAACAAATGTGATGACAGAGTTCACACTTTTATTATTTAAGAAAAGCCCAAAGCTCGTGCTAGCCATCCACCCTGTGATTACAAACCATGGCCCTTGGGCTTAGAGGTGACAAGCATGACTCTGAGAAGCCAACCCTCCTGTCGCAAACGTGAGTTTCTCCTCTCTCCAGGTGAGAGGCCTCCTTTATCAGGAAGGCCCCCAACCCTACTGCTCCCAGAACCTCCTCCCTCAGAAGGGGGCCACATGGGGACTCCATGTCTCAGGCAGGACAATCTGCAGCCACATTTCACCTCACCCACTGATGTCAACTTCCAGACACACAGAACCACTCACAGGTCTCAGAACACACCCAGGAATTTCTGTTCCCTCCTATGGTCAAGCTATTCCTGCTTCCAGAACTTTCTATGCTCAGCCAAGGCCCTCTTCACCCAGACAGTCCCTCAGGCTGCAGCTCAGTTGCCCCACCTAAGGGAGGGCTTATCCCACACCCCTTTTTACCTCATTATCCTGTCTTCCTTAGAGCAATGACCTCCCCTCCCACCTGAAGGAACCTCATCACAGCCCCCTCCCCCTTGAATGTCTAGCTCTAAGAGCCCTCCCGCACCCGACCCTGCTCACTGTGACAACAGTGCCTGGCACATCAGAAAATACTTGATGCCTGAATCGTGTATCCTTCCAGGGTAAACATGGAACCCAGATACCCTGAGATGGGTCCCATTCATAACTGTGGTCCAGGAATCACATTTAATAGCACTTCCTTTCACTCTAACAAGTGGCTGGTTCAATGGTGAATCTTAAACAGTTCTAACAAGAGGTGATAAAGCCCAGGGGTTAGGAGCCTGGAGGTTCTAGAACCAGACCAACTTTGGTGTCAATCCCAAGCTGCCACTTCATACTGTGTACTACTACTACTACTAAGATGCTTCAGTCGTGTCCGACTCTGTGCAACCCCATAGACGGCAGCCCACCAGGCTCCCCCGTCCCTGGGATTCTCCAGGCAAGAACACTGGAGCGGGTTGCCATTTCCTTGGCCAATGCATGAAAGTGAAAAGTGAAAGTGAAATCGCTCAGTCGTGTCTGACTCTTAGCCACCCCATGGACTGCAGGGCACCAGGCTCCTCCGTCCATGGGATTTTCCAGGCAAGAGTACTGGAGTGGGGTGCCATTGCCTTTTCCTCATACTGTGTGGTCCTCATACTGTGTGGCCCTCAGCAAATCATGACTATCTTGATAAAACCATCCTCAGAGTATTACAGAGAGACTGAAAGTCAGCATCCATGTAGGCACTTCATACACGGCACATGGTAGACCTTCAATGTTATTATGAATGATAATATTTCTTTTCTGAAGACAGACGACCAAGAGCCCTCCACCTACTAGCCATGTGACCTTGGCCAACTGACCTACCATCCTTGCCACTTCTCATCGCTAAAATGAGAAGACTTCCTGAGCTCACGAGGTTGTTGCGAAGCTCAGATGAGACCATCTGGGTAAAACACGGTGCCTCTTACACCCTGGGTACTCACTAACCTGTAGCAACTAGTAATACTATGATGTTGCCTTTCCTCCTAAAAGCATGAGCTCCTTCAGGGCAGGAATCCCCTGCGCTTACTTCTCTATCCCTAACACTAAATTTGGAAGGACTGATGCTGAAGCTGAAACTCCAGTACTTTGGCCACCTCATGAGAAGAGCTGACTCATTGGAAGAGACTCTGATGCTGGGAGGGATTGGGGGCAGGAGGAGAAGGGGATGACAGAGGATGAGATGGCTGGATGGCATCACTGACTCGATGGACGTGAGTCTGAGTGAACTCCGGGAGATGGTGATGGACAGGGAGGCCTGGCGTGCTGCAATTCATGGGGTCTCAAAGAGTCGAACACGACTGAGCGACTGGACTGAACTGAACTGAACACTAAATGCCCAGCACATTTTTCTATAAAGAGGGAAATAAGCGGGTATTTTCTAAGTTATCCCGTGACCATCCCCACCCTCAGCTTGATTCCTGGTATGAGAGAGGGGGCACAAAGAAGGCACGGAGCTGGTGGAGGTTGCCACAAAGGCAGGAAGAGAATTTGCTGGAAGTGTGGACGGTTCACAGATAGTCAAGTCCCCAGCTGCTTACACACCTACTACTGGGAGGGGGAGGCTGGTTAAATGTTACAAATGAGTCAACTTTCTCTTAGACAACAAGATCAACCAGGAAGAGGGTGATGGGGAGGGAAAGGCACAAACACAGGGGGAGGAGGAGAGACACAGGCACCTGGGCCCAGCTTTTACACAACTTAACCCTTTGGGAGGAAGAAGCGCGTGGGGGGCACAGGAGACTGGAAGGACAGGGGAGCCCCGATCTCATTTAGATCCTCCCCTAGGAGCTGTGTCACAGTCTGGCTCACATACTCATTTCATGCTCCTCTGACACAAATGGAAAGATCAAAGGCAGGGCGTGTCGGTTTCGTAGGTGGTCAGATACATCAAGACCGACCGTTAACTGTTTCTGAGTTTGGCAATTTGGCAGAAAGTGGACCAGAGCTGCTCAGAGGGCCAAGCATTGTGACTGCAAAGAGTTTCTTTCGCAATCCTGTCCTCTTCTGACAACCATAAACTAAGATTATGAAGCAGAATCTAGAGGGCCACGTGGAGTGTCGGCCTTCAGGAGAGAAAGCCAGGCACTAGGGGCTCTTGGCACCATGTGGTCAATGAACCACCCTACCTGTACCACCGTTGCCAACAAGGCTGTGTTTTGTCTCCAGGGATCCACAAATTGGGGAAGAGATAGAAAATGTGTACCCTGGAGGTACCCCCAAAAAGTGTCGTCCCCAAATACCTACCCGGGACTCTCCCCACTTCAGTGTCTTCTTATCCCACATATAACACTTCAATTTTCAATCAACGTAACATGCTTATACTCTGCTCCCAAGTGCCTATGATGTCCTGAGCTATGAAGCTACATGTTAGGAAGATTCCAAAATATAATCAGACATCTTCAGAGCTCTTCTCTAGATTTTAAAGGCAAATGCTCAGAACAGAGTACTGAGAACATAAGGGAACTAGTTCTTAGGTAAACTGCCCACAAACCCTAATGACTGTTTAAGTAAGTCTGACAGGTTGCATTTGTCATGTACTTTTTTTATTCAGAATATAAAACATTCTGAAAAATGAGGAGTCTCATAGGTTGAGCTCTGGTAACTAATATGGTAACTCCAGGTTTTCTGTTCCTGGAATTTCTTCCTTCAGAATAACCAAATTGAGAAGTACATCTTGTTCTGTTTTATAAACTAGTAGTTTTACTTATGTGTGTGGAATATGGAATCAAACCTCTGGGTTCCAGTTTCAGCTCTGTTACTTCCTGGCTCTATGACCTTCGACTGTTTACTGAAACTCTACCTGCCTCAGTTTTTTCATCTCTAAAATGGGAAAGTCATAACAGTTTTCAGGACTGCTGTGGGGATTAATGCACTATTATAAAAGCACTTAAAAGAGTGACTAGCACACTTTTAAGTATTTCCTTTATTAAGTAAGTACTTAATAAATGTAGCTATATACATAAGGCAGCAGTGCCTTGAAAAGGTCATCAGCTTTTTAAACTCTCCTAGAGTAAGTTGCCGGGAGAAATATCAATAACCTCTGATATGCAGATGACACCACCCTTATGGCAGAAAGTGAAGAGGAACTAAAAAGCCTCTTGATGAAAGTGAAAGAGGAGAGAGAAAAAGCTGGCCTAAAGCTCAACATTCAGAAAACTAAGACCATGACATCCGGTCCCATCATTTCATGAGAAATAGATGAGGAAACAGTGGAAACAGTGAGAGACTTTATATTTTGGGCTCCAAAATCATTGCAGATGGTGACTGCAGCCATGAAATTAAAGACACTTACTCCTTGGAATAAAAGTTATGACCAACCTAGATAGCATATGAAAAAGCAGAGACATTACTTTGCCAACAAAGGTCCATCTAGTCAAGGCTGTGGTTTTTCCAGTGGTCATGTATGGATGTGAGAGTTGGACTATAAAGAAAGCTGAGTGCTGAAGAATTGATGCTTTTGAACTGTGGTGTTGGAGAAGACTCTTGAGAGTCCCTTGGACTGCAAGGAGATCCAACCAGTCCATCCTAAAGGAGATCAGTCCTGGGTGTTCATTGGAAGGACTGATGCTGAAGCTGAACTCCAATACTTTGGCCACCTCATGCGAAGAGTTGACTCATTGGAAAAGACCCTGATGCTGGGAGGAATTTGGGGGCAGGAAGAGGAGGGGACGACAGAGATGGCTGGATGGCATCACCGACTCAATGGACATGAGTTTGAGTAAACTCCAGGAGTTGGTGATGGACAGGGTGGCCTGATGTGCTGTGATTCGTGGGGTCACAAAGAGTCGGACACGACTGAGCAACTGAACTGAGGGTAAGTTTCAGGCTTCCCAGATGGCACTAGTGGTAAAGAACCCGCCTGCCAGTGCAGGAGAAGTAAGAGATGCAGGTTCAAACCCTGGGTCAGGAAGCTCCCCTGGAGGAGGGCATTGCAACTCACTCCACTGTTCTTGCCTGGGAAATCTCCATGGACAGATGACCCTGGTCCATAAAGCTGCAAAGACAGACACAACTAAAGCAACTCAGCAGCAGCAGCAGAGTAAGTTTTAACTTTTATAAGCAGAAAGGAAGTATATAGTAGTGGCTAAGAATACAAACTATAAAACCACATTGCCTGGCACTGAACTCCAGTTCTGTCTTACTTGTTGTGTTACTTTTACTTGGCCAACTTACTGAACCTCTCTGAGATTTAGTTTCTGTAAAATGGAAATAACACTGCCTTCACAATTATGTGAGTACAAACATTGTGTGTGTGTGTGTGTTCCCTAAGTCATGTAGGACTCTTTGCAACCCCATGGACTGTAGTCCGTCAGGCTCCTCTGAACATGGGATTTTCCAGTCAGGAAGGCTGGAGTGGGTTGCCATTTCCTCCTCCAGGGGATCTTCCCAACCCAGGGATCGAACCTGCATCTCCTACATTGATCAAACCCACATCTCCTACATTGCAGGCAGACGCTTTACCACTGAGCTGCCAGGCAAGCCCACAAGCACACAGTAAATAGTATCAAAGCAAGACAGTTGGCCATTGTCACTGTATTTCCAGGGGGGGTTCCACCAGCAGCAAATAGGATCACATCTGTAAAATCTCAAGATGACATTCAAAGACCCAGGAAGCAACTAGGTAAGCCAGTCATGAGTCACTCTCGTCCCATCTTAGCTTCTGTTCAGAGTTGCTAACATACAGATACTCAGTGAAGGTATAGCAGGCAGAATTCAATTAAAACTGGCCCAGCCTGCAGCTCCAGTTCCTTCAGTCCCCATCCTACAGCAGGGCTAAAAGCTAAGGGAGACGGACAGCAGGGCTGATGCACAAACAGTGGAAAGGGCCCACTGGCACGGTACCTTTGACTGTTGCATGGCAACGAGAGCTGCCAAGACAGCAGAGCAGCAACAGACTGCAACAAGAGATGAGAACCTGGCTTCTCCACGCAATAAGCATCAGAGCATCCATGAGGCTGAAAGGCAAGGAGCCCCTAACAGCAGCCCTGGTGACAGGGTGCAGCCCAAGCCCCTGAATCCTGGTGTGGAAAGGAACAGACACATTGGTCCTTCCCCACCAGTTACCTGCCCTGGGAAGCCACAGGTGCACAGACCAACTTCGCCTCTATACCTTCCACATAGCTTGAGGTGGGCCTGGAACCCCACTCTGTGCCTCAGAGAGGGAGGCAGGAGATCCACAACAGCATGTGCCCAACTGGAGCTTGAGAATGTCTCACTGGGGAGACATGGCAACAAGACAAGACACAAGTGTGTTTCAACAGGAACTTCACAAGAAGGACTGCAGGCTCTCGGGAGACGGAAAGCTTTCTCGAGGAGGGAGCTGGACCCTAAGAGATGTGAGGAAAGGGAAGAGGAGGCGGGGAAAGAAGGGCAGTGAAACAGCCCTATGCACCCAGGGACACCATCTATCTGAAGAGAAACTCACCATTTAAAACAAACCTTCCAAGGAAGGACTCAATTTTCTGCCAGATATGATTGCAACTCAAGAATATTTTGTAGCTGCATTCCCCTGCCTATCTAAAGATGTCCAAACTTATCAGCCATCCTCATGTCAGATGCATCTTGCCTATTCCAAAAGGATGTGGTCTGTCTGACCCACAAGGTTCAATTTCCAAAAGATACTTGCAGCTCTAATGTGGCTGGCTTAAGTGGCTATGATATTTTCCTGGAGTGACAGTACATTTCATTCTTTAGAGACATCAGCAAATTTTGCCTTTGGTGGATTGGTCTTGATGGAGAATCTCAGATTTAAAGGAATACAGGGATAAATTTTTATATATATTATCATATATACACTCAAGTGTATTGATACATTATGAAAGCTGCTCATATAAACTTTATATGTATATAAACTTTATGTATGTATGAATGTGTCCGTGCTTTAGCCCACCTAACAAGAAGATCTGCCTTCAGCTGGACACATAAGGCTCCCAGGCTCAATTTCTATAACTGCAAAGGCACAGGGGGGCTTCCTAGGTGGAACCAGAGGTAAAGAACCCACCTGCCAGTGCAGGAGTCATAAGAGACACGGGTTTGACCCCTGGGTCAGGAAGATCCCCTGGAGGAGGGCATGGCAATCCACTCCAGTATTCTTGCCTGGAGAATCCCATTGACAGAGGAGCCTGGCATGCTGCAGTCTATGGGGCCACAAAGAGTCAGACATGACTGAGCAACTGAGCACACAAACACACAGGCATACAGTTTCTCAGCCTCGGACACTGTAGGGCAAGGATCCCAGGGCTACACTCTGGTTCTGCACAGAGAAAGGTACTGCAGTCCACTAGTGACGTCTGCCCCAATCACACTGAGGAGAGAAGGGAGGTGTGTTTGCTGGTACCTGAATCAGCTCAAAGAATCCTCCGGATAGACCCAGGATTTTGAATAATCATCTGAATCCTAAACAGAAGAGATTCTAGAACACTCTCCTGGGGGCAGTCCTAAGATGGCGGAGAAATAGGACAGGGGGACCACTTTCTCCCTCACAATTTCATCAAAATAACATTTCAACTCTGAGTAAACGTCACAAAACAACTTCTGAATGCTGGCAGAGGACATCAGGCACCCAGGAAAGTAGAATACTCTCCTAAGGCTGATTAGTTCAAACACTCTAAGCACTGAATGATAAAAGCCACATTAATGGGCTCAAAGCTAACATAGCGCTGCAGAGAGGAAAAAAAGGTGTTTGTGTTGGGACGATCCCTCCTAGACCCACTCCTACAAGCTCCCTGTGAGCAGAAGCCCCCAAGGTACAGCTGAGTCTCTCCTCCGGGACCTGATGGGACAAAGGAATGGTTTGCCAGCATTTCTACACAGTGGTTGACTCACAATATCAATAAGGTTATTTTTGTCCATTAAGGACCCTTCCATAAGGGTCCAAAGTGATTTTTCCATTACGAGCAGCTCTCACTTTATATATGGAGAAGGCAATGGCACCCGACTCCAGTACTCTTGCCTGGAGAATCCCATGAATGGAGGAGCCTGGTAGGCTACAGTCCATGGGGTCGCTAAGAGTCGGACATGACTGAGCGACTTCACTTTCACTTTTCACTTTCATGCATTGGAGAAGGAAATGGCAACCCACTCCAGTGTTCTTGCCTGGAGAATCCCAGGGACAGAGCCTGGTGGGCTGCTGTCTATGGGGTCGCACAGAGTCGGACACGACTGACGCGACTTAGCAGCAGCAGCAGCAGTCCCTCCCCCCAGTGCAACAAAGGGAAAAAGAGAAAGGGGAATTTCTATGGATTTTGAGATAGAACCGAAGAGAGGGAGTGAAGGAGTCCCCAGCCTCTGGGATCTAATGCCTGATGACCTGAGGTGGAGCTGATGTCATAACAATGGAAATAAAGTACAAGGTAAATGTAATGTGCTTGAATCACCCTGAAATCANGACTGAAGTGACTTAGCAGCAGCAGCAGCAAGCAACAGTATCTGCAAGTGGGACTGGCACCTCCTAAAAGCCATCATCGCCTGCTGACAAGAAACTCAGAATCCAAACTTAGGCAGAGGACAGTAGGGAAGCTGAGGTGTTTTATTAGGGACAGAGCCCTTCTGTGTACCATGTACTGGTGGTTGAGCTCAACTTCACAACAACTCATATCCATACAGTGCCGGCTTCCCTTCTCTCACACACAGACACTCTCCTAGGGGTGAGAGGAATGGCTCAAGCGCGAAATTAGAACTCTTTGAAGGGTGACATCTGCTATGGCCCTAAGTAATTTTGTGACCTTAACTTTCTTAAATTAATCCACCTAAAAGCTTAAACATGGAGTATCTATTTCATCTTGAAGGAGACTTTGGCCACTCTGCCAAATTACCTGATTAATTAATTCAAGTCTAGTAGTAATAGAACTAATTTAAAACCGAAATACCCATCATGTAATAGAACTAGATATGCTGTTTTTATCAAAGTAATTATTAGGATAATTGCCAAACTTTCTTTTGTTTTGTTTTATTCCATATAAGCCAATCCCACTGGTTTATATGCACTATATATACATATATCCTTATATTAATAAACAAATGTGTTGAGAATAAATTTATAGTCAGAAACTTTCCTCCCAGAGCAAAGGATAAAAAGAAAATAAGAGCTGTATTTCCAATCCAGATTGTTGACTTTATATAAATAAATGAAAACTTTATTTAAAAATCTATGTCTTTATCATACCTTATATTCAGAGAGTTTCTGTATATAGTAATAAAACCTTTTTACTGGCAAATATCAACAAAATTAAAAACTGATAAATGAGTAAAAGTTAGGACTACTATACAATTTCAAGCCACTTCCAAGGGTGATTGAAGTTTGACAAATTCCCTTCTTCCCATCTATGAAAGGATTTGAGAAGTGCTCTTCCTCTTCCAGTAAGGCTCTTCATCCTGTGAGTCCCAAGGAGCTGGGCTATCGGAGCTCCTAAACAGGTATTGGAACAGTTGTTCTCAACAACTCACCTGGCTATAGAGCTGTCCTGAGACTCCTCTAACATTTCTCAACTCTGAGTCACTATCCACAAATGTACCACGTTAAAAGAAAGTCTTAGAGAATTTTCTTCAAAGCAAAGGCCTCAAACTCAAATACCCACAGGAAACAGGAACGTAAAGTACAGCAATGAGGGAAGAGGGGACAATTAGAAAGTATGAGCTGCAGTTATTTCTGCACACTCCCTAACACCATCCAGTTTTTGCCATGAGAATTTGTAGGCTCGAAATTGCTATTTTTCCTCATTTTTAAGAGATTCAGAAATCTGATTTTATTGATATCTGCTGATTTATAAATATTTACAATGAACTTGATTTTGTAAAACATTGTGCTAGGAAATAAAAAAAANAAGGATGACAGCACAAGAGGATTAACTGTGCACACTTGGGAAGGGGAGCTGGGGAGCAGGGGGACAGGCATACAGCCCCACTGTGCAGGTGAAGGGACTGGGGGCTCTGTTTCCAGAAGTCGCATTTGTCTCCAGTCACAAACAGAAGCAGAGGCTTCAGAGGGCCCAGGAAGCCCTCTGTCAGGCCCACCAGCTGGGCCGGCAGCACGTCTTCCCTTTATTTACAGAGGCCGCTGACAAAGGCGAGAAGCAAAGGGAGGCGCCTTTGAAGTTGGAGACTGAAATATTAATAAGGGACAGTAATTGCATGTCCCGTGACAGGAGGACAGGCCCTGCTGCTGCCGGGAAAGGTTCTCCAGGAGCATCAAAGCACTCAGCTCAGCTCTGGGCCCCGCCAAGACCGTCTCCCCCAGGAAGCCTCCTCTGATTGCCACAGCCTGCACATATTCACAGACACCTAGGAATGTTAGAGGCGAAAGGAAGCTTGGAGATACAGCCCAGGTCCCAGCTACTCAGATGGCTGGTGTCCTTAAGAGACAAGGGAACTCTGGACACAGGGGCATGAAGAGAGGGAGATGATGGGAAGACAGAACACATAGGGTGCGCTCACGTGACGACAAAGGCAGAGACAAGGAGACATGTCCACAAGCCGAGGACACCACGGCTGCAGCGCCCAGCAGAAGCCAGCAAAGGGGCAGGAGAAGAGGCTCCTCTAGAACCTCCAGACTTTCAGACTTCCAGCCTCCAGCACTGTGGGAGAATAAACTGCAGTTGTTACGCCACCTTGTTTTTTTGTTTTGTTTTGGGTTTTTTTTTTTTAAATCTGCCAATTTATTTTTTAATTGAAGGATAACTGCTTTACAGTATCGTGTTGGTTTCTGCCAAACATCAACATGAATCAGCCATAGGTATACCTATGTCTCCTCCCTCCCCATGCCACCCCTCTAGGTTGTTCAGTTCAGTTCAGTCACTCAGTCGTGTCCGACTCTTTGCGACCCCATGAATCGCAGCATGCCAGGCCTCCCTGTCCATCACCAACTCCCAGAGTTCACTCAGCCACATGCCCATCGAGTCGGTGATGCCATCCAGCCATCTCATCCTCGGTCGTCCCCTTCTCCTCCTGCCCCCAATTCCTCCCAGCATCAGGGTCTTTTCCAATGAGTCAACTCTTTGCACAAGGTGGCCAAAGTACTGGAGTTTCAGCTTTAGCATCAGTCCTTCCAAAGAACATCCAGGACTGATTTTGTTACAGAACCCCAATTTGAGTTCTCTGAGTCATACAGGAAATTCACATTAAGCCACCTCATTTGTAGCCATTTGTTACAGCAGGTCTTGGAAACCAAGCCATCTGAACTCCAGGACCACTCAGAGCCCCGTCTTCCATTCTTCTCATAGTCTCGTCACTGAGAGGCAATGGAAAGATGAGGGTTTGAGGCCAGACCCGGCTTCCAACCTCGGCTCCGTCACTTCCCAGCTAAGTCACCTGGGCCAGGTCCCTTGAGCTCTTGGAGCCTCCATTTCCCTTCTGTAAAATGGGGCACAATGTCCTCCTGGGTACTACTGATAACATACATAACTCACTTGCGCAGACAGAAGATACAGAAAAGCAATGGGCTGATACTATTACAACTCCTGTTTTTGAGAGTTCATTCCTGTCTGTCCAGAGCTCACCTCAGGATCATCCTCCACCCCTATCAAGTGTTTCAGGGTCTGCCTCTGGGAGCACTTCCCTCATCCCCAGACTCAGAAATCCCTTCTCCCAGAGGACTGGGCTTCTCTCCCACCCCATGGGCTGGGAGAGGGTCCAGAGCCCCCTCCACTCCCCCAAGAGCAGCAGTGAGGCTGGACCTCCCAGGAGACTTCCTTTGTGAGCCTGCCAGCACCCAACCTGTTGCTTTTAAGGACAGGCCCCTTGCCAATTCCATCTGCCTCGGGGACAAGCTGTTTAATAGAGCAAGAGTTGGCTCCCAGGAAGACAATGAATTTTAATGCTTCCGGACACAGCAATCAGACAGAAGCCTGCCTTCCAGGCAAGGCCAGGAGGGGCTTCAAAATCTTGTGGCCCAACCCCCACCTCGTCCCTGAGCATGGGGCGGCTGGGAGGCTGGTCTCAGGTCCCATGGCTGGTTAGTAGCAGTAAGTCCCTAAACCAGCACCCGCTGTGGCTCTCAGTCCTGAGTCTCTGAGCAGGGTCTTTTATAAAAGTTAAAAATATGCAGAGGAAGACAGGAAGTGAGGGGGAAAGAAGAAAGGGGAAAAGTGTGTGTGCCTTTAGTCTAGAAAAGCAGTGCGACTTCTCCCTGAGTTATTCTAGACTCGTGAAATTGAACCCATGAGTCTAAACACTGAAAACCCTGTTACCAAAACATATTTCCCGCTGCTAGGGGTCAAGTCCACCTTACCCCGCTAATCTGCACTGCCCATTCTTCCCACACTTACTCCTTTCATGGGGTCCAAAGAAAAAGGAGGGGGATGATCCTGACATAATGGGTTCAAAGGAACAGGGTCTCCTGGCCTCCCCCATGGAGCAAACCACAGGGTGAGCAGAACCTCAGTTGTTAGCCACCTTCCTGTCATGGCTGAGACTGGAGTCTCCTATGCCATGTGGTTGGCATTAACAAAATTCACTGGGGGAGAACCTGAGAAGGCCCCATGATGACACTGAACACATCTGCCTGACACAGGGTTGAATGGACAAAGGAACTGATGCCTGAGAGGGACCAATGAATGAAGTAAACAGTTCTGATCACAAGCTTAGAAACTGGTTTTCCAGTAACTCAGTAACCCACCTCCCCATCCAACCTGTGCAGTCTCAGGTCCCTTTTTCTCCTAATTCTGGATGAGAAAACACCAGTATAATTAACCGGCTCACGGTCTACCGGTCAGGTCTCGGCTCAAGCCCCTGTGAACTCGGAGAGAGAGCTCTGTGGGGCCAGCAAAGGAGGGTCCTCTAATGGCAGCTGGTTCCAACTGGACTGTAAGTCATGGAAGTCTCTCTTCAAAGAAAACCTTGGCCAGAAGACCCAGTGTCAAACACAGATTAAAGCCAAGCTGCTGTGATGAGGAGAAACTGCTCAGCTCCCCCTCCTCCATCCTTCCCAGCCCCTGAGATGCCTCTGTGGAGTCCAGCTTCCCTGACACCCACATGGAAATGTCTCATCTCGTCTCATGCTGCAGACGCAGCGGAAGGCTAGAGCAAGGGACACACCCTCAGTCACTGCTGGAAGCAATGGTGCCAACACCAGAGTCCACGCATCCTTGCTCACAGTCCATTCTCATCCCCAGTCACTCCACCTACCACTGGCCAGCCATGTTCGCCAAGACAGGCACTTCCCCCAACAGACATGATCCCTCCCTGGTGTCTAGGACGGGGAAGCTGTCTGGGTGCTGCATCTGCAAGGCATTCAAAAATGACTATTGAATGAATGAATGAATGCCCAGCTGATCAAGTTTCCAGCTCCCCCTGTACCCCTCACAGCTCTCAGACAGCAGGGAGAGTGTCAGTTTCATATACTATAAAGCAAGACACCAACTGACAACCATCAGCAGAGCACGGAAGGAGACCACCAGCCCACTTGAGAATCAAAACACCCAACTGCTGTCCACATCCAAGTCTTCAACAGCCTCAGTCCCCCACCACCTCCCCCTTTCTTTCCCACAGCCTCACATGAAGCTATAGATTCCATTACTAGTCTGCAAATGGCTATCAAACCCACACGACAGGGTTAAAAATACTCTTCACACTTGGTAAGCCTCCCCACCATCAAATCACCTCAAGGAATTTCACAGCTATAATGAGCAAAATACGCAAACCCAGCCTTTTCACAGAGAGGGTACCCATCTAAGTTAAGATGGCACAGAGCAAGCCAGAAAAGAGGGTATGAGGTTGTGTCATTTCTTCTTGCAAGACCTCAAAGTGATTGAAATCGGATGGTTCCAGCGACACGAGCCAGGCTTTCATCGAGCGAAGAAGCTGAACTATTCCTAACAATCTATAACCGGTGTAGGTGGACAAAGGCAAGTAGGTACAACATAGAAGACCAGCCAACCTCCCTGCACCCCACCCTATGGAACCGTGCTGTCAGAATGTGAACATTTTAATACCGAATGTGCGGGTCCATGCGGTGTCAGCCTGATCCCAGCACACCTCCTCTGGGCCTTCAAGTGAAAATAGATCTGTGCAGCAGGCAACTGTGGGTTAGTTTTTCCTGTTGAAAGCCTATCAGGGAAATCATGTTTGTAAAACTGGACACTGCTTTCCTCACTTCACAGAGTCATCCTCCCTCTGGAAGGAAAAGCTAGTGAATCCCAATCCTTACTTCAAGATGGTAGAGTAAGTCACCTTTGAAAGAAGTTAAGAGCCTGAAAATTGCTGAGGTATAAGCTTCCATGTGTGTCAAATGGGAACTGTCAGCACTCACCTTGTTTTCCTCTTTATCCTGACTATTAGAGGGATGAAGGAAGTAAGAGAAGGCCTTAGAAAAGTCCTAGGCAGAAAGTTAAATGGTGGCCAGCCAGCCAACATGAAACACACTAACGCCATCTCATGGGGACTGCAGTGGCCCATCATCCAGACGAGGGCAGTGACATTATTTAAGTGGCCTAAAGCGCTCTGCCAGCCCCACCCTGTGACTAGCCACATCACCATCACCAGGACAAGAAGGGGTCTGCTAGCCCATTTTCGTTCCCCACTCTGAACTCAAGTGGGGAAGAGTCTCTGACCATAGCAACGCGTCGATGTTTGCAATGTACTATCACCCACACTGGCAAGAGAGAGGCCGTTCCATCCAAGACCCCCATAGAACAAGGATCAGCAAACAATGGCCCACAGACCAAACCCCTCTTGCTGCCTGCTTCGGTAAATATGCAGCTTTATTGGAAGACGGCCATGCCCATTCATTGACTTATCACCCATGGATGATTTCACTCTACAACTGCACAGCTGAGAAGCTGTGTCAGACAACATACAGCTTACAAAGCCTAAGAAGGTGTTTACCACCTGACCCTTTAAGAAGTGTGCCAGATCCTGCTTTAGAAGAATTAGGCAATGCTCATAGCAGAGGGAAAGGACAAGGTATTTTCCATTCTCCTTAAAGAAAGGTCAAAATAGTTGGCTGATGACAGATTCCCCAGACGCTGATCCCTAACTTAAATTCTGCCTTTATAACAACAGGATGGACCTACTGAAAGGATGCCAGCCAACCCAGGAAAAGCACCATAAATAACAAAAAATCAATACTGCTCCTTGACTGTGGTTATAGGTTCTACCCTGGAAAAGCCCCAAAAGGCTGAAAGCTCCACCAATGTTGGCCTGGAACAAAGAGGTAAAGTAGGGATCAACTCTTGACTCCCAATCAACTTTGCAATCCTTTGAGAAATCACAGCTTCTATGAACCTCCGTTCTTCTAGATGTTTCTTCCAGTTAAAATAAGTCTTCATTGCAAAGCATGGCCTGGTCTTCCAGCCCTTCGGCATTCTCATGTTCAATAGATACACAGCAGAGCCCAGGCTCATGAGTACTCCTCTTGAGCAGACTCATTCATCTCCTCCTGTCTCTTCCCTCTCTGACTTTGCTTACCCTCTTGGGACTTCTAGCGAGTTAGAACCAATAAATCACTTGTAATAGTTTGTTTTTTAAAGGAACTGACACCTGGATATAAAATCTGCAAAAATCCTGAAGATGATACAGGAATATCCCTTAGTTCCTGCCTTTCTCCACAACCACCCCCAGCCCCCGCAAAAGTAACTCCAATGTTGGCATTTTCCTTTATATTTTCTACCTGCCAGAGGACAATGAGGACTCTGGACTCTGATGGGAGCAATCCGCTGGGAGACTATGTAAAGGAGGAAGCCGATCCTCTACTGAAGAAATTTTCCCAGGGGCATCCCATCACCTCATTCTCTCCACTTAACTCCAGCCATAGCTGGTCCCCACCCCACACCCACGCAAGACTGCAGTCCAAATTAAGTGCAGTAGGAGCACTTGTTTTTTCTTCTGGATGTGTTGTATTACAGTTGTATTTTGACAATCTGCACGTATCTCCTTTCTTCCCACCTCATTTATCACTCGGGTTGAGATGTGTTTGGTCGAGAAGACCAACTGTTCTACTGTGAAGGACAAGGTCAGTTTATGGTGTCTGGAGTGGTATCCAGAGATGGAAGAAGGCAGGGGAGAACTTTATAATTTGATGATAAAGGGACTAGTTCACTTTGCTGAAAAGGCAGCTCTCAATTTTGAGAAATAACTCATTCTGCTTGGAAAGTCTTCCCCTTTTGGATACTCCTGGCTGCCCATCCAAGAGCTATCCCTTATCACTGACAGATGGCTANCTTATCAAAGCCTCTCAGGAAGGTACCTATATTATTAATATCTGCATTTTATGGATACAGAGACAGAGAAGGGAAGTAACTTGGCCAAGGTCACACACTGCCAAAGGTGACACACAGGTGCTGGAGCTCGGAATCAATGCAGGGCCATCCTGCGCCAAACCCTGGACTCTGTGTTCTCACAGGAGGAAGAGGATACTGGAGTTATCAGCTAGTTTGGGTAGCAGGGGAAAAGAGTGAGCAAACACACAGATAACCGTTTTTGCTTCCTAAATCCCACTGCTCAGCTCTGCAGTTTACAAGCTGTGCAACCTTGGGCAATATTTCTCTGAGCACTACAATTCTCCGTGCCTCAGTTTCTTCATCTGTAAAATGATAATAACTGTAGCTGCCTTACAGTGTTAAAAAGTTAACAAGTGTTTAAGGCTAACACTGTGTCCAGCACACAAGAAGAGTCTGTGGGTGTGAACTTCCATTTTTAATACTGTGAACTTTGTAGGCCTNTACAATTCTCCGTGCCTCAGTTTCTTCATCTGTAAAATGATAATAACTGTAGCTGCCTTACAGTGTTAAAAAGTTAACAAGTGTTTAAGGCTAACACTGTGTCCAGCACACAAGAAGAGTCTGTGGGTGTGAACTTCCATTTTTAATACTGTGAACTTTGTAGGCCTCAACTACTCAAAAATCAGCACACCTCCAAATACAGACAGTAATGTTTCTCAATGATGGACACTATAATACTGAGCCAGGGTATGGACTGGAAATCCAGTAGCTGATCCCAAATGTCAAGTAATTTGACCAAATGATTTACAATGTTTATACAAATAAGCCATGGTTCTTTCCATAAAAGAAATTATGATCTAGTGGTAGAAGGAAATAGGATGGATTTCAAAGAATTAGCCTGCAACACAGGAGATGAGGGTTCAATCCCTGAGTCAAGAAGATCCTCTAAAGAAGAAGAATTCCATGGACAGAGGAGCCTGGCAGGCTACAGTCCATAGGTTAGCAAACAGTCAGACATGACTAAAGCAACTTAGCACGCACAGGATATAGAAAGTGATCTGGCTGCTAGAAAACAGGGCTAAGATTTTAACCTGGGTCATCAGACCTCAGGGCCAACCTAGTTAATACATGACCTCATTATCCCCTAATATGACGGAAAGTTCTTACGACTATTGCAAGACCAATGCCAATTCAATGCTGACCATTCAGGAAGCCTGTGATTAAAAGTCTCACCTAACTGGCTGTGTCCATGGTCAACTCCAGCCCACTGCCCTAAGATTTGTTGTTTTCAAGCTTCTGTATCTCGCAACCACCCCCCATCCAAGATGACATCAGCCCAAGCTGATGGCCAGTTTAAGACAACCGAAAATTTTTTCAGGCTCTTCATTTTTCATCTCATTCCAAAGTGACATGATGATGGAAACTGAGCTGACCTTTGCTCAGCAACTGGGCCTTCTCATTCCATTCACCTACTGCAATGTGGTACACCCCAAATAGCAGTCGTGGACTTGCCCGAACCTGCTAGCAAAGAAACTGTCCAGTAACAGGCTTCTAGAATGCTCCCCGTGGAGCTAAAGTTATCAGGGCTGCTATCTCTGACTCAAATCAAGTTTTCCAAAGACCAAGGATTCTAATGCCAGTGCTAAACACCCATCAAACAAGCTCCAGACACAGAGAAGGGGCCTGGAAGATAACAAAGACGAAGCAGGCGGGAACCCTTTTTCAAAGGCAGGTCCTATCAGAAAGGGAAATATGACAGGAGTATCGCCATTGCTGCACTAATAAGCACCGGGTACTATCATCAGGCTCCTGGATGCGTATTTTACAGATATTCTCTTCTTCATGCGGGAAAAATCCCTATGAGGGTACTACTATTCTTGCCTGGAGAATCCCAGGGACAGGGGAGCCTGGTGGGCTGCCGTTTATGGGGTCGCACAGAGTCAGCCACGACTGAAGCGACTTAGCAGCAGCAGCTACTTCAGAGATGAGGAAAATGAGGCAGAGCCACAGACAATTTTGAGCAGCAAAACCAAGGACTCCTTGCCATCCAAGAAAGAAGGCGATATACAGTGTCACAGGCTATCGCGGATAACAGGGAAGGACAGTCAAGCAATGTGCAGTTGATACAAGGACACACACGGGCAGGCAAGGCTGGAGGTCCTAGCATCTGACAAGAGTGATGCTGGTGCGGACGGTCCTCAGACCACACGTCTGAGTACAAGCCCTCACCAAGCAACGAAGGCCACGAACTCACGGACCACTCTATATGAAGGAGAGACTGGCCTCGTTAGATTTACAGCTTGGGTTTATGGACACCAACACCAGACTTAAAGTAAATGGTCTTACCTGGCCCAAAAGGATGTTGAGAAAGTACCCAGTATCATTTCTCATGAGCCCCAAGGAACCGTTTCTCAGCCTTTGGAACCTAGGTCCCTAAGATGCCTTCTCAGTCCATCTGGCCCTTACTAGACCAGAACACTGTCCAGCTTTACTGTGTGTGTGTCTGTAAAGTGAAGTGAAAGTGTTAGTTGCTGAGTCATGTCTGACTCTATGCAACCCTATGGGCTGTAGCCTACCAGGCTCCTCTGTCCATGGGATTCTCCAAGCAAGAATACTGGAGTAGGTAACCATTTCCTTCTCCAGGGGATCTTCCCCAGCTGGGGATCAAACCCAGATCTCCTGCATTGTAGGCAGATTCTTTCCTGTCTGAGCCACCAGGGAAACTCATGTCTGTGTGTATACACACATACACACACACACACACACACACATAAATAACTGAATTGATATGCTTTATCAAATTATAGTCTCTCCCATTTCTAATGCACATCTCCTCTAAATATTGCTGACCTGCCACTGAAAATAGCTAAACGATTACATGTCATAAAGGAAAGTTAATGTAATGAAATAAAAAGAATCGTCCTTCACCATCTAACTGTATGTGGAATTCGAGGATGAATCTGATTATTAACAGTGAGTCCAGAGCTAGGATCTTTTTCACAGGAATACATGAAGTTTTCTAGAGCACCGTAAACGAGGACATGATCCTGTTTACGCAATACTGCCCTGGTTTATAACTCTGAGGCTCCCTCCGGGTGAGTGTCATCATTGTCACATAAGGCAGTGTACTTTCCAACCCCCGCCAAAGCTCCCCATCTGCTCAGCGCACACATATGGATTTAATTTTAGTGCACATTGAGCCACCTTGGCAATAAGAGAGGAGAAGATATTTTCAAATGCCTTCACCCCACAAGGTAAGGTTTATGTTCCTCGAGGTAAGCAGCATTCCACACAGCTTCTGGAATGCAGCACAGTCAGAGACAATGTGAAAGCTGGCCCTGAGGTTTAAGGAAACACAAACCTCGCTGGGATGGGCAGATCAGAACACCCAGACATGGAGACCCCATGGTGCTGAGACAGTGTGCAGTTCAGACCTGCTGCGTGGTGCCCTGCAGAGCACCAAGGACAGACACACCCAAAGACAAGCTGACACTCAACGGGAGACAGTGTCAGACTCTGCCACCTCTGGACTCCTCTGTCATCCCACCCCCACTACCCTGAAGCCCAGGACGATGAGGGCATCTCCACAGGGACATCAAGAACAGAGCCCCTGGACTGTAACAGCCCACAAACGCCAACGGGCAGGGAAGCCTCTGAAAAGAGGCTCAGAAGGCATAACGCGCTGTCTTTCCACATTTACCAGTTTCCTTACAAGAAGAAATAGCTCCCACCAGGAGGGATTTTACAACTCAGTATGGTGTAGTCTTCTCGCCAGAATCTTTGCTGCAGAAAGATGTTTCATGGAAATGCAAATGTGTCAGGTTGTACTCTAATTAGTTACTTTCTAAAATATGTATAATTCACATCTTAAATTGCCTAATGAAGATGGGGTGGTACAGCTTCATCACAAACTTGGCTTCCGCGAACAAAGAATAATTGAGCTCCTGATATAATAAAAATTAAAAAAAAATCTTTAGCCCTTCTGTGCTGCCGCTTAATAAACCAGTATGCAAATAATCAAAATGAAAGCTCCCACGAAATCAGTCGACATTCACTCTGTTCTTTAACCTGGCAGATTGGAGATGAGCTGGGCATAAACCACCCGGAGCCAACACAAGGTTACCTCCTCCCTCCGAGCTTCCTGCCTTCCTGAAAGGAGACACAAAAATGACCAGTTTCTCTCTTGTCCTCCACACGGTCAGCTGAAGTCCATCCACCCGGCAGCCCTCAGACACGTGTTTCTAATGGGATCAAAACAAATTTAAAAGTCACTCCATGCTCAGCAAAAAGCTCAGTGAAGTGGAAACTGCTGAAGAGGAGCCATGAGCGGCAAGTGGCTAACTGCCGCTTGGAAAAATATCGTCGGAAGTTGTGTTCCTGCTCGATTTCGCTGGCTCCAAGGGGAGAAGTTAGGAAGCTCAATCTTGAGACTCGCTAGGGAAACCACAGACTGCCTCAGGGCCAACGTCTCCGTGTGTGGTGTCTGTTACGCCACCAAGGAACACAGGAACGGAAGAGCAGCCCTGATACGCATTCTGCCGCTCTGCCGCCTTCATGTCCTCCACTGAAAAGCCAAACAGGTCAGTCGGTAGGCTCAGTAAGTTTATTTGCCCTTAAAATATTACATCACTCTGACAATAATTTTGAAGGAAAAAAAGAACTCCGTTACTTCAAGCTGAACCCTGCCAAATGCCAAGAAACCCATATTTTAGGGTTGGGGGGGCTGTATTTGTTTTGTTTTGTTTAAAAAGAATCTCTATTAACCCAGGACATTCCTTTTAGTATGGGGTAACTTTAACCTCATTTAAAGAATTAGGGGGAGTGAACATCTTAGTTTCATTCTAAAGAAATGTCTTGGAGGGAGATTAGAGGAAGGTGGTCAAAGGTACAAACTTGCAGTTTTAAGTACCAGGGGCTGATACGATACCTGTGGTTAACACCGCTGTAGGATATATATAGGAAAGGTATTAAGAGAATAAGAGAGTTCTCATCACCAGGAGAATTTTTATCTTCTTTTCCTGTATCTTGATGAGATCATGGTTATGAACTAAATCTGTCGTGATCATCTCACAATATTTGTAAATCAAACCATCCTGCTGGACACTTTAAACATATATCAGTAATAGATATCAGAGATCTCTCAATAAAACCAGGGGGGAAATTGCTGCATAATTAAAATTTTAAAAATAGAAAAACAAAGAAAGTGGAAAGAAATGTCTTCATATTGCTAGCCTTAGGGCAATCTAGGAGGCTTGTATAAATAGGGCACAAGCAAGACCCTAAAAAGACTTCTAGAAAAGCTGCACGTGACTCGCAGGCCATTTCAGAGCGCTTCCTTTTCACAGCGTTTTGATCGTCTTTTGCAGCCAGCACCTGCATTTCCATTCTCCCCACCAAGCCTTACCCGTCCACAAACCACCACTGTCTTAGGGGAGCACAGCTGGGAAAAAACCATGTTGAGCAGAATCCTTTCATAAGGCCAATAACCCTCCCCTCATTTATTTATTCTGTTTATTCTGTTTTTGTTGGCAAACCAGATAAAGGAGGGGCCAGGACAGGCACAACTATCAAAATAAGACTTGATGAAAAGTGCTCTAAATTTTAGCCATCCTCCTACCCAATGTATTTCCAATGGTTATTTTTTTCCCTAAATCAGGGGAAATTAAACTCATGAGATCAATCCTGAGTATTTCACAAAACACCAACAGTTTTATACTGGATGTCAAGATACAGTGCAATTAAGTGCAAAACAATAAATTGGTTCATAACAATGGGAAAACGCGATCATGCTCACGGGTGAAACTTCTCCCAGCGCTGAACCCAGGGCTCCTGGGCTTCCTCGATCCTGCTCTGTGATGCACGGCCAACTGGGGTGATGCAATAATGCAACGAGCGCAGTAAAGGAAGCAGCTTCAAGAAGCATGATGCAAACTCATGAAACAGTGATCTAATCTGTTGGGCGTGTAGGGGTTCAAGTGACTCGGGGGCTGGTCAAGGGAAATGATATGAGCATGAGACCCAAGGAAAGCTTTATCGGGAAGGGATGTCCTTTGTATCAAGAGACCACCCAGAGGCTTGGCTCAAGGTTCACCATTCAGAAGGGGAGAAAGATCACGGAACTCCTGGGGGAGGGGAACCAGAGAGGAGACTTACTTCTTTAAGTGCTGTCACTCAGCAGCAGGGAGGGAGGTGGGGTCTTTGAGTCACAGAGCTCCAAGGACAGTAGCAGCTTGGGGTTTAGAACCACGAGGCTCCATCTTATCAATGACCAGCAGATTCCGGGTGCTATTTCACAGGGTATGCAAAGCAGACAGATCCTAAATGGCTAAAAATCTACTTGTTTGGGCTATTTTTCAGGCAATTGCATGTGTAAAAATTTGCATTTGGTACCATTGGGTCTTTGAGCTTGTGGGTCTCACTCAGGCTGCAGTGCAGACATACATACCTTGCAGCCAAGACACAGTGGCCACCTTTGGCTCATTTACGTAACACAAGGGACAGGGACAATTTTCAAAGAGGAGGCTGGGAACTAGACCTCGAAGGAATGCTCTGCCAGTCAAAAAGGCAAAGGAAGGCACTCTTGGCAGAAGGAATTGCAAAGGCACATACAGTGACATGGGCAGTGTCCAGGTCTTGACGTTCCAGACAATAAGGCATGAAAGGCAATCAGTGGGGCTAGAAGCACAAGGGAAAGTGGCCAGAGAAAGGCCAGAAAGAAATGAGCCTAACATATGATGTGACGCTTGAGTGATAGTTCAAAGACCAATTCTGATCTCACTGCTTTTTAGCAGGTGTCATGAGGTAGGTTACTTAATCTCCCAGCCTCCATTTCTTCAGCCGTAAAGGCAGATTGTAAATGATACCTACCACCATGCTATCTATTCTGCTTTTTACTGATATGTTAGCAGGAAACCATAGCAATGGTCTGGCCTCAGACCTCGTGTCAAGGAAAGCTGACTCCATAGCACTGACTGCAACAGAAAGAAGTGACTATCTGTAACCAAAAATGTGTCCCGACCAGACCTGTGCTGAGAGAATGTCCATTGGATGGGGGAGACACAAAAGGCAGGACAACCAGGAGACTACTGCAAGAGTCCTAGCAAGGAATGCTGGAGGCCTGGCTAGAACAATAATAAGAGGAACAGAAGGAAGAGGAATCGCCAAGAAATTTCTCAGAGAGCATCGAGAGGGAGGAGAAAAGGATGAAAAAGAGGGGAAAAAATGACGATGACTTCAATGCTTCTGTCCACGGATTTCCCAGTTCTTTGTCTCCATGGCTTCATCTTTAAAGATAAGTGACTTAGTAGAAAGAAGCAAGGTTATAAACATGTCATAATTCTTCTAGGAGAAAAATGTGACTTTATGACACAGTATTTTTCAAAGGAGAAAGGAGGAGACAAATGATGGAGGTGAGATGTAGCTGATGGAAACCATCAAGGCTAGCCAGAACTCCATTAAATTAGCCTCAGTGGGATTTGTAGCAGAAAAGTGGCATTTGTCTTCCTCAGGGTTTTAATGAGTCCAAAGTCCATGTGATTTCTCAATGAACCACCTCTACCAGAAAAAGACTCCTGCAAAGCATTTAAATCATGAAAAAAGATCCACAGAACAAATCCCTTCATTTATTTCAGCTGCTTCAGAATTAGAAGAAACTTGGTTTTCACATCCTTCCAGGGACAAGGATTTTGAAAACCTCAAAGGACTGTCAGGAGTCTGGACAGCCAGACTAAAGCCTTGAGAAGAAGTCTGTGGAGACTCAGGCGTTTTGAACACAGGCCCACAAACATGCAAGTAGAAGGAGTTAAAAATAAAACAAAGTCTTAACCAGGGAGGCCCGGCGTGCTGCGATTCATGGGGTCACAAAGAGTCGGACACGACTGAGTGACTGAACTGAACTGAACCTACATTGAAAGGTGGTGAGGCTTTTTTCTTCTTTTCATCAACTTTTCCTGCAATGTTTCAATTAAGCTGCTAAATCGGTTACGACTTCATGCTCTAGTCTCCCCTGTTTCTAAGTTGTCAATATCCCACCAGCTTTAATATCCATTTCTGTCACATGAGACATTGAGGGATATGATTATGTTGACAACTTAAAGCTACAAAAAGGTGTCAGAGGTACTTGGATATAGAACAAATGGTGCAACAGAACAAAGTGCAAGCTAAGATGCTCTAAAATGGAAAGTAAGGGGCAAGTTAGGAAGCAAGTTCATGGAGGATGATCTTACAGGCTAAGATCAGAAATGATGATGATTGTTGATTGTGGTCATGGTGGTGGCAGTAATAACATTTACTGAAGACCTAACACTTGAACAGAAACCACCAGTTGTTCCCTAATAGCCAATCTCTCTTTTTTACATAATAATAGATTTTTTAGTTGGGTGTCATTTAAAAAAAGACTAAAATTTCCCTAACTTACTTTAGAATAACATGGTCATATGGCTAAGCTCTCACCAATGGGATGAGGTGGTGGGCAACTTTCAGGCCACACCCTCCATTTCCCTTTTCCCCTTCCTGGTTGAAATGTAGAAATGATGGCAGGAACTAAAGAAGTCATCTTGCACCATGAGATAGAAGGCACATATTAAGGATAGTAATGATGCAAGGTAAAAGAAGCTGAGTCCCTAATCACTGTGGGACTTTCAAGCTTTCTGGGCCCTCTACCTATGGTATCCAAAGTAGGTACCATGGTTATCTTCATTTTACCGTGGAGGATACTGGGGCCCAGCGAGGCAAGTCACTCGTTAAGCAAACAGTAGGGCCTGGTTGAGGGCCCCAGAGCCAGATTCTGGGAGTTAGACTATGAGATATCCATACAACTATATTCAATAGCTTATTGCTATAATAACCTATAAAGGAAAAGAATTTGAAAAAGTATATATATATATATATATAACTGAATCATTTTGCTATACACATGAAACTAACACAACATTGTAAATCATGTATATATATATATATATACAAACTCATTTTATATATACACTGTATATATCGTGTGTGTGTGTGTGTGTGTGTGTGTGTGTGTGTGTATAGCACCTCCCCACCACACAGTCAACCTGACCAATTTCCAAAGATTGAGGCCAGGCTTAACAAGCTCTCTAGCCAAAGGTGAGTAGGCACAACCACTTGGCTGCCCTTGGCCATTCCAGTCTCTGGGGGACTAGCTTGTCCTTCCTCCCCTTTCTCTCAGATTCAGGTCAGCTCAAGACTCTGCCACTTCTCCGTCTAAATCGCATGTCTTCCGCAGGGTAGATCTGAGCACTATGGTGATACTGCCGAAGCCTGCAGACACAGCTGTTTCTTGACATCAGTTGGGTCTCTCAGCACTAGACTGAGATCCTTTAAGTCCGGCGAGGGGCTTATTGCATTTCTACACTTTTTTAATCTTCTCACTTCCCTTCCGAAAAGTACGCCGCCCCCCTTCATGGTACAATACAGAAAGAATTGCAAAGTCAGTCCTGGGGACACAGCAGCACACGGAAATGCTGTCAAGGGCACTGACTCGAAAAACAGCCAAGTCGTCATTCTTCTTCCACAAGTTTTCAAAGTCAAGTACAACTAAAAAGTCCCAAGAGCACCGAGAGTGAGGAGTGAATTTAAAATTCTCTCTGGACACCAAAGAAAAAGCTGCATAGAGGCTGGTTCACTCACTAACTTATCTTAGGACCTGACAAAGTCTCAGAAAGTTCCCAAAGCAGCGGAAAGAAGAGCCACTAGTGACCCAGCTCTCTAGCAGCAGGGTGCCCAGGGAATCCACAGCAGTTGTAGTGGATAGAGCTGTCACTGAAAGCAGCTCCCCTGTATGTTTTCAAAGGAAGAGTGAGTTAAAGGAGGTTTCATTTTTCTTGCCAGTTTCGCTGAAATTTTGCTATGCTAATGAATATTTTCAGAAGATTCTGCTTTGGGTATCAAGACCTGCCAGAAAGGATATGGAGGCCTTTAACATTCAGATCTTCCTGCCCACACCTAAGGACATACCACCCTCTAGGGAAAGTTGGCTCAAGCTTATCCAAAGATAACCTTCCTTGAAAGGGCATCGTAAAGGTTAGATGAGGTATATGCTCATTTGACACACAGAATGTGCTCGATCAACACTAGCTAAAATTACTGGTTGTATCACTGTCACCTGGGGACACACCTGTGGGGAGCTGGGAGCACCCCAAAGAGAATCGAGGTTGATTCTGTACTCTAATACAGTACAAAATGGGGGGAAAGGGCATCCTAAGGCAACAGAACAGTAAACGGTGTGCTTTCACTGATTCAGTAAATGTTGATTCATTACCAGACTCAGAGCTACACGTTAGGGAGAAAAAATAAACAAAATCCTTAGCCTCAACATTCTCAGAATCTAATGAAGGGAAGAGACAAAAGAACACACAAGTACAGAATGACTGATAAAGCTGTGGCTAAGGTCAGCGCTGGTGAGGCAGGCGTATCAGTGAGAAGATCCAAGCCTGTGGGGACAAAGGAGGGGTGGGCGAGGAGGGCCTCGGGGGGGCAGATGGCCCTTGAATTTAGCCAAATGGTGGCTCAGATGGTAAAAAATCTGCTTACAATGCAGGAAACCTGGATTTGACCCCTGGGTCAGGAAGGTCCCCTGGAAAAGGGAAGGGCTACCCACTCTGATATTCTTGTCTGGAGAATCCCATGGGCAGAGGAGCCTGGCAGGCTGCAGTCGGACATGACTGAGGGACTGAGTATGCACACACACCATGAACACAGCTGCAGAGGAGAGTGACATAAACAGGCCTTCACTTTATGAAGAGCGCTCTGGTGGTGATGAGGAGAACGGAATTGGGCAAGGGAGAACCTAGAGGCAGGCAGGCCACGGAGGAGACAACACAGGGGACAGTCTTGGGCGTGTGTTCAGTTGGAACTTGGTTATTTGGCTCAAGACACAATCTCTTGTTACCCAGGGTCCTCAGATAGGAGTCTTCCCGTCCATGTGGATTTGAGTCTCTTCTCAGACTCACTGTTTCTGCCTGTTCCCAGGCTGGTCTGATCCCTTACCGCCAATACCTGCCATGGCCTAGGGGCCCCCTAAAGCTAAACAAATAGCGGCCTGGGGAACAGGAATAAAAACAACGCTGCAGTGTCTTCTAAACATAAGTCGCGAGGCTGGGGGCGAAAGGCCTGAGAGTCAACCCTTCAGAAGAACAAGAACTCTGGTGTCCCCAGCTGCCCTTTGAGGCCCCTCTAACAAGCGCCCCTTACAAATAACGCCCCAGCAGGAAGCCCATTAACACCTCACAGGGGCAAACCTCAAGCCTTGTAGGAGAAACTTCAAAAGACATCCCCGCAGCACAGAACACCAGAAACTCATCCATCAAGTACACCATCCCAGGAAGTAGCCAGCTGAACTGGGGGAAGGAGTCAGCACATAAATTAAGGGCCCCTGAGCCCCCATATGCCTCTCGATTTATTACCACAGAGGCCAACTGTGCTCCTTAAAGTTTAAAAAGGATCAAGGCTTCTATAAACAGTATATAGAACTACCTTCCATGGGNCTGATAAAGCTGTGGCTAAGGTCAGCGCTGGTGAGGCAGGCGTATCAGTGAGAAGATCCAAGCCTGTGGGGACAAAGGAGGGGTGGGCGAGGAGGGCCTCGGGGGGCAGATGGCCCTTGAATTTAGCCAAATGGTGGCTCAGATGGTAAAAAATCTGCTTACAATGCAGGAAACCTGGATTTGACCCCTGGGTCAGGAAGGTCCCCTGGAAAAGGGAAGGGCTACCCACTCTGATATTCTTGTCTGGAGAATCCCATGGGCAGAGGAGCCTGGCAGGCTGCAGTCGGACATGACTGAGGGACTGAGTATGCACACACACCATGAACACAGCTGCAGAGGAGAGTGACATAAACAGGCCTTCACTTTATGAAGAGCGCTCTGGTGGTGATGAGGAGAACGGAATTGGGCAAGGGAGAACCTAGAGGCAGGCAGGCCACGGAGGAGACAACACAGGGGACAGTCTTGGGCGTGTGTTCAGTTGGAACTTGGTTATTTGGCTCAAGACACAATCTCTTGTTACCCAGGGTCCTCAGATAGGAGTCTTCCCGTCCATGTGGATTTGAGTCTCTTCTCAGACTCACTGTTTCTGCCTGTTCCCAGGCTGGTCTGATCCCTTACCGCCAATACCTGCCATGGCCTAGGGGCCCCCTAAAGCTAAACAAATAGCGGCCTGGGGAACAGGAATAAAAACAACGCTGCAGTGTCTTCTAAACATAAGTCGCGAGGCTGGGGGCGAAAGGCCTGAGAGTCAACCCTTCAGAAGAACAAGAACTCTGGTGTCCCCAGCTGCCCTTTGAGGCCCCTCTAACAAGCGCCCCTTACAAATAACGCCCCAGCAGGAAGCCCATTAACACCTCACAGGGGCAAACCTCAAGCCTTGTAGGAGAAACTTCAAAAGACATCCCCGCAGCACAGAACACCAGAAACTCATCCATCAAGTACACCATCCCAGGAAGTAGCCAGCTGAACTGGGGGAAGGAGTCAGCACATAAATTAAGGGCCCCTGAGCCCCCATATGCCTCTCGATTTATTACCACAGAGGCCAACTGTGCTCCTTAAAGTTTAAAAAGGATCAAGGCTTCTATAAACAGTATATAGAACTACCTTCCATGGGGAAAAAAAAAAAAACATCAAGAGAAATCCCCCTCCCCTCTCTCTTTTTAAGAAAACGATCCTTTTGTGAAATTTCCACTGCACCAAACCCATTGCTTCAAGTGTTACTGAAAAGTCCAACTTGCTAGTCGGCCCTTTAAAAATATATAATGTCAGCTACAATTACCAATTGCCTTTTGATGTGTTGAAATTAATTTCAGAATTGGATTTTCTCCTGAGTAGGTCACTCCCCTGAATGATACGCTCACAGCTCAGGCCTGTTAGCTGAAAATCTATGACACTGCTCAGAGGCTTAAGGCAGTTTTTCTTCTCCCCGCTCTACACACACACAAACACCAATCCTTTAGTTCCAGAAAGAGCTAGTTCATCATTCATGCCCAGCACAGCAAAGGTGCAGAAAAGGGCTACAGGAGAAGCACTGTGTGCTTAGTCGCTCAGTCGTGTCCAGTGCTTTGCGACCCCATGGACTGTAGCTCGCCAGGCTCCTCTGTCCGTTGGGGTTCTCCAGGCAAGAATACCGGAATGGGTTGGCATGCCCTCCTCCAGGGGATCTTCCCAATTCAGGGATCAAACTCAGGTCTCCTGCACTGCGGGCAGATTCTTTGCTGTCTGAGCCACCAGGGAAGAGAAACATTGCATGAATATTTCTCAAGGGATTGTTAGTTGTATAAAACCAAAGGCATCATGTGTCTCACTTCCACCACCTCTAGTCACCCAGATTTACATATACACATATTTGGAATAACCCCAATCCCTTTTCTCCTAATAATCATCAAAATAGCTAGATTTTCCAGAGCACCTACTACAAACCAGGTCTGTGTTAAGCACTTGGCAAATCTTTGCCCTTACTTCAGCCTCATAATAATTCTCTCGGGTGAATAATACCGTCACTACTCCCATTTCACAAGAAGGGAAACTGAGGTTCAGAGAGGTTAAGAAATTTGCCCAAGGTCACACAGGTAAAGAGCAGTAAAACAGAAGACCAAATCCCAGTTGGTCCAGTCTCGAACCTATGCTCTGAATCACTCATTTTAATGGCATGTCCCTGTGCTAAGATGGAACTCTATGCCTTCCAACTGGCCTTCTAATTTAATACATTTAGAAGACATTTTGTACTTAAATTTACCCATGGCTCAAAAAGCAATTTTGAATATTATACGCGATAAGGCTTTTAAAAAACCTTTTAAGAATTCCATTGGGTACCTTAAGACTTTTTTGCTGTTCTAAGATTTGGTCTTTTTTTCTGGATTACAATTTCTTCCCTCTTCTTCTGTTTAATAATACAAGCACTTACACTGTGCTTAGAGTTATGCAAAACACGAAATCCAACTCCACAACTTGGGTTTATAAAAGCAAGTGAGAATGTCACAACGGTTACATGCTGTGCTTTGTTCAAAAGAGTTGAGACCCAATACAAAATAAAAATAGGTATGTGTCAACTAAGAATTTGACTTGAAATTTAGGGAAACATCTTCCACCCTAGACTGCCATTTCCTTGAGGACAGCAATCATGTCTTATGTTATTTTTTTATCCCCAGAGCCTAGCACGAACTGGCACATAGTAGATGCTTAATAGACATGAGTTTGAGCAAACTAGGGGAGCTAGTGAAGGACAGGGAATCCCAGCATGCTGCAATCCATGGGGTCACAGAGAGTCAGACACAACTGAGCAACTAAACCAAAGATGCTTAATAACCAATTCCCACAATGGAAGGTGGATGGATGGCGACAGAGATGGTTGGGTGAAGGGATGCTTAAACCAATGCTTAAACACTAAAGTTATCTCTACGGAACTTGTTCTTGCTCTATTTCTATGGTTAAGATTGTTTTCTGGCCACATATGTAATTTTCAACAGTCCATCCCGGACTCAGATAAACAAATGACCCAGCCTCAGAGCCCACTAACTCAATGACAGTAGGGCCAAATGTTAGCTGCTTCTGATCCATGACCTTCCCCCAAGGACAGGCAGATGGAGGCCAGCAACTGCACTCTATAACTGCCCATTTACTAAACATATACTGAATGCAAATAACTCTTCCAAAAGGCAGCCCCATTTGTCGGCACCAAAGCATGCTTGTCATCTTCTCCCTGCGTCCTTCCCATTCGTCAGTCACCACAGTGGGAAGCAATAATGAGTCACTTTGAGTTAGTAACCACCCTAGAAAACAAGTCCTGCGGTGCCACTCGATTCCAATGAGACGCAAAGAGGAGAAAACAGTTCTCTGGCTTCTGTGAGCACTGCAGCTCCGAGGCCGCCAGCCAGAGCCACAACTCACATGCACCTATCTCCTTTCCCCAGCAACATAGCACAGGAGATGGACTTTTCAAGATAAACTCAGAGGTGGGGTGTGGGAAGTCCACGTGAGATTCCCAGAACACCCTTCTTCAAAGTGCCTGTGTGCCGCAGGGTTCCCAAGGCATTCGGTTCAGTTACTCAGTCGTGTCTGAGTGAGACCCCATGGACTAAAGCAGGCCAGGATTCCCTGTCCATCACCAACTCCCGGGGCTTACTCAAACCCATGTTCATTGTATCAGTGATGCCATCCAACCATCTCATCCTCTGCTGTCTCCTCCTCCTCCCTCCTTCAGTCTTTCCCAGCATCAGGGTCCTTTCCAAGGAGTCAATTCTTCCCATCAGGTGGCCAAAGTACTGGAGTTTCAGCTTCAGCATCAATCCTTCCAATGAATATTCAGCCCTGATTTTCCTTTAAGATGGACTGGTTGGATCTCCTTGCAGTCCAAGGGATTCTCAAGAGTCTTCTCCAACACCACAGTTCAAAAGCATCAATTCTTCAGCACCCAAGGCATTAGAAAGCAAAAAAAAAAAAGAAACTTACAAATCATTTGCCCTGTTGTAGTGTGGTATGCTTGCATGCTCAGTCGTGTCTGACTCTTTGCAACCCCACAGACTGTAGCTCACCAGGCTCCTCTGTCCATGGAATTTTCCAGGCAAGAATGTTGAAGTGGGTTGCCATTTCCTACTCTAGGGGATCTTTCCAGCCCAGGGATCAAATCTGTGTCTCCTGTATCTTCTGCATTGGTAGGCAGATTCTTTACACTGCACCACCTGGGAAGCCCCATAATGCAGAAACAACAGGCAAACAAATCAGAAAGAATTCTGATCAAATGCCAGTGCCCTAACAAGCAATGAAACATTCCTCATATAAGAACCTGACACTGCTCTCTGGTATTACAAAGCACCTTAATATTTCATTTGGGAAAGCTAAGGAGAGGGCTGTGAACACTCCCTTTAACCAGGAAGGGAAACAGCTCAGTTGATGAGATCAATTTCTGGTCTCAGGTCACAGAACCAGGAAAGGGAAAGAAGCACGTTTTGCATCCCACTCTGATATATTTCTACTTGCTCAACAGAAACACTTCAAGGCTTCATGATGAGTGCCAGGCCATACGCAGGTAAGTTCCAAGCTGGGAACAGTTCCCATCTTTATGAGGTTTCCAGACATCTAACAGTTAGAGCCAAAATTTAAACTGGCTTCCCTGATTCCACAAGCACCAAGTCCTGCATGAGGTGATGAGAGTTCTCCCAGCACCAAGCCAGCCAGAGGAGGAGTGAGGGACGGAGTCGGGGGTGGGGGAGACAACCCACACATCTGAACATGGAGAGGAAACTGCAGGCTGACTGACTCCACCTTAAAGCTTTCATCTCACAGACAAACCTGTGTCTAGGAAATGAACACAGGGGCACCTGAATAGAGACAATCCAATTGGCCTTTAGTGCTATAAAAAAGGCCTTTTAAGGAGCAAATTATCCATTTCTAATTAGTCACCTTCTCTTACTAGGCAATTTCTTATAATTTTCTTATTTCTCACCCAACCCATCCCAATACATGAAAATAACGTGCTATGAAAAACAGAGCCCAAATCTAACACTACTATGTAGCCAGGATATTTAAATTCTCAATCATTTATACCACACCACCATATTGCCTTGATCAAAGAGGATTAGAATAAAACCTACCCAGCAGAGGTTCCCAAACATGGCTGGGGATCAAAAGAAGCACCAGGAAACCTCTTCATTTTATTATTATTACTATCATCATTATATCTTAGTTTCCTGACCAAGGATTAAACAGGGGCCCTCGGCAACAGAAGTGGAGTCCTAACCACTGGACCGCCAGGGAATTCCCTAGGGAGTCTTTTTATGTGGTGGAATGCTGGGTCCACCTCTGGAGATTTGAATGAGTGGGTGGTCTAGAAGGGCCCAGACGTCTAGTGCAGGGGGTGCTAGTGTTGGTAAGCACCCAGACAATTCTGATGACTAGGCTGGTGACCAGCCTGCTTGAAAACCCTTGCAAAAACGCACCGAGACAGGTCATTCTGGAGGAAGGCTGTCTAGACACACACCTTCATGTACAGATCCACCAGGCAACAAGGGAGAACTAATTCACAGAAAGTATAACATCAAGCCATCTTTACAACATCCTCAAGACTGGCACAATTACTCCCATTTCGGGGAAGATCCCCTGGAGTAGGAAATGGGAACCCACTCCAGTATTCTTGCCTGGAAAATCACATAGACAGAGGGTCCTGGTGGGCTACAGTTCATGGGGTAGCTAAAGAGTCGGACACAACTTATCAACTAGAATAACAACAGAGAGGGAAACTGGGCCTCAGCGTAATACAGTCATCCCCCACTTTCCATGGGAAATTGGCTCCAGAGCACCTCTCCCACACCCGTAGATACCAAAGTACCCAGTGTTCGGCAGCCTTAGAGTCAGCCCTATTTATCCAGGGCTGCGAATTCACCCATTTGCAGACTCAATCCTGAATCCATCAATATATGCTCATTTGCACAGCACGTATGAATTCCCAGGCTTCCCCAAGAAAGCCAGTCCTGTGCTCCTACAATGCTGAGAAAAATCTTCTAAGAAAAAGAGAGCGAGTATTAGGACACAGAGACCATAAAAGTACTGAAAAGGCCGGCACGAATTCAAGAATGTCTTGACTTCATTTCCTATTGTTGATCAATAAAACTGAGAAAGCAGTACCAGCGGAGACAGGCATCCCAGCTTTATCAGCTCCAGCAGACTCCAGAATTTCCTGGGTGTGGGGAGGGTGTGAGGATCTGCTGGGATTTCACCACAAGCAGAGCTGGGCCTAACAAGTCCAAGTCCATTCACCTGCAAGGCAGTTCTGACAGCCACAGCCTGGGCACAGCACTCAGCAGCCAGGAAAGGGATAAAGGCAGAAAACGCCCACTGCCAGAGAAGGAGGATACCATTTCCCAGGCTGGGGGAGGCACAGTCCCATCTTCAGACGGTAGAGAAGACCCCAACCCATCTCTCCTTAGTGTCTAAAGAATCAGTCACCCACGGGCAGAGTGGGGTACCCTGAACACCCCCATGCAGGACACCTTCCTCCAGGCTTCCATCTGCTGGACTCTTCCAGCTGAAGTACGGTCTGCTCTCTGGGAACTGGGTCAAGGCTAGGAGGAGCCACGAGCGCAAGGTTCATATCTGACCACCTCACTAACTCAGTGTGTTCTTGGCCACGTCAGTGTCCCTTGGGCTTAGATTTCCAAAATGCAAAGGTAGTACAAGACCTTCTTTGAATTTCCTACCAGCTCTGACAGCACACAAAACCCAGACTACAGTAGCCCCTGGGCTGGCAGGATAGTCTATGCAGTGGCAGGGTGTGGGGCAGAAGCTGTAGGAGGGAGAAAATCACCCTGCCTGTGATTGTAACAGAGACTCATCTATGGGACACACACACTGCCATATGTAGGCAGATAAGAAGAAAGTGGTTACATAGGAGAAGCAAAGGGTAGGGACCCAGAGAAAAAGACTACGAGTTGTGGTTATTCAGTTGCTCAGTCATGTCCGACTCTTTGAGACCTCATGGTTTTACAGCACGCCAGGCTCCCCTGTCCTTCACCATCTTCTGGAGTTTGCTCAAACTCATGCCCATTGAGTAGGTAATATCATCCAACCATCTCATCCTCTGTTGCCCCCTTCTCCTACCCTCAAATTTGTCTCACAGATGGCCAAAACATGAAAAAAAACACTGAAATCAAAACTATAATAAAGTGCCACCTGACACTGCTCAGAAGGGCCATCAGTAAAAAGTCTACAAGTAACAGCTGGAAAGGATGGGGAGAAAAGGGAACCCTCCTACACTGCTGGTGGGAATGTAAGTTGGTACAGTCACTGTGCAAACCAGTATGGAGGTTCCTCAAAAAACAAAAAATAGAACTACCATATGACCCAGTAATCCCACTCTTAAGCATATATCCAGCAAAGCTAAAATTCAAAAAGATACATACACCTCTATGTTCACAGCAGCACTATTCACAATAGCCAAGACATGGAAACAATCCAGGCTTCCATCAACAGACGAATGAGTAAAGAAGATGTGGTGTATATATATGTAAAACACACAATGGAATATTACTTGGCCATAAAAAAGAATGGCATAATGCCACTCGCATCAACATGAACAGACCTAGAGATTATCGGAACAAGTGAAGAAGTCAGAAAAAGACAAATACCAGAAGACACTCACTCTCGTGGGGAATCGAAAATATGGCACAAATGAACCAATCTACAAAACAGAAACAGACTCAAGGATCTAGAGAACATACTGTGGTTGCCAAGGGGGAGGAAGGTGGAGGAGGGACGGACTGGGAGCTTCGGATTAGCAGATGCAAACTATTATGTTTCGGATGGATAAACAACAAAGTCCTGCTGTATAGCTCAGGGAACTATATTCAATATCCTGTAATAAACCATAATGGAAAAGAATTTTAGAAAAGAATGTACCCATATGTGTAACTGAATCACTTTGCTGTACAGCAGAAATTAACACACCACTGTAAATCAACTAGACTTCAATTAAAAAAGAAATGTTTGCCTTAATAGTCCCTAGACTTGAAGCTAATCATAAATCTCTAAATCTTCCTCTGTAGCTTTCCAAATCCAACTACTCACTGAGTAAACACACAAGAGCAACTAGTGGCATTGGAGGGCTTCCCTGGTGGCTCAGATGGTAAAGAATTCACCTACAGCGTAGGAGACCTGGGTTTGATCCCCAAGTTGGGAAGATCTCCTGGAGAAGGGAATGACAACCCTCTCCAGTATTCTTGTCTGGGACATCCTACGGGCAGAGGAGCCTGGCAGGCTATGGTCCATGAGTGTCTAACACATGTAACTGCACTGGGGGTGGCGGGACACTGAGATCAATTGTGGTTAGTATTATTAGGATGATGATTACTAATATTTAATCAAATCCACTGAAGGGAAAAAAAGACATCTAATTAAGTGATACCGATACTCCTTTAGTAGATGAAAAAAGTTCATGAGTAAGACTGGGAACACGTCCAATTCTTTCCCCCCTGACTCATATATTCCAAAGGAATATCAGACAGTTGACTTCAGAACAAAAGGCCCACAGCCTCCAAGGCCACAAAACACATGGGGAGATGCAGGCATCGGGGCGGTAGATTGTCTGACTTCCTGAGCAGAGTCATGCCAAGGTCACGGACTCTCAAGGGAATGCAAAGCTCCCCCTCCGATGCTCAGAACAGACTCAGTTTAAGCCACAGAAGACATTTCACTGGTTCAATTCAGAGTTTGTCCTGTCCACTGCCAGGGCCATGCCCCGGGTAAGAGATCTCAGAACAAAACTAACACACCCTAAGATTTCCCTTCAACAAGTGCTTCGGAAAAAGAAAAAGAAAAGCAGATTAAAAAAGCAACCCCAACAACTGGCTCAGTAGGAGCAGTGGTTGTACTCCTCCTAACCACTACCCATGATCTAACTAGCTCTTCTTACTACTAACGACTGCTATAATCACTCTGCTGGCGTATCACTACTATGAGGCCACACTGCCTCTCACTGAACAGGCCCTTGTCTATTCCTTCTTGGTTTATAAAGCATTTACTTGTGGGGATCTTACAGCATGTGTGTTTATACTTAGTCATTCAGTCATGTCCAGCTCTTTGGATTGTAGCCCGCCAGGCTCCTCCATCTATGAGATTTTTCAGGCAAGAATACTAGACTGGATTGCCACCTCCCTTCTCCAAGGGATTCTCCCAACTCAGGGATCAAACCGGCATCTCCTGTGTCTCCTGCATTGCAGGCAGATTCTTTACCTGCTAAGCCATCAACGAAGCCCATCTTACAGCATACTTAAGACTATATGAGATAAGCAGAGCACCTCTTATTAGACCCATTTAACAGATTTTAAAAATTGATGCTAAGCAGTTTCAGAAACTCCTTTAAGGGCTTACACCTGATAAGGCAGTAAGTTTTTGCTATTGTTATTTTAGCTACTGCATCCTGCTCGCTGCCTGCAGCACGGCTGTGAAGAGAGACAAGTGACTCTGATGACAGCTCTGTACCCTTGTCCTGTGCTGATGCCAGCAGGTCAGCAGAAGGGGCTCCTATGCTCCAACAGAGTCTCCTTCTCTTCTACAGCTGGGCCTCTTACACTAGACACACATACATGTGTACACACACACACACATGCACACGCGCATATACACACATGTGTACACATGCTGCCAGCAGTCTCCCAGGAAAGCCAGGCTACCATCCTCCAGAGTTCAATCCCACACTCTCAGAAGAACCTTCACGGAACCAGCTGGGAAAGTTTTGCTGAAACAGTTCTCAGGACAGCTGTCCTGGTCCAGTTACCACACAGAAAATCTTCACGTTTTGGCAAACCCCACTGCAAGCATGCATGCACGCTGCAGCCTCACATGAATGGAAATACCAACTTGAGCCAGGCAAGTCCAACACTATCACACAAAGCGCTGGTGTCAACTCAGACCTCATAATTAGCGATCACCCATCAAGTCAGGACTGTAATAACGGGCTCCTTGGGGGGCATCTCACTGGAGGGCAGGGGGGTGGTCACTAAAGACAGAGTAGGAATTGGACAAGGATAATGACAGCCTTAAGAGTAAGGCAATCCACTCGCTGTTCCACAGATATCTCCAGCCGGATCTCCAAAAACAAACCTCTCCAAAGTCAAAAATACATCACACGAGTGCCCCAAGGCACACGTGCTTTTGAGCATGCCAGGGCAGATTTCCATCTATATTATGCTGTGCCCTCCTCTAATTTTAGAGGAAGCTGGCTTCAGATAATTGTGTGAAAGGTGCTTCCTTTCTAAACTGCCGTAATTAAACTAGAAAAACATCAATTTGTAACTTCATGGTAAGAGGGTTTCCTGAAAACTCCTTAAAGGAAGTCTGTAACTGATAGACTGGATAAACGTCCTCCACAGGCACGACAATCCACACTGAGTACAACTGTGAAGGCTCAGATCCCCCGATAGAGAAATAGCACTTTCGTCCACAAAAGCGTACCACACTGCTGTGTACGGCTGGTACTGTTATGAAGAACAGATTGGTAGTTCTGAGTCTCAAAGCTCTCTGTACAGCAGGGGTCCCCAGCCCCTAGGATCTAATGCCTGCTTCTCTGAGGCAGAGCTGATGCAATAATAATAGAAATAAAATGCACGGTCAATGTAGCACGCTTAAATCATCCTGAAATCACCCTCCTCCCCTAGGCCATGGAAAAATTTGCCTTCCATGAAACCAGCTCCTGGTGCCAAAAAGGCTGGGGACCGCTGCTCCACAGTATTAGCTCCATGATTTGACTGAAGAAAGAAGAAAGCATTTTTCAAAAGAAAGCTACGGTTTCTATTAAAATGCATACCACCCCCTTTTGCAAGATAGAAGGACTTTGGAGAAACACCGTAAGGCTCAGAAGTACGCCGTAAATTACTTCTTTTGTTTAAGGCAAGTTAGTAACAGGTCATGGATTACAAAAAAATATAAACCCTCCCAAAATCCCTAGCTGGATGTTAGTTACCTTCAGGACTCAGCTCAGGAGATGGCATGTTGACTGTTTTGGAATGAAGGGTTGGTTATAATCACCTGCCCACTCAGATCCTCAAGTCCTCAAATCCTGTCTCATTACTGGAAGTGTTTTCCTGCAAGTGACACGAGTGATTTTCTAGTCAACCTGTCCTTCACGTAAGCCACTGTACGCAGAGCAAGGGGCAAGCCCGGGGCACGGCGACTGTGACAGTGTATCTGCCCAGGCTCACCAGGCACAGACGTTCTGGGATCTGAGAGTGAAGGCCTTTCCAGGAGCTTTACGAGAGTCTAAGTGAGCCTGGCACAGAGGCAGTCGACAAAACTCCCTAACATCCCTTACCAGGCCTCCAAGAAGCCAGCTGTCTCAGAACCCATATAACTAATAAAGGAAATACAGCATGACAATGTGTGTAAAATCTGAATCTCACCTCCTACCCACGGGCTCCTGGCATGCAAATTGACGGCAGGCTTGCTGACTCAAAACTGGAGCTTATTAGAAACGAATTGCGTTTCTCACTGCCAGAGTGACCTTAGATCCAAAGTGATCCAGTGTGCTACTACTCAGTGGGAAAAAGTAAATGCACACAGTAGGTATGCAGAAAATGGTAGCTACTCTTAAGAGAAGGGACCAATCATAAAACATCTGGCTTAAGTTCACCAGGCTCATCAGCAGTTAGTTTAGGTAACACCACTTCACTGTGAGTGACTCCATGTGCTGCTAAAAGAATTCTTCCTGGAACCTAATATTTGGTTCAGTCTCTGAAGTGAGGGCAAGAGAATCATCAGCTATCGATATATCTGGCTATCCAGTGTGATCAGTGGACAGCAGCCTCAGCATCACCCTGGAGCTTTTCTGAAACTCAGACTCAAGGCCCAGGCCAGATCTACAGAAGAATCACAATCTGCTTTTTAATCAGATCTAGGGGCTTGTGGGGTTGGGGGCAGAGGGGCTGCTTCCCAGTGGCTCAGTGGTAAAGAATCCACCTGCCAATGCAGGAACCAAAGATTTGATCCCTCGGTAAGGAAGAGCCTCTGGAGGAAGAAATGGCAACCCACTCCAGTATTCTTGCCTAGAAAATCCCATGGACAGAAGAGCCTGGCGGGCTACAGTCCATGGGATCACAAAGAGCCAGATACAACGGAGCATGCATAAGCACGCTCCTTGTGGGGGGTTCCCCACTTCAGGGTATGCTCTGTAAAGGAAGACTGCAGGGACAGGGGTCAGGAGGGCTCCCTCATACACCCTGGTTCTCCAAAATAACCCTAACTCTGAGGATGGGCAGAAGGAAGAAGACACAGTAAGACTATTAAAAATAATCCCCCAGAAAGATGTCAATCCATTGTGGGTGCATCACTGAGACAGACTTCAAGGGACTCATCCACATTCATACTGAAAAGTGGATTCAGTGACAGGTGAAAGGCCTTGAGGGTCGAGCCCAGGACTCCCAACAGGCACTGAGCTTTGGGGTACAGTTTTAACTTCTTTGGAGAGTCATCAGCCTCCTCTTCTGCTGCATCCAAGATTTTATGAAAGAAAAAAAAACTGTAAGGATCAAATTCCACTTTCTCCAAATTATTTAACTGCTGAGCCTAGGAAAGTTACTTAACCTTCTGGAACTCTCTTTTCAGTCTCTGAACGGAGATAACAGCCCTGACGTGGAGAAGGAAGAAGGTGAAAGAAGATGACACAAGAGAGTGCTTTCCAGGATACCCTAAGGGCTCGAAACATGGCCATCCAGCAGTCTAGAAGGAAGTGCCAATAGGAACTCTGTCCCGCAACCAGTTCAGGCACAGGTGAGGGGAGACGGGGAGGAAATGAGTCCAAATGAGGCCACCATGACAGATCCACAGAGGTACTTCCTCCAGGCTCTCCCCATGTGCCCCTCCAAGTGCCCCGAGCGGACTGGGAGATGAAAACGCTACTTTGCCAAGTGTCTGCAGTTCCTCCCGGTTGCCATTCCTCTTTACAGCAGGCATCCCTTTCATTCTACAGGGCCAGGGGTGACATCAGTCAGCCAGGGTGTCCTGGGGGTTCCCTGGGGCAAAGAAGTCCTTTTATTTTTATTTTTTTTAATCTTTTATCTTATATTGGAATACAGCTGATTAACAATGTAGTGACCATTTCAAGTGGACAGCAGAGAGACTTGGCCGTACATATACCTGTATCCATTCTCCCCCAAACTCCTCCCATCTGAGCTGCCACACAGCATTGAGCAGAGCTGCATGTGCTCTACAGTAGTACCTGGCTGGTTACCCATTTTAATACAGCAGTGTGGACACGTCCATCCCAAACTCCCTAACTATCCCTTGCCTCATTCTTCCCCCAACCCAACCACAAATTATCTAAGTCAGTGAGTCCATTTTTGTTTTGTAAATAAAACACTTGTTCACTTGTATCACTCAAGAAGCCAGTTTTAAACAAATGTGTTACCAGCAGAGCCACAGAGAAAAGGTACAAAGACTTCTCCCTCTTCCTAACAGTATAGCCCTCCTCCCCTTCCACACCCCATCAGCCGGGCTGCCCAGAGCCAAACCACTGGGAGCTAGAGTCTCCAACCTTCAACTCAGGGAGACCTCAGGCTCCTTAGCTCAAAGGCCCTGCATTTCTCACCACCACCACCACCCCCCCGCAAAAGTAAAAGAAATGATGTCCACCTCTGCGCATCGCAGGTCAATTTGGAAGCTATCAAACAGCAGCCACACATGAAGGATGGTGATCATTAAATGGGAAAATAAAACCAAAAAATGACATTTTGGTGGCTTGTACTTTAACAAATGGATCTGAGCCAATCTCATGAACACAATTCCCTCACCAAGACAAGAACAGACACCGTGCTCTCAGCTGCAGAATAAGGTAAATGAGAGGAAAAGGAGAGTTGCAGTCTCTGCTCCCCCAGCTAACGCCTGGCCAGGGCCTGGGCCACACCAAGCACCAGGCTCCACTGGGTGCACTCCCCCTTTAAACTTCTCAACAGCCCTAGGATGCCAGGTGGAGGCAATGCTTTCAATCTACAGATACTACAACAGAGGCACACAGAAGGTAAGTAACTCACCGAAAGTCACACAGCCAGCAAGCAACCTAACCCCAAAGCAGTGGTTCTCAGTAGGGGTGATTTTGCCCCCAGTGGATGTGTAATATTGTTGTGAAACACTTTTGGTTGCCACAACTGGGGGATAACTACTGGGATTCAGTGGGAAGAGGCCTGGAATACCACCCAATCCCACACTGCACAGGACAGCAAAGAATTGTTCAGACCTCAATGTCAACAGCACAGTCATTGAAAAGTCCCACTCTGGAACTTCCTCTTTTATCCACTGCACTATATCAGCCCCCTTCTCACTTTCTAATGTGCTCGAAGAGGACAANAGGCCTGGAATACCACCCAATCCCACACTGCACAGGACAGCAAAGAATTGTTCAGACCTCAATGTCAACAGCACAGTCATTGAAAAGTCCCACTCTGGAACTTCCTCTTTTATCCACTGCACTATATCAGCCCCCTTCTCACTTTCTAATGTGCTCAAAGAGGACAATAGATACTATTTGAACATAACCGTAAATCAGATGACCAAGCTCTGTGATCAGTGCTGAAAGTAAATAACTCCCACTGTGCACACCTTGCTTAGTTCCACCTTCTCCAGTGCTTCCCTCCCAAGATCTTGCGACTAGCTTTTCCCTCTGCTGGGCAGTTCTGCCTCATTGCCTCCATCCCGTTGCGTGTGCTCAGGGCTCACATATCACCTCCGCTACATTTCCCGCCACCCCCACCTCTCCTCAGAGCGCTGCTCATGCCCTGACATGACCTGTGTAGTACTTGTCTAATTTCTCCCATCAGATTGGAAGCTCCCTGAGGGCAGGAATCTTTTTTCTGTGTCCCTTAACTGTTTTCTCCGCAACACTCATCAGTGTGTCTGGTACATGGCCGGAACTCAAGATACTTGCTGAAAGAATGAATGGACGAACAAATAAACTAGCTTAGGGCTCTTCCTGAGGAAGCTGAGGGTTTCAGCTTTCCCCGAGCTATAGCCACATCAGGCCAAGGACCTCTGTGCAGAACCTGCTTCAGCTTGCTACAACAATCACCGCTCTAGACTGGGCTTGGCGCACCTCTTCCTGTAAAGGGTCAGGCTAAGATTTTCAGCCCTGCTGTCTCTGGATCAACGATTCGACTCGGCCACATTCACACAAAAGCAGCCACAGAAGACCCATGCATGAACGTGCAGGGCTAGGTTCCAACGATACCTTAAGAACACTGGTAATTTGAATTGCATGGAATTTTCATGTGTCAGGAAATATTATTCTTCCATGATTTTTCCCCCAACTCTTTTTTAAAATGTTTAATGATTCTTGGCTTGAGAGGCCAAGGGAAAAAAGGAGATGGGCTAGATGTGGCACCTGGGCCATTGTTTGCTCTTCCTTGTTCTAGATCTTTGTCAATTTGGGCAATTCATTAAAAAAAAAACAAAACAAAACACTGCACCCTGGGGGTGGCCCAGAGTCCTTTCATGATCGTCACCTCATTCGTCCTCAGGACAATGCTGGAAGCAGGGTTCTTCACTCTTTCTCTATCTCAGGTTACCTCTGAGGCCTGGCATGACGTATCTGAAGTCACTGAGCTTGGCCTTTTCACTCCACTGCCAGAATTCTTTCTGCACCTAACAGACTGTCACAAATCTTCGCCATTATGGATACAAAGACCTCGATTAATCCATTATTGGCTTTCATTTTTTAAAAACTGCAGTATAGGTTGATTCATAATGTTGTGTTAGTTTCAGGTACACAGCAAAGTGACTCCATTATACACCATAGACAGAGATAAGGGATTTTTTTCCAGATTCTTTTCCATTACAGGTTATTAAAGATATTGAATATAGTTCCCTGTGCTACAGGGAGGTCCTTGCTGTTTATTTTATATATAGTATCTGTTAATTCCAAACTCCTAATTTATCCCTCCCTCCCCACCCTTTCCCCTTTGGTAACCATAAGTTTGTTCCATGCCTGTAAGTCTGTTTCTGGCATTATTTCATTCTCCTTTATGCCTGAGTAATATTCCAAAGCATGTATATATACCACATCTTTGTCCATTCATCTGGCGATGGACATTTAGGTTGCTTCCATGTTTGACTATTGTACATTGTATTGCTATGAACACTGGTGTGCATATATCTTTTTGAATTATAGTTTTCATCTTTTCCAGATATATACCTAGTAATGGGATTGCTGGCTCATATGGTCACTCTATTTTTAGTTTTCAAGGAATCTCCATACTGTTTTCCATACTGGCTGCCATTTTTGGTTTCAGAGAATTAGCAAGGAACATTCTGGTGAAGTAAGCATCAGCAAAGATTTGTGTATTAAAACACAAATACCAGGGACTTCTCTGGCTGTCCAGTAGTTAAGACTCCGCGATTCCACTGCAGGGGGCACAAGTTCAATCGGGAAACTAAGATCCCACGTGCCCTGTAGTGCAGTTAAAAAAAAAACCCACCCCACATACAAATGCCAAATCAAGAGGGCAACTGTACATCATCCATTTCATAGCACAGATGGTTGTTCAACTCGCTTCAGAGAAAGAAAATGTGGATACCAGCAGCCTCCTGCCTGCCCTTTGGCATTACAGGAAAAAGTTAACGACACAGAAAATTGGCTGTGCTGCACAGGACTGCAAATAGGAATTCTAAAGGTGAAGCCTCCACAATAAACACTTAGTATTATATTTTAATACCTAAGCCAGGCGTGACTTTTTCCACCTTAATTTCCTAAAGGTTCCCTGAATGGTAATTAAGACACTCAAACCAAAGGCAAACACTTGGGGGGAAAAATTCACATCTAAAAAGTTTGAACTGTATTCTGTGTTATTTCTAAGGTTATTACCTCTGGACACATGGACATATCATTTTATAATACTTCTCAAATCTACTGTAACCAATGTTCTCTCTATGTATGTGAGACATGGCGCGCGCGCACACACACACACACACACACACACACGCCCTCCAATTTCAAACACTCTGTCAAGGAAGAGTTAACTACCCTGCCCCACCTCCACTCAGGAAGCAGGTCATTTTGAACCCCTGGTGGAAATGCAGAAGTAACCCTGAGCTTCATACCTGAGGACCCGAGCACCCAGAGTTAAAAAGGAAGGAAACGGGAAATGGCCATAAAAACCAGGGCAATAACTCGGCATGCAGGCAGTAGGCGTCCTTCCCTCATCTTGCTAGCGAATTCTTTAGGCAAAAGCTAAACCTAATAGTTAGAGCCTCCACAAAAATGTGGGGACCAACTGATGGATGAAACCTAAACCAAAAAAGCCTGGGTACCTGAGTCTGGTTCTTCATACTCTGGAATTCAACACGGCATTTCAGGTTGGGTTTCTGTCGATCCCATGGATGGCTCCAAAATGCCTTCCCCTCTACCTCCTCCCTGTGGTTCTAACTCTAGCCTGGACTCAACTCACTGAAGAATAGCTTTCATCTCGCTCCTTCCTGTTCAGTCAGTGCTTCAGCAGTCCTCCTTTCTGTGAGCTCCCTCTGTCTCAATAACAGATTATTAGTTAGTTCAGTTGCTCAGTCATGTCCAACTCCTTGCGACCCCATGGACTGCAGCACACCAGGTCTCCCTGTCTACCACCAACCACGGGGCTTGCTCAAACTCAAGTCCATCAAGTCAGTGATGCCTTCCTACCATCTCGTTTTCTGTCATCCCATTCTCTTCCTGCCTTCAATATTTCCCAGCATTGGGGTCTTTTGCAATGAGTCAGTTCTTCGCATCAAGTGGCCAAAGTATTTCAGCATCAGTCCTTCTGATGAATATTCAGGACTGATCTCCTTCAGAATGGACTGGTTGGATCTCCTTGCAGTCCAAGGGACTCTCAAGAGTCTTCTCCAACACCACAGTTCGAAAGCATCCATTCTTCGGCACTCAGCTTTCTGTATAGTCCAACTCCCACATCCATACATGACCACTGGAAAAATCATAGCTTTGACTAGACAGACTTTTGTCAACAAAGTAATGTATCTGCTTTTTAATATGCTGTCTAGGTTTGTCATTAGTGACCATATAATTGGTTTCCCCAAACAGGACACTTTTGAAATGAAAGGGGTGCTATAAAACATTATGCCTAAACAACCACAATAAACCAGGACTGTCCCAAACTGGGGCACAGGTCACTCTGATAAGGTCTTAGAGGGAGAGCACTTGTCTTACCTTGTTAACTCCATCCCACCTTTTCAACCAAACAGTCCCACAGAGCATTGAAACACCATAGGTGCTAAGTAAACATTTGTGGAATTGAAACAATAGGCGCTTTAAAATGATACCACAAGTACCAGTTACTACAGATTTGTCTCCATAAAGGATGCTGTAGATCATTATAAAATATAATCATACCAGAAAAATCCCTGCTTCTGATATTCTATTTCATTTTATTTCCACTATGGCTATTTTTTAATCTCTCACTGATTGTGATTTTATATTAATAATAATAAATAGTTATCACTTACTGAATCCTGTGAACATTAATCACAGTTGCTGCTGCTGCTGCTGCTAAGTCGTGTCAGTTTTGTCTGACTCTGTGTGACCCCATAGACGGCAGCCTACCAGGCTCCCCGGTCCCTGGGATTCTCAGGGCAAGAACACTGGAGTGGTTGCCATTTCCTTCTCGAATGCATGAAAGTGAAAAGTGAAAGTGAAGTCGCTCAGTCGAGCCAGACTCTTAGCAACCCCATGGACTGCAGCCCACCAGGCTCCTTTGTCCATGGGATTTTCCAGGCAAAAGTACTGGAGTGGGTAAACAGTGCCTTCTCCGAATCACAGTTGAAGAACCTTAGACACATTCTCCCAACAACCCCGACAAGGAATGTATGTTAGACTTAAGTCTTTAAGTAAAGAAACAGAAGCTCAGCAAGGATAAATAATCCCCATAAGATCACCAACTCTGGCCAAACTCACTCCCTTCCATTGACTAGGAAACTTACCAACCTTAATATCTCGGTTCCACAGTGTTAATTTTTCAAAACCATGTTACCATTGAGACAAGGTGGCATAACATTCTGCAAACTATACAAAGTCATGAAGTTGACAATGCATGGTCCAACTATACCACTGTCTACTGTACTGATACTTATTCTAACATGATATGGATTCAGACTCACTGAAAAAGAGGAGACCTGGAAGAACATTGGCAAAACTCTGCAACAACATACAGCACAGCCCCTCTCTGAGAAAAAGCAAAAATTGGTAGGAAAAAAGCCTGAAGCAGAAACAAGCATCTTGATGTCTAAGTATCAAATAAGCTTTCCTGACCAGATGGAACTCACAAACAGAATTTCTTAATCAATGACAAGAAGTGAGCACCTGCTTTTCTGAAGGGAGGTGAGGGAAACAGTGGGAGAAGGGGAAAGAGATTCTATTCCTAAACAGAACCTGCGAAAATGGCTTTTTTGGAGAGAAGGGAATTTAAGCTGCAAACTCCATGAGAGTAGAGAATGACTGCGTCAAGGGTTCTCTGGCACTTGGTCCAACTTTTTTTTTTTTTTTTTTAATATTTATCCATGTATTTATTGGCTACATTAGGCCTTAGTTCTCAGTTGAAGCACGCAGGGCTTTCCCTGCAGTGCACAGACTCTAGTTGTGGCACGCATGCTCGAGAGCGCCAGGACTCGGGAGCTGCAGCACCCAGGCTTAACTCTTCCGTGACATGTGGGAACTTAGCTCTCTGACCAAGGATTGAACCCACATCCCTTGCATTGCAGGCAGCTTTCTTAACCACTGGACCACCAGGGAAGTTCCTGTCCAGCTTCTTGGCCATGAAATTCCACACAGAAAGCCTGGAAAACCCATATCCCATAACGCTTTGATTAATGGCAGCAGCACTTCTAACACAAGAGGTTTTCTTTAAAGTGAGACGCTTGTGTTTAATGTCCAGCCTCCACCCCACCTATTTTAATGTACCAATTTCCCAAAACCATAAAACTAGGGACTCTCGTGGGTACATTCCTGAAATGACAAGCTTCCAAAATACTTTCCACGAACTCAATGGGATGTTGACTTCTCCATTAAAAAAAAAAAAAAAAAATCAGTAACCTTACATATACACTTGCAGGAATCACAAACTGCCTTCTCATAAACACTCCCAGGAAATAGGCTGAGCGTCTCAATCCAAACAAAGCATCTTTCTCAAACAAAGAGAAAGTTTTGTTTGCCAAACAAGAGTCTCTTCATTAACGCCTCATTTGTATTGATTATGGAAGACATGCTGTACAATGTTTCCACGATGAGGAAAAAGAAACAAAGTTTTGCTGCAGTCACTAAATTCAGTAGTCACCAGCTCCCTGTAGGTTAAAACCTGCTCCCAAAAGCACACGTCACCATCCTTGATCTCAAAGGCTTTAAACCAAGCAAAATGAGCACTGGGTCCCTGTAGCTGCCAGCCAGCATCACCACATATGCCAACATGTACCCTAAAAATTCACTGTGTTCTAGGAAAGAGTAGAGTGAAAAGCATAAATCACAAACAGCAGCTCACATTCTCCAACCCCTCCTTCCCGGTCCAAGATGTTCATTTTGTCACAGAGCTTGCAGATCAAGACCAAGTGTTGCATGAAATAAGGTAGGATTTGGTTAAGATTGGCTTCACAGCAGAAAATCAGATAAAGGTATTTAAAAAAAAAAAAAANTCCAAGTAATGAATGATGGCTTGGCAAAGAAAGCAGAAGCCTCTGCCAAAACAAAAGGTCAGTCAGAACAGCTCTCTGGAGTTACTGTGTCCTCTTACCACTCTGCCTGGCCAGGCTTCCTGTGTGTTTTCCATCTCTGCTGGGCACCGTGGTACTCAATGTGACCACTCTAACATCAGCACCAGGAGTGCATTTCTCAAAGTGGCACACAGTACAGAATCCCCTGGGCTGCTGCTTTGCCGTGCAGGTCCCTGAGCCTGGCCCTAATGAATCAGACTACCTAAGGAAGCCTTAGAAGGTTAGTTTTAAGTTCATCACAGTAAATTTCCCACATGGTTCTAACACACTCACTCTTGAAAACAGTCTTCCAAGATGACCTTCCAAGGCAGGCCTAGAACAATCTGGTCCACAGTCAGCAGGCAATTTATGCACCATCTCACATCAGCCTCATTTCAACTCTAGAAGTGGGTACAATTTTTCTTCCATTTTAGTGATGAGGAAACTGAGCCTTTGAGATCCTAAATAATTCCCAGGTCATATGGCTAATATCTGGCAATGTAGGGCTTTGGACAAAGATCAACCCCAAGCTCTAAACCTGCTCTGAAATTCTCATAAGCTAGATGAACTTCAATATTTTCAAAAGCTGATAAAACTGGGTACCTATGTTCACTTGTCATGTTTCTCTATTACCCATAAAGCCACTGTTAGGATGAAAACTCAGAAAACAGGCACCTTATCTTTAGGAAGTTCTCAACATACTTATTTTTGATAAGTAAGTGTAGTAAAAATGTGTTCCATGGAAGTGAAAAAACTGTTGATTTTACATCTATTCTAGCCTCAGTTCTCACCAGTGCCAGAGGTAGGGTGACTTACAAGGGAAATTGACATTAGTTGTCTTTATAGTTCACCGTCACAATCTTTTGTATCTCCTTCCCACTAATCCTATTTTAGCAAAGCATTAAGCATAAAGTAGGTAACTAATGAGACACTATAGAAACAGAGCTGAATTGCTAAGCAAATAATAATAATGATAATAATGAACAGCTACATTTATTGACTGCTTGCCACAGCCAAGCTCTTTACAGATATTATCTCATTTGAACCTAAGTAATATTATCCCCAATTTACAGACTGTGTGTGTTGTGCTCAGATGCTAAGTCATGTCCAACTCTTTGTGACCCCATGGACTGTAGCCTGCCAGGCTCCTCTGTCCAAGGGATTCTCCAAGTAAAAACACTGGAGTGGGTTGTCATTTCCTCGTCCAGGAGATCTTTCCAACCCAGGGAGATCGAACCTGCGTCTCCTACACTTGCAGGCAGATTCATTACCACTGAGCTACCTGGGAAGCAATTTACAGATAAAAAACTTAAATGTAAACAGGTTAACTTGCCCAAGGTCAAGTGTCTAATTAAGTAGCAGAGCTGTGATTCCAACCCACATTGGAGTCACCCTGAAGTCAGCTGCAGTAAAAACACTTGCTATACACAGAGTGGTCCCCAGAAGGGCAGCAGCAACATCCACAAGGAACGTGAGAAATGCAGACTCTCAGGCCGCACCCAAGATCTATGAAATCAGGACCAAGTGCACAGTTAAGTCTGAGAAGCATTCATCTAAACCAGGGTTTCTCAGCCCAAGCACTACTGACATTTGGGGCTGGATAGTTCTTTGCAGTCCTGTGCAGTATACGGTGTTGAGCAGCACCTCTCACCCCAGTATACCTACTAGATGCTAGTAGTAACTCCTCTTTCCCCACCCATGATGACTGAAAAGATCTACAGCCATATCCAATGTTCCCTCCGAGAGTAAAATAGCCCCCAGCTGAGATCCACTGGCTAGATGAGAGTGCTTTTCTGCTGGGCTGAATTTCTGGCATGGAGCCGAGATTTGTGTGCACAAAGTGGAGGCATGTGTCCCAGGAATGTGTTAGCCAAAAAAGAACTTCTAAGTCCTAAGGACTGGGTTCCAGGTCTGTCACTGCCTGGCCGGGGGGGCTGGGAGTGACAGAATCTGATCTGTGCCCCTGAATCCAGCCTCACCACCAATAAAGCAGGATTCCTAGGGCAGGGTTCCTCCAAACCTCACTGCATACCAGAATCAACCAGGAGTTGTTTTTAAACATACAGATTACAGGACTTCCCTAGTGATCCAGTGGCTAAGACCTCGAGCTTCCAATGGAGGGGGCCTGGTCAGGGAACTGAATCTCACATGCTATAATTAAAGATCCAACATGCTACAACACCTGGCAGAGCCAAATAAATATTTTTTAAAATACAGATTAAGGGGTGCCCTCCCCACCCCACCCCACGGGATTTGCTTTTCTAACAAGTTCCTCAAGATGCTCTAAGGCACCCCATCCCTGTACTGGTTTTTAGGAAGCACTAGACCAGAACATTTCAAGAGGCCCCGAATTCTAAGATTTTACCTTCATGGTAAATGACTCAGGCCTCCTCCCCACCCACCCATGTCACCTACTGGGAGTCTGGGAATCCTCAGGTTGCCCCCACTGAGATCCGACCAGCAGGAACCACACTCCCGGCCCCAGCAGGCACTGTGAGCACACCTCACCAGCCTCCCACCTCCAGCAGGGTGCTTGGCAGGACTGAAGGCAGCCTGCAGGGCTGGATTATCTGGAGCACAGCAAAACCCGCCACTAATTTCATTAACACAGTCAGAGGGAGTCAGGTGAGGCGGGGCTGCTCCAGCCACGGGCAATCTTGGGAAAGGAGACACACGTGTGAGACTATTTCCCAGAGCTGCACTCGGTGGTAATGCAGGCCTGGAGGAGTGGGTCCTTCCTAGTCACTGACTCTCCCTAGTAACTTCTCTCTACTAACTCTTCCTAGGTGCTGACATCTTACACTGCCCAGGACAGCAAAGATTATCCAGGCAGGGAGACACTGATTGCAGAGGATGCCCCTGGGTATATGGGACAGCCCAGGGAAGATGCCAGGGAGCCGGAAACACATTCTAAGCAAGAGCAGGCTCAAAGATTCTCGGCAGAGTCAAAAGGACACAGCTGACATTTACGGAGCACATCCAATACATGTGTACCGTCTCCTTCACCCCAGCTCAGCCAGGCTCCAAGGTAGCCTGAGCACCTTTATCTTACAGGTGAGGGAACTGGGGTTCAGAGCCCTTGACACTCAGCACTTATAGAGGAAAGGGACCTGGGTTCATTTCTAACAAACCTAGAGGCCCCATCTTGTTGCTTTTTTATTTCCTGGATCTGAAGGGAGGCCTTCCCAGGTGTCTTGACAGTAAAGAATCCACCTGCCAATGAAGGAGACTTAGGTTCAGTCCCTGGGTCAGGAAGATCCCCTGGAGAAGGAAACGTCAACCCACTCCACTATTCTTACCTGGAAAATCCCATGGACAGAGGAGTCTGGCGGGCTACAGTCCACGGGGTGGCAAATAACTGGACACAACTTAGCAACTAAATAACAACAGCCCTCTGAAGGGAACCTTCCTGAACCGACTTTAATATTCAGTCAACACCCCCAAGGGTGTAAATAGAAGCAGGGACCGCCATGCCACCTGGTCCCAGAAACAGACCTGCAATTTCCTAGAGTTAAACACCAAGTTACTAGATGCAGATTCTGTCCTACAGAAAAGCAACTCGTGGGCTTTCTGAGCTCAAAAACAGTAGGTTGAGCCCAAAAGTGTTTCACCACTTTTAATTCATGAATCTACCCAACTGTGTTTTCTTTCTTTACAAAGATTNAAACAGACTTGCAATTTCCTAGAGTTAAACACCAAGTTACTGGATGCAGATTCTGTCCTACAGAAAAGCAACTCGTGGGCTTTCTGAGCTCAAAAACAGTAGGTTGAGCCCAAAAGTGTTTCACCACTTTTAATTCATGAATCTACCCAACTGTGTTTTCTTTCTTTACAAAGATTTTCTTTTTCTTCCCATAAATCCTCATCCATTCAGTCACTGCCCCTCCTTTTGACTTTTCCTACCAGTTCCTGAAACAGAGAAAAGGGTTAGAGGTCTGGGTCCCAGGTGCCAGAATTCTGGGGGAGGATCAAGGCAGCCCTGCCACGAACCAGGTGAGAGGAGACCAGCTTCGAAGTCCTGGAGTTCATGCTGGGGATAGAGAGCCACAGGACGAGAGTCNCTCCTTCTGACTTTTCCTACCAGTTCCTGAAACAGAGAAAAGGGTTAGAGGTCTGGGTCCCAGGTGCCAGAATTCTGGGGGAGGATCAAGGCAGCCCTGCCACGAACCAGGTGAGAGGAGACCAGCTTCGAAGTCCTGGAGTTCATGCTGGGGATAGAGAGCCACAGGACGAGAGTCTCCCTGGTCAAGTCCGATTAAGCAGAGGCGCTCCCAGACAAGATGATGGAAGAACCTAGTTGGCTGCTTCATGTGGGCCAAGAGCTGTTGTAAGCATTTACACAGATTTGTCTTTTTACTCCTAATCCCATACACACTTCTAAAGGTGGGTATTAATTAATACCCCCAATTTGCAGGTGGGCAATGAATGAGACTCTGAGGGCTTTCCTGGTGGCTTAGTGGTAAAGAAGCTGCCTGCCAATGCAGGAGACGCAGGTTCAATCCCTAGGTTGAGAAGATCCTCTGGAGAAGGAAATGACAACCTATTCCAGGATTCTTGCCTGAAGAATCCCATGGACAGAGGAGCCTGGTGGGCTACAGCCCATGGGGTGGCAAGAGAGTCCGACACGACTTAGCGACTAAACAACAACAGTGAAGTTCCGAGAGGGTTAAAGACTCGTCCAGGTTGTGCCGTCTGAAGGTCTGTGTCCCTCCAAAATTCACAGGCTGAAATTGTAACTCCTACAGATAATGGCATTAGGAGCCAGGGCCTTGAAGAGATGCTTAGATCAGAACAGTGGAGTTCTTAGGAATAAGATTAGTGCCCTCATAAAAGAGGCTCCAGAAAGATCCCCAGTCCCTTCTGCCAGAGGAGGACACAGCTGGGAGGCACCAGCTATGAACCAAGGAGACGGCCCTCGCCTGACCATGCTGATACCCTGAGCTCAGACTTCCAGACTCCAGAACTGGGAGCGATCCATTGGTTGTATATAAGCCACTCCGTTTGTGGTGTTTAGTGAGAGCAGCAGGAACAGACGAAGACACCAAAGTTCCACACCTTGGAAGTGACAGAGGTGGAGTCCGTGCAATGCTCCTCACCACCGCGGGGTGTTTGGCAAACGTTTGTATTAATCTCATGTGCCAGTGGCTCCTTTTCCCTTGTGTACCTATACCTCCAATCACATGATACAGACCTGCAGGTAATGCCTAACCTACCATCTAAGACAGTGGTNTCCGTGCAATGCTCCTCACCACCGCGAGGTGTTTGGCAAACGTTTGTATTAATCTCATGTGCCAGTGGCTCCTTTTCCCTTGTGTACCTATACCTCCAATCACATGATACAGACCTGCAGGTAATGCCTAACCTACCATCTAAGACAGTGGTCCCCAACCCTTTTGGCACCAGGGACCGGTTGTGGAAGACAATTTTTCCATGGGCCAGGATTAGGGGAGATGATTTCGCGATGATTCAAGCACATTACATTTACTGTGCACTCTGTTTCTACTATTACTACATGAGCTCCAGCTCGGATCATCAGGCATCAGATACTGGAGGCTGGGGACCCCGATCTAAGACCTGACTACACCAAGGGTGGTCCTCAGACCAGGAGCATCACCAGGGAGCTTGTCAGAAATGCAGAATCCTCGGTCCTGCCCCAACCTCTTGCATCCAGTTTGAAAAGTGGTGGCAGGATCCTTACTTCCCTGATTCAATATAAGGAGCTGCCTCCCACTTCCCCCTTCCTGGGGTCTGGGCCTCAGGAGGCTGGGGAGTCTAACGTAAGATTTTTCCAATTCCATTGTTGTACTCCCTTCATGAACTCTTTCCTGATGAGCACCCTTGCTCTCTCCTTTCTCCACCTCATCTCACAGGCACGTGAGAGTCTGAACTGTACAGTCTGCCAGCTGCCTGATTTAGCATCATGCTGCCTCCCAGGGAGCTCCTGTGTTAATTGTCTCGCACATGCAGAGGGTGGAGCTCAAAAGTTCAAAGACTGATTGCAGGGCAGATGGAAATTATCACTCACTAATCAAATGATCTCCATTCAACTGAATGACACAGCAATTTGGGGAGAAGACAGGAGTTCTGTTTGGGGGGTATTTTGCCCCATAGCAACCAACAGGTACTCTGACAGGTGTATCTCCATCAATTGAGTCACCTGGTCATTCCAGTGTATTGTAAAAACCATGCACTTAGAAGGAAGAGGAAAGAGCAGCTGAGGTCCTGGAAGTGTCATCAGGGGCAGAGGGGAAGGTCAGGAGTTTGGCAGGAGCTGGGGGTCTGGAACACTTTCCCCAGGACTGACACCAAAGTCTGGTTTGCTGTTGTTGCTCAATCTCTAAGTCGTGTCTGACTCTCTGCGACTCCATGCACTATAGCCCACCAGGTTCCCCTGTCCATGGCATTTCCCAGGCAAGAAAACTGGAGTGGATTACCATTTCCTTCTCCAGAGGATCTTCCCAACCCAGGGTTTGGTAGAAGGCACTTAAGACCCGGCCTGTGTTCCAAGGGGGAGGCTGGATCCTTCCTCCTGCATCTGGGGGCACCTGAAGGACCTCAACAAGTGCAGACTATAACTACACTACCTCCAGGCCAGTGTGACTGGCCAGTCCTGGGACTGAGCACTTTTCCTGTCTGAGATGATTTGAATTCTCAAAAATACCCAGGAAGGCAGTTCCTGTCCCAACCTGAGCCCATTTTACAGGTCAGCTGAGTACCTGCACGCTTAAGTGACTCACTCAATGTCAAGAATCTAGTTGTGGTCGGCAAAGACTGGAACTGAGGATGTGACCATGCAACGCTCGACCACATTCCCCAAGAAGGAGAAAAGCGCTTGAGTCCAGTACCTTCGGCTCAGTGCCTCCACAAGACCACCCAGCAAAGTTATTGCCTCCAGGGACTTGGAAGTGCCCTCCTGCTACTTCCTGGGTCCCAGTCCCCACTATGTATCCACCCAAGGTGTGTGCTAACACCTGTCCTTCCCTGGTAACTCCTAGGTGCTGGCTTTACAATCAAGGCCAGGAAACCTGCAGAAGACAGACGGTCCAGCTATGAAGGCAAGAAGGGAGAGAACTATCTCAAGCATCTTTCTACTCCATCTCCAGACCGTGGTCTCATCTCTTCTTCCAGAATGCTCTGAAAAGCTGCTCCACTTTTCTGCCCCTCTCTCCCTAAGTCTGAGAAGCTCAGAGCCTTTCTGATCCTCAAGGACTCAGAGAGGAATGAAGTATCCTGATCAACAAGCCCTGTCTACACTGAATGTCAGCCCTGCGCTAGGGACAGAATCAAAGGACTCTATTCAACCCCTCAATCAAATCTACCTTCTCGCCTGGGACCCTCCAGAGACCAGAACCTGAGGATCCTCCTTGCATTTTTTAATTTTCAGATTTACTTATTTGGCTGTGCCAGGTTGCAGCATGCAGAATCTTTAGTTGCACCATGTAGACACTTAGTTGCAGCATATAGGATCTAGTTCCCTGCTGCTGCTGCTAAGTCGCTTCAGTCGTGTCCGACTCTGTGCGACCCCATAGACAGCAGCCCACCAGGCTCCCCTGTCCCTGGGATTCTCTAGGCAAGAACACTGGAGTGAGTTGCCATTTCTTTTTGCAATGCATGAAAGTGAACATTGAGAGTGAAGTCACTCAGTTGTGTCTGACTCTTCGCAACCCCGTGGACTGCAGCCTATCAGGCTCTTCTGCTCCTGGGATTTTCCAGGCAAGAGTACTGGAGTGGGTTGCCATTGGACCAGGGATCAAATCCAGGTTCCCTGCATTGGGAGCTTGGAGTATAAGGGAATTCACTCTCCCCCCATTTCATTTTCTAACATCCTAGACTAACTGGACAGCCTGCTGCAACAGTTCAGTTCCTCTCCTTCCTTACCACAGGGAATCAGATGCATTGAAAGCTAAAACCCTTTGGATGAATGAGTCCCCCACCAGCCCAGCACAAAAAAATGACTGTTCAGCTTTGTCACCCAACTGAAACCTGGCAATGCAAAGGATCTATAATTCTTCTACCAAAATATGTTTTGTGGGGGAAAGTGTATCTCTAATTTCAATAGATCCAGCACCATAATCACTGTGGCATTTTATTCCTCTACCCCTTTCCTGTTGAATGCTCCTCTCTCAGCTCACATAATCCCTTCTACTGCTTCACAGAGAAACATTGAGTCAAACACAAATCAGTTTTATATCTGTAAGATACCAAAGAGTAGAAGACACCAGAAGGTCATTCACCTTCTCCCTTTCTCATCCATTTCTGGACCCTCGTTTCATTTTGCCTCTACTAATCATGTGGCTTAAAACCAACATTTCAGATTCTCTGTGCTGCTTATCACTAAGCTGGGACTGACCAAGGCAAATCCTTACCTACCAACATAAAAAATGAGAGGCCGACAAACTCTCAGCAAGCACCAGGCCCTCTGAAAGAGAGGCAATATTATACGCGAAGGAAATAAGAGGAGAGCTGAAATATAAACTGCCAGGTATTAACGCAACGTAATAAACCAGGGAAAGGCCCAATAGCAACGTTTTATGGAGACAAAGCAAGAACTTCTCCCAAGGGCAGGGGAGGCCAAGAACAGAGCTTCTAATCTAATAAATCAAAGCAGAAAAAACGAACTATTAACAAGGCCTGGCAAGTGTATCTCAGAAGACAGCTCCAGGGAAAAACAGACAGAGCTTAAGGGTCACCAAGGGTGCTGGATTAAAAGTCCACAATCAAATCCTTCAATGCCATACGAATCTTATTTAGTTCTATCAAAAGATACTGATGATGAGGCTTCCCTGGCGGTCCAGTGGTTAAGACTTCACCTTCCAGGGTCTCCCTGGTGGCTCAGTGGTAAAGAATCTTCCTGCCAGTGCAGGAGACATGGGTTCAATCCTTGGTCTGAGAAAGATCCCAAGTATAAATAAATAAAATTACATTTTAAAAAAAGTCACCTTCCAACACAGGTGCAGTTCAATCCCTGATCAGGGAGCTAAGCTCCCACATGCCTTGCAGCCAAAACACCAAAACAAAAAAATATCCAATAAAGACTTTAAAATGGTCCACATCCAAAAAAAATAATAATAAAAAAAGTTCCAAAAAATGTTGATGGAGCATGGGCTGCCTGTACCAGACACATGGGGCTCAGAGAATGGCCTAGACTCTACTGTGGCAGTCCTGCGGCCAGCTGGGATGCCTAGAGGACAACAAGGGAAAGGTGGGTCACAACGAGAGGGGGTGCTGAGGAACCAGACCACGGCAGGAGGCAGTCTGAGGCCCCAAAGAACCAACACCTATTTTTGATGATTCCTCTTTCTGCCTTTTGTTTTGGGGCAGGGGTGGGGGAGGCGGATCCTGAACTATTTAGTCTTGAGCTACCTGCTGTCCAGACTTAAGCATCTATTTGATTTATATAATAATGACTACTTTATACTCACAAAGCTTTCATGACCCACTAGCATGGCTTGGGGCACATTTTCTCCAAGTCTTCCTCTTGATATTTTATTGCTGAAGCCAAGGTTAAAGAATGCAGAGTCTGACCCCAGAAGAGCATAAAATCGATGATCCAGGAATCAACTGCTCTTCCAGGCTTGGGTGGGAAGGTCAAAGGAGAGTCTAGCCAACCTGGACACGGGAGTCCCCCAAGTCCTCCCTTCTCCCCACACCCAGGTGAGAAACCAGAAGGAGGCTACAGGCATTCCTACCTCAGCTGTTGCAGCTCCAGTGGCTGGTTACAGACTTCACCCCANGGGAGGCGGATCCTGAACTATTTAGTCTTGAGCTACCTGCTGTCCAGACTTAAGCATCTATTTGATTTATATAATAATGACTACTTTATACTCACAAAGCTTTCATGACCCACTAGCATGGCTTGGGGCACATTTTCTCCAAGTCTTCCTCTTGATATTTTATTGCTGAAGCCAAGGTTAAAGAATGCAGAGTCTGACCCCAGAAGAGCATAAAATCGATGATCCAGGAATCAACTGCTCTTCCAGGCTTGGGTGGGAAGGTCAAAGGAGAGTCTAGCCAACCTGGACACGGGAGTCCCCCAAGTCCTCCCTTCTCCCCACACCCAGGTGAGAAACCAGAAGGAGGCTACAGGCATTCCTACCTCAGCTGTTGCAGCTCCAGTGGCTGGTTACAGACTTCACCCCAATTTCAATCCAGGCTCAAAGATACCCACCCTACCCATCACTTTCATTCCCACCTCCAGTGACCTCTACAGAAAGCCCAGGTACAGAGAAGTAAATCAAAACTGTCTGCTTCTCCATAGGAGACAAACTTATGGTTATCAAAAGAGGAAAGGAGGGGGGAAGGATTAAAATTTTAAGTTTGGGAAAAACTGGTAAAGACTACTGTACATGAAATAGATAAGCAAGTACTTCATGGTTTCATCTGCACACAAAGAACAGATAAGCAAGAAGGACATACGATAGCACAGGGAATTATATTAAACATCTTACAATAATCCATAATGAAAAATAATCTGAAAAAATATATATAACAGAACCACTTCACTGTACATATGAAACTAACACAAAATAGTAAATCAGTTCAGTTCAGCCGCTCAGTCGTGTCCGACTCTTTGCGACCCCATGAATCGCAGCACACCAGGCCTTCCTGTCCATCACCAACTCCCAGAGTTCACTCAAACTCACGTCCATCGAGTCGGTGATGCCATCCAGCCATTTCATCCTCTGTCGTCCCCTTCTCCTCCCGCCCACAATCCCTCCCAGCATCAGAGGCTTTTCCAATGAGTCAACTCTTTGCATGAGGTGGCCAAAGTACTGGAGCTTCAGCTTTAGCATCATTCCTTCCAAAGAAATCCCAGGGCTGATCTCCTTCACAATGGACTGGTTGGATCTCCTTGCAGCCCACGGGACTCTCAAGAGTCTTCTCCAACACCACAGTTCAAAAGCATCAATTCTTCGGCACTCTGCCTTCTTCACTGTCCAACTCTCACATCCATGCATGACCACAGGAAAAACCATAGCCTTGACTAGATGGACCTTAGTCGGTAAAGTAATGTCTCTGCTTTTGAATATGCGATCTAGGTTGATCATAACTTTTCTTCCAAGGAGTAAGCGTCTTTTAATTTCATGGCTGCAATCACCATCTGCAGTGATTTTGGAGCCCCCCAAAATAAATCTGACACTGTTTCCACTGTTTCCCCATCTATTTCACATGCAGTGATGGGA